>CM026395.1:33626141-33705202 GCA_014843695.1 Archivesica marissinica
GCTCATTGCCATCCTGTAACACACGCTGCTCATTGCCATCCTGTAACACAAGCTGCTCATTGCCATCCTGTAACACATGCTGCTCATTGCCATCCTGTAACACAAGCTGCTCATTGCCATCCTGTAACACACGCTGCTCATTGCCATCCTGTAACACACGCTGCTCATTGCCATCCTGTAACACAAGCTGCTCATTGCCATCCTGTAACACAAGCTGCTCATTGCCATCCTGTAACACAGAAGTTCTTCTGTAAATCCCATTATATTCACGCTTAGTTTATTTTCGCATTAAAATTTCCTTAAATAACTTCCTTGTAAATACATCCATTGATAAGTAAATACTCATCAATTATTTAGTCTGAATAACCTGATTTCTTTTCGAACTCTCTAATAAGACGGGAGGCCACTTTGAGGCCGCACCCAACTACTGGTTAACCGCTAGAGCCTGCCCAGGAAAGGTGTTGTTAGGTAAACTGCCCGCCGGCGATATAGCCCAAAATGGTGCTGATGCAGGCGTAAAACCCGAAATATAACATAATAACATAACATAACTTTGAGGCCACAATCTAGTTGTTATATACTCGTCTTTGAGGCCACAATCTAGTTGTTTTATACTCGTCTTATAGGTGAGTATGGACAGTATATGTCGCCTTTTAAGGAATGAATTGTGGGTTAATAGTCTCCATCAGGGTATGAACAACATTGGGCGTGGTTAAAGTGTGTGGAGGCTGAAGGCGTCTGATCATGATCTAATCTATGTTGTTTACTATTCAGCCATGTGTTTTAACTCCACTATCCAAATAGCAAACAGCATAGAACCTGATCAGACGGCAAGTTCTGTTCCGTCTGATCTGGCTCTATGCTGTTTGCAAAAGTGATTTTATCTGCCGCTAGCGTGCAAAAGGTTAATTACTTACATAATAAATCGCTACATTTCTTTGCATTTACAGGCCAGAAAAGTATTTCAGGGGATTGACAACATCATAATCAAAAGTCTGCAAAGTGTCCAAAAGATAATCATCAATGATAAACATTGTTTCGAAATGTACGGCTACGATGTATTACTAGATTCCAGCCTGAAACCGTACGTACTGTCATAGTTATCTCTTATCTCTCAGACTATATGCCTGACTCCCAGACTATACACCTATATCCCAGACTATATGTCTACTGTAAAATGTATGGCTGCGATGTATTACTAGATTCCAGCCTGAAACCGTACGTACTGTCATAGTTATCTCTTATCTCTCAGTCTGTACACCTATCTCCCAGACTATATGCCTGGCTCCCAGACTATATGCCTGGCTCCCAGACTATATGCCTGGCTCCCAGACTATATGCCTGGCTCCTAGACTATATACCTGGCTCCCAGACTATATGCCTGGCTCCCAGACTATATGCCTGGCTCCCAGACTATATGCCTGGCTCCCAGACTATATGCCTGGCTCCCAGACTATATGCCTGGCTCCCAGACTATATGCCTGGCTCCCAGACTATATGCCTGGCTCCCAGACTATATGCCTGGCTCCCAGACTATATGCCTGGCTCCCAGACTATATGCCTGGCTCCCAGACTATATGCCTGGCTCCCAGACTATATGCCTGGCTCCCAGACTATATGCCTGGCTCCCAGACTATATGCCTGGCTCCCAGACTATATGCCTGGCTCCCAGACTATATGCCTGGCTCCCAGACTATATGCCTGGCTCCCAACAACAGACTATATGCCTGGCTCCCAGACTATATGCCTGGCTCCCAGACTATATGCAGACTATATGCCTGGCTCCCAGACTATATGCCTGGCTCCCAGACTATATGCCTGGCTCCCAGACTATATGCCTGGCTCCCAGACTATATGCCTGGCTCCTAGACTATATGTCTGGTGCCCAGACTATATGCCTGGCTCCCAGACTATATGCCTGGCTCCCAGACTATATGCCTGGCTCCCAGACTATATGCTTGGCTCCCAGACTATATGGCTATCTACCAGACTGTATAACTATCTACAAGACTGTATGGCTATCTACCAGACTGTATGGCTATCTACCAGACTGTATAACTATCTACAAGACTGTACGACTATCTACCATAGATGGGAATGGGTCAATAACTGGTGAAGTCACTAGGTTGGAATGGATTAATGACCAGTGCAGTCTCTAGGTGGGAATGGGTTAATGACCGATGCAGTCTCGAATGGGTTAATGACTGATGCAGTCTCGATTAGGTTAATGACCGATGCAGTCTCGTATGGGTTAATGACCGATGCAGTCTCGAATGGGTTAATGACTGATGCAGTCTCTAGGTGGGAATGGGTTAATGACCGGTGCAGTCTCTAGATGGGAATGGGTTAATGACTGGTGCAGTCTCTAGGTGGGAATGGGTTAATGACCAGTGCAGTCTCTAGGTTGGAATGGATTAATGACCTGTGCAATATCTAGGTGGGAATGGGTTAATGACTGATGCAGTCTCGAATGGGTTAATGACCGATGCAGTCTCAAATGGGTTAATGACCGATGCAGTCTCTAGGTGGGAATGGGTTAATGACCAGTGCAGTCTCTAGGTGGGAATGGATTAATGACCAGTGCAGTCTATAGGTTGGAATGGATTAATGACCTGTGCAGTCTCTAGGTGGGAATGGATTAATGACCAGTGCAGTCTCTAGGTGGGAATGGGTTAATGACTGGTGCAGTCTCTAGCTTGGAATGGGTTAATGACCGGTGCAGTCTCTAGCTTGGAATGGGTTAATGACCGGTGCAATCTCTAGCTTGGAATGGGTTAATGACTGGTGCAGTCTCTAGGTGGGAATGGGTTAATGACCGGTGCAGTCTCTAGCTTGGAATGGGTTAATGACCGGTGCAGTCTCTAGCTTGGAATGGGTTAATGACTAGTGCAGTCTCTCGGTGGGAATGGGTTAATGACCTGTGCAGTCTCTAGGTGGGAATGGATTAATGACCTGTGCAGTCTCTAGGTGGGAATGGATTAATGACCAGTGCAGTCTCTAGGTGGGAATGTATTAATGACCAGTGCAGTCTCTAGGTGGGAATGGGTTAATGACTGGTGCAGTCTCTAGCTTGGAATGGGTTAATGACCGGTGCAGTCTCTAGCTTGGAATGGGTTAATGACCGGTGCAGGCTCTAGCTTGGAATGGGTTAATGACCGGTGCAGTCTCTAGTAGGGAATGGGTTAATGACCGGTGCAGTCTCTACCTTGGAATGGGTTAATGACCAGTGCAGTCTCTAGGTGGGAATGGATTAATGACCGGTGCAGTCTCTAGGTGGAAATGGATTAATGACCAGTGCAGTCTCTAGCTTGGAATGGGTTAATGACTGGTGCAGTCTCTACCTTGGAATGGGTTAATGATTGGTGCAGTCTCTAGGTGGGAATGGGTTAATGACTGGTGCAGTCTCTAGGTGGGAATGGGTTAATGGCCGGTGCAGTCTCTAGGTGGGAATGGATTAATGACTGGTGCAGTCTCTAGGTTGGAATGGGTTAATGACCGGTGCAGTCTCTAGATGGGAATGGATTAATGATGGGTGCAGTCTCTAGGTGGGAATGGATTAATGACCGGTGCAGTCTCTAGGTGGGAATGGGTTAATAACCGATGCAGTCTCTAGGTTGGAATGGGTTAATGACCGGTGCAGTCTCTAGGTGGGAATGGATTAATGATGGGTGCAGTCTCTAGGTGGGAATGGATTAATGACCGGTGCAGTCTCTAGGTGGGAATGGGTTAATGACCGATGCAGTCTCTTGGTGGGAATGGTTAATGACCAGTGCAGTCTCTAGGTGGGAATGGATTAATGACTGATGCAGTCTCTCTAAGTGGGAATGGGTTAATGACTGGTGCAGTCTCTAGGTGGGAATGGGTTAATGACCGGTGCAGTCTCTAGGTGGGAATGGGTTAATGACCGGTGCAGTCTCTAGGTGGGAATGGGTTAATGACCGGTGCAGTCTCTAGGTGGGAATGGTTAATGACGGCATCTCTCGATGGGAATGGGTTAATGACTAGTGCAGTCTCTCGATGGAATGGGTTATTAACCGGTGCAGTCTCTAGGTGGGAATGGTTAATGACCGGTGCAGTCTCTGGATGGGAATGGGTTAATGACCGGTGCAGTCTCTGGATGGGAATGGGTTAATGACTGGTGCAGTCTCTGGATGGGAATGGGTTAATGACCGGTGCAGTCTCTAGATGGGAATGGGTTAATGACCGGTGCAGTCTCTGGATGGGAATGGGTTAATGACCGGTGCAGTCTCTGGATGGGAATGGGTTAATGACCGGTGCAGTCTCTGGATGGGAATGGGTTAATGACCGGTGCAGTCTCTGGATGGGAATGGGTTAATGACCGGTGCAGTCTCTAGATGGGAATGGGTTAATGACCGGTGCAGTCTCTGGATGGGAATGGGTTAATGACCGGTGCAGTCTCTAGATGGGAATGGGTTAATGACCGGTGCAGTCTCTGGATGGGAATGGGTTAATGACCGGTGCAGTCTCTGGATGGGAATGGGTTAATGACCGGTGGTCTCTAGATGGGAATGGGTTAATGACCGGTGCAGTCTCTGGATGGGAATGGGTTAATGACCGGTGCAGTCTCTGGATGGGAATGGGTTAATGACCGGTGGTCTCTAGATGGGAATGGGTTAATGACCGGTGCAGTCTCTGGATGGGAATGGGTTAATGACTGGTGTTACTTACTATAATAAAATGATAATCAAATTATACAATGTTTTATGCCTGTTTTCTTACAATTTCAGTTGGCTGATAGAAATCAATGCCTCTCCGTCGTTGACGGCTAGTGGCAAGGATGACTACGATCTCAAATACGGAGTCCTTAATGATACCCTTAATGTGCTCGATTTAGAAAATAGGTCAGTCTTAAATTATTTCTGCTGTATACCAATACAATACATATTTAAATTACATTCAACCTTTGTCTCACATTAATCTCACATATCTATTTAATATATCACAAATATTCATAATTGAGCTTACGTATTCACATTTATCTCACATATTCCCATTGCATATTCCCATTTATCTCACATATTCCCATTGCATATTCCCATTTATCTTACATATTCATAAAATTGCCTAAACAGATGGGTTTTCAGTTTTGATCGGAAACTGGCCTCCGACTCAATGTTTTTCAGATAACTAGGTAGATCGTTCCACAATTTGGGTCCAACGACGGCCATAGATCTATTTGCTAATTTTGTTCTTCGTCTTGGGATGTTATAGTTAGTGTCACTTTGTGATCATACCCATATTCATCTCACATATTTACATTTATCTCACATATTTACATTTATCTCACATAGCCATCTCACATATTTACATTTATCTCACATAGCCATATTCATCTCACATATTTACATTTATCTCACATAGCCATATTCATCTCACATATTTACATTTATCTCACATAGCCATATTCATCTCACATATTTACATTTATCTCACATAGCCATATTCATAGCCATCTCACATATTTACATTTATCTCACATAGCCATATTCATCTCACATATTTACATTTATCTCACATAGCCATATTCATCTCACATATTTACATTTATCTCACATAGTCATCTCACATATTTACATTTATCTCACATAGCCATATTCATAGCCATCTCACATATTTACATTTATCTCACATAGCCATATTCATCTCACATATATCTCACATACCCATATTCATGTTTGTCTCACAGTATATATATATATATATGTGACCACTTCAACACTGGCTGTCAACAGACAAATCTGTAGTCCAGTGGTAATACGCTGGACTGGTAATCCAGGGATCGCAGGTTCGATCCCCCGTCTGACCATAATAAAATTAACAGTTTTTCAGATGGGATGTTAATCCGACGTCTCGTGTCGGTGCTTTACACCGTGCACGTACAAGAACCAGAGGAGACTCTGGAATGGGTCTGTCTGTATCATTGCACTAGCCTCCAAAATTACTACTAATCTCTTCAGGAGGCATCGCTCATATGGGCAACCGGTAGCGAGGATAAATAAACGTAACACACACACACAACACTGGCCAATGTCTTATAATTTATACTGTTATCCCACTGATATATTTCAAGATATTCATATTGCAAACTTTCAGCTAATAATCTGGGTCCATTAGTTGTTAAATTAACCACCAAGCTTTCTGTTGTAACGTGTAATGTTTGTGTTCTGTTCATAAACAGACTGACAGGTAAAGAGAAGCGTGTTGGAGGATTCGATTTGATCTGGGACGATGGTCCGGTTTTGGCAGATGACGGCACTATGGAATGTTCCGTCAACGGATCTTCCGCAACAGCGAACTCCTTCTTAGGTAACATTCTGCATTCGCTAATTTTTCATAAATGGCTTAGAGGTTATGCTGCAGTCGCTAGCTCATCATAAAGGGGCCGTTTTGGTCGAGATTGCAGTTCTGTCGTGGCTGTCCGATTAGCGCAGTTCGCTTCTCACCAATGCAACCCGGGTTAGATCCTCGGACAGGGAAGTATGTGAGATGGTACGGTGGACGCCAGATCGGGCAGGTGAGTTTTCTCCGGGTACTCCGGTTTCCTCCCACACGAATATCCACATTTACGCTTTCATCGGCGCCAACGAGAGTGATTAATACAAGTTGTTAGAACTTGCAAGTCTAAACTTTAACTAGTCATAAAATGACTGCCTTGGCCGAGGAGTTAGATTGCAGTCACTAACTCGTCCATAGATGACTGTATGGATATCTTCCTAGTATAACGTATATTAGTACCATAGTGTGGTGATACACTTTCGTGGGGATCGGCCTAGTAACACCGGAGTTATTGCCCATTCAAATTTGTATGTTTTTCATTCTGAATGAATGATGGGGGGGGAGGAGACATGATATTTTGCCTTTACCTAACCTGGGTTCCAAGTCTGTCAATTTTTCACTAATTTACTTATGGCAAAATGACATTGATATTATCAGAAACTCAATACGGCCCAATTAATGATCTTAGTATTAAAATTTATTTATACGACTCACAAGGCAAAATATATATACTGTTCCCAGGCTAGCCTTTGCCATCTGTCTGCACCTATAAAATGGTACTTAGTGGCTAAGAGAATAATAGGTTTACATGTACTGTCTAGGGTTAGGTGTTATGTGGCGATTAAAAAATGTGTTTATGTAGCAATAAAAAACAAAGGAATAGCCACTAGGGGTTTATTCTAGAGTGGAAAAAAGGACAGCTGGGTGGGTCAGTAAAGGGGCAGGATGCATTTTGAGCCGCTATGGTATTTTGGGGTTAGCCCCTAGACAATGTTGCTAGATTTCGGTGGTTGATCAAAGAGGCAGTAATGTAGTACAGTACATATTGGTTGACGAGTTCTAAGGAATATACGTTTGCCAGCACCTGTTGAGGTTTGTGCACCAAGTACTGGTTAACCGCTGGAGCCTGCCCAGGAAAATTGCTGTTAGATAAACTGTCCGCCGGCGATATAGCCCTTAATGGTCCTGATGCAGGCGTAAAACCCGACCAATCAAACAAACAATGACAAGTGGAGTGTACTGAAACCTAGAATCTTATTGAGATTCTCTCCACTACCGGTATTTTCATTTTACCAGCTTTTGTGAGAAATTGTTGTTAGCTGTAAAACACCTGTCCACCCATCCCTAACATTTATTTGTGCATTGCAGGTTGTCATAGTGATAGGAAGAAACAGCTGCGGGACATTTACACAGCTGCACAGGCATTGAAGAAAACAACAGGAACGTGATGCAAAATCCATCTTAAAAGACAATTCAGAAATGTCACATATTATAAATTTGAAGGAAAATAACGTACACAGTCCTATCTATATATATGTATGTAATCTATCTATATATATGTATGTGATCTATCTATATACATGTATGTAATCTATCTATATATATGTATGTGATCTATCTATATACATGTATGTGATCTATCTATATACATGTATGTGATCTATCTATATACATGTATGTGATCTATCTATATACATGTATGTGATCTATCTATATACATGTATGTGATCTATCTATATATATGTATGTGATCTATCTATATACATGTATGTAATCTATCTATATATATGTATGTAATCTATCTATATACATGTATGTGATCTATCTATATATATGTATGTGATCTATCTATATACATGTATGTGATCTATCTATATATATGTATGTGATCTATCTATATATATGTATGTGATCTATCTATATACATGTATGTGATCTATCTATATACATGTATGTAATCTATCTATATATATGTATGTGATCTATCTATATATATGTATGTGATCTATCTATATATATGTATGTGATCTATCTATATATATGTATGTGATCTATCTATATATATGTATGTAATATATCTATATATATATGTATGTGATCAGGGAACTCTTCATTGCAGTGTATTGGTGTTGTCCAGTATATTTCTAAACAAATGCAATTTCTAGTTAACCCTTTCGACACCATAGCCGACACGTTAATATAATGCCATAGGCTACTTAACCCTTTCAACACCACAGACCTCTAAATAGGCTTACAAAAAGTGTAGATCCAGATGAGCCGGCTCGTGACGAGCCGTCTCATCAGGATCTGCACTTTTTGCCAGTGATATGACTATTTTTAGACATAATTACCCATTTTTATAAATGAACTTGTCCAAATGTGATTTTCTGATTCATTTATTGGTTTATGAATATCATGGACCAGTCCATGTGAGTTACTTGGTGTTGAATGGGTTAAGTAAAGAATGCATACAAGTTTTGACCGGCTCCGTGGTCGTGTGGTAATGGTCGCTGACTCGTATACCACTGTAACCTATCATCACTGATGGGTCACGGGTTCGAGCCCCATTCAGACCGTGTCCCTTTAAATAAACTTTAAAGCAACCGTTTCACCACACTGGACTTGTACAGATAGCTAGTGTAAGATGATAATACAGGACGACTAAAGTAGAAACTTTATTTATTTTACAACGATTGCGAAGCAAGTTTAACAACTTATATTAATCACTCTCGTTGGTGGTCATTCGTGTGGGAGGAAACCGGAGTACCCTGAGAAAACCCACCTGTCCGATCTGGCGACCATAGTACTATCTCACATACTTTCCAGTCCGAGGATCGAACCCGGGTTGCATTGGTGAGAAGCGAGCACGCCGGACAGGGTGACTATGCAATTCCTATTACAATGATGTACTATGACATTTCCCAAACATGATTTGGAGGCAATACCAAAAATACAGCAGATTTAAATACCTCAAAAAGATGAAGTTTAACCCTTTCCTTCATAGAGATTTAGGTTAATGTACTATTATATCTCCATACAAACGGCAGCCATTTAACCCTTTCCTTCATAGAGATTTAGGTTAATATACTATTATATCTCCATACAAACGACAGCCATTTAGCTATCATGCAGTGGATAAGTAGTGGCCATATCTGTCCCACCTCGATAGATATTACTGGGACTACAGGAGATTCTGGCCATTATTATGAACATTGGTTTGGTTACTACATTGTCAATGTATGTCGTATTGGTAATGGTGTCAAGAGGTGCTTCTATGAGGGAAAGGGTTAAGTAACTCTAAAAATATTTGACGCTGTTAACAAAATATGCACATTTATTTGGCGTCGATAGTGTTAATTTATTATGACAAGCCACAGATAATTGTATAACGATGTATGCAAGCTCTGCATGATGAAGTCATGAACGTTACAGCCAAGAGCATGACATCACAAGGAAAGTGATGAAGATACCAATATTACATATGAAAGTGATGAAGACGAAGATACCAATATTACATATGAAAGTGATGAAGACGAAGATACCAATATTACATATGAAAGTGATGAAGACGAAGATACCAATATTACATATGAAAGTGATGAAGACGAAGATACCAATATTACATATGAAAGTGATGAAGACGAAGGTACCAATATTACATATGAAAGTGATGAAGACGAAGATACCAATATTACATATGAAAGTGATGAAGATACCAATATTACATATGGAAGTGATGAAGACGAAGATGCCAATATTACAATGAAATGGGCAAATGTCCAAAACTCAGTCGAGATTTCACGAGATTTGTGTTGCTACATGAACAAGGTGTGTACAAGAAGTCCTCACACAGGACATGAATAGGCTTATCTGGATATCACATACAATGAGAGACATCGGTCAGTTACTGCCCCTGAATAATCCCTAAAAGTAGATAGGTCATATTAAGTGTTTTCCTCTGTTTTTATCGTTATTTCCTTTGCACAACATGCTAGCAATTTTATTCCACTATCGCTTCCTATGATTATTAAATTACTGTATCTTGACATATTTCTTACAGTATATGCAATGGGTACTTATTTGTAAAATAATGTTATCAGCTAATAAACAAGATTTTAATATAAAATCACATTTATCATACTGCAACATCTGGTTAGGGCACAACAGTAAAAACAAAGGATTCCAACTAACAGGACATATTCACATTTTGGGATAAATCGGACTTTATCTGCCAAGGGAGGTAATAGAATATCGGCGATGTCTCTCATTGTTTTACAACCGATCATAAGTTTGTATATACAAATCCACTAGCACATGGAGGTTTTACAACCAATCATAAGTTTGTATATACAAATCCAGTAGCACATGGAGGTTTTACAACCAATCATAAGTTTGTATATACAAATCCAGCAGCACATGGAGGTTTTACAACCAATCATAAGTTTGTATATACAAATCCAGTAGCACATGGAAGTTTTACAACCAATCATAAGTTTGTATATACAAATCCAGTAGCACATGGAGGTTTAACACACAAAACAAATTTTCCTTTATTTCCGTCCACTGTAAACGTATCATTTATTATTTCTATATGTTGTGTTTACAAATTTGAATATTTGAGAGAATACAATTTTGTTGAGACCATTATATTAGTTTGCTTTGTTTTCCAATGCGTGAGAAATATAGACATGTGTCCAGGGCCCGAGGCTATAAAACTTTTCTCAGATCTCAACTCAAGCTCAAATGATCTGATTGGTTGATTCAGAGTGCTACTGTCAGCAGAACCAATCAGACGCTTGACAACGAGTTTTGAGAATGGAGAAAAGTTTTATAACCTCGGGGGCCAGTGCTCGTCCAGTTAACAGCCCTCGAATACATTTTCATACAATGCTTAGTTAATGAGACACGACCTGAGCGGGGCTCGAACCCGTGACCATCAGTGATGATAGGTTACAGTGGTATACAAATCAGCGACCTTAACCACTCGACCACGGAGGCGGAAAGAATTACTAGTAAAAATGTCAAAATCAAAATGGCTGCCAAAATAAGATCTTATCAGTGTTTTTGACTATTTTCACAGGCCGTGTGAACTATAGGTTGCATTCCAGTATTCAGTATTGAATGTATGAAGGGTGTATGTGCTAGATACCGAACATTTTATATCTTATTTTTTTATATTGGGGGTTTAACATCGCACCAACAGTTTAGGTCATATGTTGACTTTCAGTATTTCAGGCACGGACGGACACTCCGGTGTAACCACTTGCCCATGGAAGCCCTTCGTTTTATATCATAACCTGCGCTAACATTGACCATCCTACAACTTTTGATGTAGTTGTTTCATATTTCAAGGGAGATATTACACCACAGGACAAATCTGATATTAAAATATATGTTTGGGGACAATGTCAGAATATTAGGTTCTAGTTCATGTAACTAAACGTGGCAGATTCCACTTCATAAAGGCTACCATTCACTCGCTGATAAGGCGATCTCGCCTATAAGACAGGTCCGATTAGCTCAGTGGTTAGCGCGCTCCCTTCTCACCAATGCGACCCGGGTTCAATCCTCGGACAGGCAAGTATGTGAGATGGTCGCCAGATCGGACAGGTGGGTTTTCTCCGGGTACTCCGGTTTCCTCCCACATGAATGACCACATATACGCTTTCATCCGAGCCAACGAGAGTGATTAATATAAGTTGTTAAAACTTGCTTCGCAATTGTTATAAAATAAACATGCACCCACATGTAACTGGACACAAGTATAAATTGCACGTTTGTCCAGTGCAAGTTGAAGAAATGTTCAGTGCATGTATACCATTTATATAACATTTTTTTTAAAAAGCCATCAATTTGTTTTAAAAAAATAATTTCAGCACTCAAACGGAAAGACACTGAGGCATCTGAGGCCACAATCTGGTGGTAAAAAACTCATCTTGTAGGAGAGTATGGACAATACATGTCGGATTACCAGAAACCTTGCACAGTTTCACTGTCGTGTGTGCTAAGGCACTGCCACAAGCTGTAAATAATACAAGGAACACATTTTCTTCCATTTTTATGTCATAATTTGTTTAGAATATAAAATCACAGATAAAAGCATCAAAATTAGCCTACACTATGCAAACCGATACATCAAACTCTGCTTACTGCACAACGTTCATAGACTGGTGGACCTCCACATACTAGTGACTGAGATAGAAAGTAGATGTATTAAATAAATGATGTTAATTTGACCCTGTAGATACTAAAAGTGCATCAGTTAGTCTTAAACATACTGTTTTATATTCTTAGTCATGAATGTAATATTTTAATATATATTATTATACCTAGTTTTATATTGATTTTAGGATATTGTATTTCATTCTAATTATCTCAGAGTTAAATTAATAACTGCTAAGTAGTATGATGTAAATGTCCTTTATTAATTCGCTTTGATATTTATTTTATTTATTTGTACAACGCCATTGAATATGTTTTTATGTAAAAATAGGCGTTTTTTCAAACTAAAAAGTTTTTGGATTTAATTTGACATAAAAATACCAACAAATGTATATAAACATATATTTGGAATACGGTAGAAGTATCTCGTAAACATACTGAATTTGTTTCTGTACCTGCTGATATGTGCATATGCTGTATGAATGTGTGTATGGTAGTGAGAGTGCTTCTGTACCTGCTGATATGTGCGTATGCTGTATGAATGTGTGTATGGTTGTGAGAGTGCTTCTGTACCTGCTGATATGTGCGTGTGCTGTATGAATGTGTGTATGGTTGTGAGAGTGCTTCTGTACCTGCTGATATGTGCGTGTGCTGTATGAATGTGTGTATGGTTGTGAGAGTGCTTCTGTACTGCTGATATGTGCGTGTGCTGTATGAATGTGTGTATGGTGATATGTGCGTGTGCTGTATGAATGTGTGTATGGTAGTGAGCGTGTTCTGTATCTGCTGATATGTGCGTGTGCTGTAGAATGTGTGTATGGTGTGAGAGTGCTTCTGTACCTGCTGATATGTGCGTGTGCTGTATGAATGTGTGTATGGTTGTGAGAGTGCTTCTGTACCTGCTGATATGTGCGTGTGCTGTATGAATGTGTGTATGGTTGTGAGAGTGCTTCTGTACCTGCTGATATGTGCGTGTGCTGTATGAAGTGTGTATGGTTGTGAGAGTGCTTCTGTACCTGCTGATAGTGCGTGTGCTGTATGAATGTGTGTATGGTGTGAGAGGTTTCTGTATCTGCGATATGTCGTGTGCTGTATGAATGTGTGTATGGTAGTGAGAGTGCTTCTGTATCTGCTGATATGTGCGTGTGCTGTATGAATGTGTGTATGGTTGTGAGAGTGCTTCTGTACCTGCTGATATGTGCGTGTGCTGTATGAATGTGTGTATGGTAGTGAGCGTGTTTCTGTATCTGCTGATATGTGCGTGTGCTGTATGAATGTGTGTATGGTAGTGAGAGTGCTTCTGTATCTGCTGATATGTGCGTGTGCTGTATGAATGTGTGTATGGTAGTGAGCGTGTTTCTGTATCTGCTGATATGTGCGTATGCTGTATGAATGTGTGTATGGTAGTGAGAGTGTTTCTGTACCTGCTGATATGTGCGTGTGCTGTATGAATGTGTGTATGGTTGTGAGAGTGCTTCTGTACCTGCTGATATGTGCGTGTGCTGTATGAATGTGTGTATGGTTGTGAGAGTGTTTCTGTACCTGCTGATACGTGCGTATGCTGTATGAATGTGTGTATGGTTGTGAGAGTGTTTCTGTACCTGCTGATACGTGCGTATGCTGTATGAATGTGTGTATGGTTGTGAGAGTGTTTCTGTACCTGCTGATATGTGCGTATGCTGTATGAATGTGTGTATGGTTGTGAGAGTGCTTGGTGTGTGAAATTGAGAGGGCGAGAGTGGATGAGAGCTACACATTATTCTATGTCAAGTTCTTATCATATTTAAATGTTTAGATTATGTACTTGTAGATACACATAGATTGCAAATAAATTAAATTAAAAAAAATAAAAATAATGACGTCCCCTGAATTTCAAGTGATTTATTTACATATTTAACCCAATCGTAGGACTTAGTAAACAGTAATTCATCCGTGAAACAACTCATTTTCCCCCCAAGAACAGTCAGGCTATGGAGCAGTCTACCGACATATACAGTAGAGTCCCAGTCTGCCAACCTTTGTTAGCAGACTGAACTCGATCTTTTGAACTTGCATATAACATTTTACATTAACTAACTGTCCTAGACTGCGCCTGCCAATCATAATCATTACTGATTGTTCGGCAGTATAAAGTTGAACTGAGTCATCAGACAATATCATACATTTGGATTCTTTAATTATTTTAAGCTCATTGTTAATACATAGACATATGTGTATCAAATTTAGTAACTTGCTCCTTTCAGTATCGGTAACTTACTTACCTACATGTTTGATCTTTATACTGGCATTTTACTATACCTATATCGGTTAAAGCAGCCCTATATCATATGAAATAAAAGATATTTGAAAAAATTCAAATTTTACGTATGGGTATCAATGCTGCTACACAGTCTTACATTATAATTTGTATAATTATGTTCATTTAGTAAACACTGTTTTTTTGCGATAAAACAAACTCGAAACTGAAAGTAGGAGTTTCCGAGTTGATCGGTCATGCACTTGTTTACAAACGGAACGCATCGTCCCCATTTGTCCAACGTTGTCTTTTTTAATTGAATTACTTGAGATGTCGATTCATACCTCTGTTATCTAAGTCTTTTAGGGACAGGCCTACATACCAGCGAGGGGTTCAACATTAGAGGAAAATAGATAGATAGTCTTTCATGTTAAAAATATGTTGACATTCCACGCATGCGCATTTCGTGTGTTAATAAACACATTTTGTTTGTTGATAAACAATTCGCGTATACGACAGTGTATATTTATTGGATTTTTATCTTTTCTGAGAGACTATTTCGATTTTTGTTTTTGTAAACGCACATACATCAGTATTTATATTTTACCAAAAACATCCTTTATTACGATATAGTGCTGCTTTAAGGTCGAGTAAACATTTGAAGAAGTACAGACATACTATATGGGCAAATCAGTGGTCAAATAACATTTTACCTCGAGAATTTGGGCCCATCGAGAACACAAAAAACTACTATATATATACTATATATACTTTTGCAACAGCATTTATCTCTTTCCATATGCAGCCGACATTGCACATCATTATTGATTAATTAGTATATAGTACAGTGTGCCTATAAGAGACATCGGTCAGTTACTGCCCCTGAATACTCCCTAATAGTAGGTAGGTCCTATTAAGTGTTTTCCTCTGTTTTTATCGTTGTTTCCTTTGCACAACATGCTAGCAATTTTATTCCACTCTCGATTCTAATGAGTATTAAATTACTATATCGCGACAGATCTCATACAGTATATGCAATGGGTACTTATTTGTAAAAGAATGTTATCAGTTAATTAACACGGATTTGATAAAATCACATTTATCATACCACAACATCTGGTTATGGCACAACAGTAAAAACCAAGGATTCTAACTAAAAGGACCTATTCACATTTTGGAATAAATCCGACTTTATCTGCCAAGGGAGGTAATAGAAAATTAGAGATGTCTCTCATTGCTTATCAGCAGCATAGAGATAAAGTGAGTAACTCTTCTGTTGTTGGAATAAAGGGTTACTGAAAGATGGACATAGATATTTCGGGTTCCGTAATATCAACTTTCCACATTAAAGATAATTTGTTGCATCGAGTTTGCATATACTGAAAATCCCCTGTAAAATGGACGGTGGAATGAGTGTTTACTGAATGATCACTTCATCTAATGCATAGAGCCGACTAAATTCATCACATAGTCGCGCATGATTGAGCAGCTTGTGTACACGTGCAGGTTGAGCAGCTCGTGTACATGTGGTCTTGTCCTCGCATTGGTTACTGTTACTTTTCTTACAACGTAACCGACTGTGTGGGGGGGAGGGGCCAACGGGGGCTCTTGTTTTATATCATAACTGGAGCTCTAACTGCATGTCTTACAACTTTGGGCGTAGTTGTTTTCATATTTCAATGTTTGTACAGTTTGGTATACTGCACACCAACAATGTTTGTACAGTTCGGTATACTGCACACCAACAATGTTTGTACAAGGAACCAGCGTTAATGATTATGAAGGTACGACAAGGAACCAGAGATAATGATTATGAAGGTAAGACAAGGAACCAGAGATAATGATTATGAAGGTAAGACAAGGAACCAGAGATAATGATTATGAAGGTAAGACAAGGAACCAGAGATAATGATTATGAAGGTAAGACAAGGAACCAGAGATAATGATTATGACGGTAAGACAAGGAACCAGAGATAATGATTATGAAGGTAAGACAAGGAACCAGAGATAATGATTATGAAGGTAAGACAAGGAACCAGAGATAATGATTATGAAGGTAAGACAAGGAACCAGAGATAATGATTATGAAGGTAAGACAAGGAACCAGAGATAATGAAGATCAATGATGTACTATTCCATCATGATTTAATACTTCTGTACATAACCATTTAATAACTGACCAGCAGCCTCACATAATCAAAGTACACAAAGCAAAGTGCTAGTTAGTTAATAACTTTTATATAGATGAATGAAGTTAAAATGCTGAATCCCAGCACCCTGTATGTTTCAGTATATTGAACTTGTCACGTGATGTCAGCATTGTCACGTGATGTCAGCATTGTCACGTGATGACAGCATTGTCACATGATGTCAGCATTGTCACGTGATGTTCAGCATTGTCACATGATGTCAGCATTGTCACGTGATGTCAGCACTGTCACGTGATGTCAGCATTGTCACGTGATGTCAGCACTGTCACGTGATGTCAGCACTGTCATGTGATGTCAGCATTGTCTCGTGATGTTCAGCATTGTCACGTGATGTCAGCATTGTCACGTGATGTCAGCATTGTCTCGTGATGTTCAGCATTGTCACAGGATGACCACAGGGATTCGGCACGTTTGGGGGTACTAGTATATATATTTAAGTACAGGGATTCTACTCTGTGGGATGTCAGATTTCGCATCGATCAGTAAAATGGCCCTATCTGAAACAATTTTGCACAAATCTGTCTAAATATAACGCCTATCCCGAGTCTTTATATTGTTCTTCAAATAAAACACAACTTTAAGCTGCATGTATGTATACTTTGCAAACAATTGCCACAGACATTGGCCATAGCAGGTCACATTTCCATACTAGGACACGGGTTCTGTCAGCAACAAAAAAAATCTTCGACGGGAGAGTTTTAACTGTGAATAACATTATCAATAAAATGTGTTTCCACTAACATGCAGGTTTATTCGGCAAAAATGTACGTCAAAAAGAGATTTCGTAGCATTTTCAATTTGTTTTGAAAATTTCTAAAGCTGCGCAATTCGCGTTGAAACGAGCGTTCTGATTGGATTAAGATTATTCTTCATATAGAAAAAAACATCTTGTTACATTCTCTAATAATCCAATCAGAACGCTCGTTTCAACGCTCGTTTCAACACGAATTGCGCCGCTTTAGAAATTTTCAAAACAAATTGAAAATGCTACGAAATCTCTTTTTGACGTACATTTTTGCCGAATAAACCTACACGTTAGTGGAAACACATTTTATTGATAATGTTATTCACAGTTAAAACTCTCTCGTCGAAGACTTTTTTTTGTTGCTGACAGAACCCGTGTCCTAGTATGGAAATGTGACCTGCTATGGCCAATGTCTTTGGCAATTGTTTGCAAAGTATACATGCATGCAGCTTAAAGTTGTGTTTTATTTGAAGAACAATATAAAGACTCGGGATAGGCGTTATATTTGGACAGCTTTGTACAACATTGTTTCAGATAGGGCCATTTTAGTGATCGATGCGAAATCTGACATCCCACAGAGTAGAATCCCTGTACTTAAATATATATACTAGTACCCCCAAATGTGCCGAATCCCTGTGATGATGACAGCATTGTCACGTGATGTTCAGCATTGTCACATGATGACAGCAGTGTCACGTGATGTCAGCTATGTCACGTGATGTCAGCATTGTCATGTAATGACAGCATTTAGTGTAAGAAAGCCATACTGCTATCCATATACATGTAGAACTAATGGAAACGTTTAGCCATGCCTAGTTGGTAACCATTCCACCCATGTAACAGCACTGTAAATTCCACCCATGTATCAGCACTGTAAATTCCACCCATGTAACAGCACTGTAAATTCCACCCATGTAACAGCACTGTAAATTCCACCCATGTAACAGCACTGTAAATTCCACCCATGTAACAGCACTGTAAATTCCACCCATGTAACAGCACTGTAAATTCCACCCATGTAACAGCACTGTAAATTCAGAGCATGGTTCAACGGTTGTCGGAGAGATCCAATCTCAGGTGTGAAGCAATTCCCCGCTGTCTCATATGCCAAACTTGGGTGTGCGCCTGGGTGTGGATGCTGGTGTGCCGGGCTCTCTTCTCCCTGGGGTTACTATCTGGGTCCTGAATAATCACAAACGTGTACATTAACATAAACCGTAGAGTACATTGTTAAACTGCTAGCATTGTAGTGCAGCACCGTATCATGCAAAGTGTACATTAACATAAACTGTAGAGTACATTGTTAAACTGTTTGCATTGTAGTGCAGCACCGTATCATGCAAAGTGTACATTAACATACACCGTAGAGTACATTGTAGTGCAGCACCGTATCATGCAAAGTGTACATTAACATAAACCGTAGAGTGCATTGTAGTGCAGCACCGTATCATGCAAAGTGTACATTAACATAAACCGTAGAGTGCATTGTAGTGCAGCACCGTATCATGCAAAGTGTACATTAACATAAACCGTAGAGTACATTGTTAAACTGTTAGTATTGTAGTGCAGCACCGTATAATTGATACATTTCATGGTAAAGTATTTGTTTCTGAATGTAGTAAATGGCTGAATGTAGTAAATGGCTGAATGTAATAAATGGCTGAATGTAGTAAATGGCTGGTTGTAGCAAATGGCTGAATGTAATAAATGGCTGAATGTAATAAATGCTATAAATGGCTGAATGTAATAAATGGCTGAATGTAATAAGTGGCTGAATGTAGTAAATGGCACTTGCTCAGTCGGCAGCCAGTATGAGGTAAATTAAAAGATACATAAAAGAATATTGTTTCCGTACTTTAATGTAATACAGTCAACCCTGCTGCTTAATAGAGGCCAAATGTATAATAAAACAGCATATTGGGAATCTGGCCACTGCTTAATATCGGTCGGCTGCTTAATAGACGTAACCACTAATACAGGTTTGATTGTGGAACATTAATTGTGCCGTGTTTCCCTGTGATTTTCCCACATAGAACATTAATTGTACTATATTTCCCTGTGATTTTCCCACATAGAACATTAATTGTACTATATTTCCCTGTGATGTTCCCACATAGAACATTAAGTGTACTATATTTCCCTGTGATGTCCCCCCACATAGAACATTAATTGTACTATATTTCCCTGTGATGTCCCCCCACATAGAACATTAATTGTACTATATTTCCCTGTGATGTCCCCCACATTAATTGTACTATATTTCCCTGTGATGTTCCCCCACATAGAACATTAATTGTACTATATTTCCCTGTGATGTCCCCCACATTAATTGTACTATATTTCCCTGTGATGTCCCCCACATTAATTGTACTATATTTCCCTGTGATGTCCCCCACATTAATTGTACTATATTTCCCTGTGATGTCCCCCACATAGAACATTAATTGTACTATATTTCCCTGTGATGTCCCCCACATTAATTGTACTATATTTCCCTGTGATGTCCCCCACATTAATTGTACTATATTTCCCTGTGATGTCCCCCACATAGAACATTAATTGTACTATATTTCCCTGTGATGTCCCCCACATTAATTGTACTATATTTCCCTGTGATGTCCCCCACATAGAACATTAATTGTACTATATTTCCCTGTGATGTCCCCACATAGAACATTAATTGTACTATATTTCCCTGTGATGTCCCCCCACATAGAACATTAATTGTACTATATTTCCCTGTGATGTCCCCACATAGAACATTAATTGTACTATATTTCCCTGTGATGTCCCCCACATAGAACATTAATTGTACTATATTTCCCTGTGATGTCCCCACATAGAACATTAATTGTACTATATTTCCCTGTGATGTCCCCCACATAGAACATTAATTGTACTATATTTCCCTGTGATGTCCCCCACATAGAACATTAATTGTACTATATTTCCCTGTGATGTCCCCCACATAGAACATTAATTGTACTATATTTCCCTGTGATGTCCCCCACATAGAACATTAATTGTACTATATTTCCCTGTGATGTCCCCCACATAGAACATTAATTGTACTATATTTCCCTGTGATGTCCCCACATAGAACATTAATTGTACTATATTTCCCTGTGATGTTCCCCACATAGAACATTAATTGTACTATATTTCCCTGTGATGTCCCCACATAGAACATTAATTGTACTATATTTCCCTGTGATGTCCCCCACATAGAACATTAATTGTACTATATTTCCCTGTGATGTCCCCCACATAGAACATTAATTGTACTATATTTCCCTGTGATGTCCCACATAGAACATTAATTGTACTATATTTCCCTGTGATGTCCCCCACATTAATTGTACTATATTTCCCTGTGATGTCCCCACATAGAACATTAATTGTACTATATTTCCCTGTGATGTCCCCACATAGAACATTAATTGTACTATATTTCCCTGTGATGTTCCCACATAGAACATTAATTGTACTATATTTCCCTGTGATGTCCCCCACATAGAACATTAATTGTACTATATTTCCCTGTGATGTCCCCCACATAGAACATTAATTGTACTATATTTCCCTGTGATGTCCCCCACATAGAACATTAATTGTACTATATTTCCCTGTGATGTCCCCCACATAGAACATTAATTGTACTATATTTCCCTGTGATGTCCCCCACATAGAACATTAATTGTACTATATTTCCCTGTGATGTTCCCACATAGAACATTAATTGTACTATATTTCCCTGTGATGTCCCCCACATTAATTGTACTATATTTCCCTGTGATGTTCCCCCACATAGAACATTAATTGTACTATATTTCCCTGTGATGTTCCCCCATAGAACATTAATTGTACTATATTTCCCTGTGATGTTCCCACATAGAACATTAATTGTACTATATTTCCTTGTGATGTCCCCCACATAGAACATTAATTGTACTATATTTCCCTGTGATGTTTCCCACATAGAACACTAATTGTACTATATTTCCCCACATTAATTGTACTATATTTCCCTGTGATGTTCCCACATAGAACATTAATTGTACTATATTTCCCTGTGATGTCCCACATAGAACATTAATTGTACTATATTTCCCTGTGATGTCCCACATAGAACATTAAGTGTATTATATTTCCCTGTGATGTCCCACATAGAACATTAATTGTACAATATTTCCCTGTGATGTCCCACATAGAACATTAATTGTACTATATTTCCCTGTGATGTTCCCACATAGAACATTAATTGTACTATATTTCCCTGTGATGTTCCACATAGAACATTAATTGTACTATATTTCCCTGTGATGTCCCCACATAGAACATTAATTGTACTATATTTCCCTGTGATGTTCCCACATAGAACATTAATTGTACTATATTTCCCTGTGATGTTCCCACATAGAACATTAATTGTACTATATTTCCCTGTGATGTTCCCACATAGAACATTAATTGTACTATATTTCCCTGTGGTTCCCCCACATAGAACATTAATTGTACTATATTTCCCTGTGATGTTCCCACATAGAACATTAATTGTACTATATTTCCCTGTGATGTCCCCTCACATAGAACATTAATTGTACTATATTTCCCTGTGATGTCCCCACATAGAACATTAATTGTACTATATTTCCCTGTGATTCCCCCACATAGAACATTAATTGTACTATATTTCCCTGTGATGTTCCCACATAGAACATTAATTGTACTATATTTCCCTGTGATGTCCCCCACATTAATTGTACTATATTTCCCTGTGATGTCCCCATATAGAACATTAATTGTACTATATTTCCCTGTGATGTTCCCACATAGAACATTAATTGTACTATATTTCCCTGTGATGTCCCCCACATTAATTGTACTATATTTCCCTGTGATTCCCCCACATAGAACATTAATTGTACTATATTTCCCTGTGATTTTCCCACATAGAACGTTATCGTCAATGGCCATGATTTCGTCCCTCACTTGTTTCCGGCCTTTGTTCTGTATCTGATAATATTCATAAACATTCTAGTTTAGCTGCCACATCCTTTCTGCAGGCATGATTTCAGATTCTAGTAGCTAAGGAGACTAACAACTACGGCATACATGCATGCCAGATATCTTGTGGTACATACGTCTGAATCCCAAATAACTGAAATTGTTCCACAAAATTTGAATAAATTAATTGAGATTTTTTTGCCATATGAGCGAGAGTCAATTAGTGAGTGTTTGTTGGCGTTTGGTAATTGATGTTTGTAAACTAGTATTGCCCACATACAACAATATTTCACAGCTACATGGACACTGATAATTAGAAGATTTCCTATACAGCTGGTGATATCAACAGACTTATAACAATAATTGATTAAAATAAGTAAATTGACAGGTGGTAAGAACATTCAAATACACCGTTCCTGCCTCAGTCGGAAATAGCGATAGTGCAGTGGTAGCACGTTCGCTTCAGGTGCGAATGGCCCGGAGTTCGAGCCCCGCTGGAGCCGCTACGATTGTGCTCTTAGGCAAGGCACTTACATTCCACGTTGCCTCTTCTCTCTCCCTCGTGGCGATGGATTCCATCAGGAATGAGTTCTCAAGAGTTATTAATATAAGTTGTAAGAACTTGTTTCGCAATCGGATAAAATAAATTTGTATAAATTATAAGAAGATGCAACACTAACTAACTTCAGTCGGCACTAACAGATAGCAGATATTAACCTCAGAAGCAACGGTCTGCGATATTGATTTCTGGAAGACGAAAAACAATTTTTAGTGATATAAAGTTTGCCAGAAAGGAAAGAAAATTATTGGAGAAAATGTATGAAAGTCTGAAAAGACTGCCCCTGACAGACTTGGCGTATATAGACTGATAGCATTATATGAATGTATATAAATACTACGTTACCTTTTAGAACCAAGCACCTGTCTGTCTGCATGTTCTTTCCTCATCTTAATCAGCTCCTCAGCTCGATTCATCTCGTGTTCCATCTGTCCCATCTCCTCTACAGTCTGCTGCCGTCTCTCCTGGTACACAAAGTCATCATGTTATATCATAAACCAGAGACTAAGAGTAGCCTTCATATGAACTGGTGGTCAGGTACATAACCATTAACAAATATAGGACATAAATACAAAACCATTAACAAACTCACAACACAGGTATAAAACCATTAACAAATATAGGGCATAAATATAAAACCATTAACAAATATAGGATCTAAATACAAAACCATTAACAAACTCACAACACAGGTATAAAACCATTAACAAATATAGGATCTAAATACAAAACCATTAACAAGCTCACAACACAGGTATAAAACCATTAACAAATATAGGATCTAAATACAAAACCATTAACAAACTCACAACACAGGTATAAAACCATTAACAAATATAGGATCTAAATACAAAACCATTAACAAGCTCACAACACAGGTATAAAACCATTAACAAATATAGGATCTAAATACAAAACCATTAACAAGCTCACAACACAGGTATAAAACCATTAACAAATATAGGATCTAAATACAAAACCATTAACAAGCTCACAACACAGGTATAAAACCATTAACAAATATAGGATCTAAATACAAAACCATTAACAAGCTCACAACACAGGTATAAAACCATTAACAAATATAGGATCTAAATACAAAACCATTAACAAGCTCACAACACAGGTATAAAACCATTAACAAATATAGGATCTAAATACAAAACCATTAACAAGCTCACAACACAGGTATAAAACCATTAACAAATATAGGATCTAAATACAAAACCATTAACAAATATAGGATCTAATTATGAAACCATTAACAAATATAGGCTCTAAATACAAAACCATGTACCATGAAATTCAGATTTCTTCATGATTACCCAAACGTTGTAATCGTACAATTACAATTACACGATTACTGAATACAATTACCCACGGTCTGGGTATTTAATGAGGCAATTTGGTGTTTTGCTTGAGCGATTATAGAAAATAAAACCAAGATTATATATACAGTCGAACTTCGTTGCCTCGAACTCGACGGGTCTGTGAGTAATGGTTCGATTCATGGGAGGTTCGAGTCAAGGATTTTGGTAGCTTACTGTTATATACTGGTTTATGAAATACATCCAACATGTCCTTCTCTCGTGGTTTGATAAGAATCCATGTTTATACGAAAGTGTTTCATAATAATAGACAACATTTTTAGGTTCTTATATTTATTTGGTTATATACATGTTATGCAGTGGTTTAAATGATTAATCTACATAATACTCAGGTAGTTTTATGCATTCTAAAAATAGAATTTGTCAGTTATCGGTAGATACATGCCATGTACAGTGATTTAACACATAGTATTTCCTCATTTCTTGAAGTAGTCCCGATTGTCATCTGCTTTGCCGTATTGTGTTTATTTAAGTCGGCTTTCAGTAAGAACTTGTACACGGTTGTTTATATTGAAATGTCGTAGCTTGGCATCTTTAACTCAATAAGTGTGTAATATGTTTGTTCTATACATAATTACGTTTAATAGTAACAATAGAATAGTAATTGCCAATCTCACGACGTGTAAATTACGCGAGTGTACTGATCAATAGGGATGTCATTGCCATTAACAAAAGATGTAAAAACATTTGTGTGACACGCGGACCTGGACACTCGGCCAATTGTGTTCGACCCAAAGGTGTTAATTTAAGTACTAATTGATTTCATGGGACCAGTGATCTGGTTCGAGAGCTCCAGTCATCCGTGTTCAAATCATCGAAGGTAGAACAATATGCATCATATAGAGATTATCGCCGGGACCAGACGACATGTGGTGGTGTTCGAGCCAACCGAGTCCGAGGCAATAGAGTTTGACTGTATACCCTCTTGGCTTGAACATTTAATTAAACCAGAGACATGGGGCGGAGGTTATAAAACGTTTTCTCAAATCTCAAGTGATATGATTGGTCGAGATTTTCTCTTGGGTCAACCAATCAGAAGCTTGAGACTGAGCTTCAGATTTGAGTAAAGTTTTATAACCTCCATGCCTAAATCTTGAAACGTGGACTGGTAATCCAGGGATCGCAGGTTCAATCCCCTGTCTTACCCTAATAAAATTAACAGTCTTTCAGATGGGACGTTAAACCGAGGTCTCGTGTCGGTGCTTTACACCGTGCACGTAAAAGAACCAGAGGAGATTCTGGAATGGGTCTCTGTCTGTATCATTGCACTATCCTCCAAAAATCTAAAATGACTAATCTCTTCAGGAGGCGTCGCTCATATGGGCAACCGGTAGCGACGATAAATAAACGTAAAAAAACACTTTAAACGTGTTTATACATTATTAAAATTATTTGAAGAACATTATCGTTGAAAATAATATATCTTTCGCTTGCAACTGTTTACAATACGGGGTAGTACCTGTCTTGTTTTCGAAGCATCTTTCACGCTGTAGAACATGGGTCCTAGATCAGCCAGCCAATGTGCATCCACTGCCGTCACACACTGCATGTACTCCTTGGACGTCATCACCAGCTCGTGGTACACAATATAATCTGGGGTGTAGCCCATGCCAAACAAGGCACTGGTCGGGTGAAGATGACACGGCATTCCTGTACGAGTGTTCACATACTCGCCTAAACCCTAAAACCAATTTAGAAAAAGAAGCACTAGAGCAACAAAAACAAGAGTTATGTTATGTTATATTTCGGGTTTTACGCCTGCATCAGCACCATTTCGGGCTATATCGCAGGCGGGCAGTTTACCTAACAACACCTTTCCTGGGCAGGCTCCAGCGGTTAACCAGTACTTGGGTGTACCAACCTCCGTAAGAAACTGCCAACTTTTTCATATAAATGAGACACGGCCTGAGCGGGGCTCGAACCCGTAACCATCAGTGATGATAGGTTACAGTGGTATACAAGTCAGCGACCGTAACCACTCGATCACGGAGGCGGACACAGAAACAAGAGATGTTGTAAAACATTGTATGCCGCTATGATGAAGCTATTCAATCACATAATAGAATATCGGCATGGACAAAACATATTGCACACATTTTGAAGTTTGACCTTGCAGGTAATGTGCATTATTGTCTCCCTCTCTCGGTTCGTCCGAAAATAAATATTTTCTTTTCTGAACCCCGTCTAGATTAAAACACAAACACGCTTTAAATTAGAATGCGGGTCGTTACCGTTCATTTAATGTGTACATGCTAGCATGTTAACCAATGTAATGGCGAATCATATTATGATTCAATGTATGCATAATATTGTCATCAGCTAAATATAATTATTTGAAATACATCAATATTATATATCTACTAATACATATTGTGACTTAGCTTTTTCAACTGATACAAAGTCTGTATGTACTGTTGCTATATTATCCCGCTATATTATATGTCTCGTACTGTAGGCCTATTTCCCTAGAATAATGTCTAAAGACATTAAGATGACGTTAATTTAACGTGTAATTTTACAGAACCCCGTACATTGTTAAAGTGTAGACTTAATTCACACTATCACGTGGAATTAATTGCACCCAAGTTCTCCTAGCTCTACGGTAGCCGACCTTCGAATGATAATCAGACCATATTTTACCCCAAATTCTTCCGAGCGTATATCACGCTATAGCGCCTAAACCTCGTGCACCGCGTGCACAACTACACGGCGTAGCGAAAAGAAAAGACATGACATTGACTCATAAATGTGAACATTGAAATTATGTGTGAAGTTGTTCAGGATGATCGCTTTGAAAGAACAGACACAAAATACAGCACATGTGAGAACATCAGCTTATTGCATCAAAAGATGCAGATAGTAAATTATCATTAGAGAGACTAGAGCATGCAAAATGTCGAGGGGCATCTGAAATCTTCACTCACTAACTGAATTGGAAATTAATCAAATGACTTAAGCTGTCAGAGCAATTTAAAACTTCCATTACCTTCAGGCGTGCAGCCTGTTGGAAGTATGCAGAACAAATACACTATCGCACGATGTCCCATTCATTGCCACACGATATAACAAACCTTCTATTACCTTCAGGCGTGCAGCCTGTTGGAAGTATGCAGAACAGATACACTGGTGCACGATGTCCCTTTCATTGCCACACGATATAACAAACCTTCTATTATCTTCAGGTGTGCAGCCTGTTGGAAGTATGCAGAACAGATACACTGGCGCACGATGTCCCATGCATTGCCACACGATATAACAAACCTTCTATTACCTTCAGGCGTGCAGCCTGTTGGAAGTATGCAGAACAGATACACTGGTGCACGATGTCCCTTTCATTGCCACACGATATAACAAACCTTCTATTACCTTCAGGCGTGCAGCCTGTTGGAAGTATGCAGAACAGATACACTGGCGCACGATGTCCCATTCATTGCCACACGATATAAGCTCCATCTTCTGCTGGTCCATTATCTCCTTCAACTGCTGTCGTACTTCACGAACCTGCAATAACAGACAATTGTAATCTCCACTCTACCGGACAAGTGCAGGACTCTTGACTTTTCTCTCAGCAGAACCCCGGCTAGAAGTCCGGCCATGCAGGGATACTTTGCTGGTAACAGCTCAGGTAAGTCTCCAACCTATCAGGGAAAGAAATTATCAATGAGACAACACTTCACAAACACTTGATGTACAAGTTTGCGTAGCGCTGCGTCTGATCAGGATCTATCCTGTTTGCTATACAGCCATGTGTTTTAGCTCCACTATCCTAATAGCAAACAGCATTAAACGTGCTGTCTGATCTGGCTCTATGCTGTTTGCTATTCAGCCAAGTGTTTTAGCTCCACTATCTGATTAGCAAACAGCATTAAACGTGCTGTCTGATCTGGCTCTATGCTGTTTGCTATTCAGCCATGTGTTTTAACTCCACTATCTGAATAGCAAACAGCATAAAATGTACCGTCTGATCAGGCTCTATGCTGTTTGCTATTCAGCCATGTGTTTTAACTCCACTATCCGAATAGCAAACAGCATAAAACGTACCGTCTGATCAGGCTCTATGCTGTTTGCTATTCAGCCATGTGTTTTAACTCCACTATCCGAATAGCAAACAGCATAAAACGTGCCGTCTGATCAGGCTCTATGCTGTTTGAATATACTCGCACAGTAAGGGTTAACCCTTTCAACACCACAGACCTCTAAATAGGCTTACAAAAAGTGTAGATCCAGATGAGCCGGCTCGTGACGAGCCGTCTCATCAGGATCTGCACTTTTTGCCAGTGATATGACTATTTTTAGACATAATTACCCATTTTGATAAATGAACTTGTCCAAATGTGATTTTCTGATTCATTTATTGGTTTATGAATATCATGGACCAGTCCATGTGAGTTACTTGGTGTTGAATGGGTTAAGTCATACATTCTAGCCATAAGCTAATTATTACATGGAATGTTGATCTATAACAGTATCTTCTGATACACACATACCTTTCTCAGAGCCTTGATGTGGATGAAATGGTCGTTTGCCCAGGAACCTGAGTATCTATAAATAAAGACATATAGATAGATAACATAGCCGTGTGGGTGATAGAGATTACATAGCCATGTGGGTGATAGAGATTACGTAGCCATGTGGGTGACAGAGATTACGTAGCCGTGTGGGTGATAGAGATTACGTAGCCATGTGGGTGACAGAGATTACGTAGCCATGTGGGTAACAGAGATTACGTAGCCGTGTGGGTGACAGAGATTACGTAGCCATGTGGGTGACAGAGACTTAGTCAAGTGTCCATATAATTGACGTGTAAGGCATGTAGATACTTTTTCGGGGTCAATAATAAATGTCAGATTAAATGTTAGTCTAACTGATAAATAATAGATGTGGTAATCTTATAGTAGTATCAACCCAATCCATTCATGTGTGCGAAGTTATTCTGAAGATCAAAATGCCAGATGGAAATTTGGCAAACACTATCAGCTTCCTGATTCATTGAGATCAGGGGCATAAAAAATGCCATCATAGTCATGCTTTTATGCAAGTTTGGTCCAATCCAATGAATGCTAAACTAGATGAAGAACAGAGATATGCTAGGCAAGAGGATGAACAAAGAGATGCTAGACAAGATGATGAACAAAGAGACGCTAGACAAGATGGTGAACAGAGAGATGCTAGGCAAGATGGTGAACAAAGAGATGCTAGACAAGATGATGAACAAAGAGACGCTAGACAAGATGGTGAACAGAGAGATGCTAGGCAAGATGATGAACAGAGATATGCTAGGCAAGATGATGAACAGAGATATGCTAGGCAAGATGATGAACAAAGAGACGCTAGACAAGATGGTGAACAGAGAGATGCTAGGCAAGATGGTGAACAAAGAGATGCTAGACAAGATGGTGAACAGAGAGATGCTAGGCAAGATGGTGAACTGAGAGATGCTAGACAAGATGATGAACAGAGAGATGCTAGGCAAGATGATGAACAGAGAGATGCTAGGCAAGATGATGAACAAAGAGACGCTAGACAAGATGATGAACAGAGAGATGCTAGACAAGATGATTAACAGAGAGATGCTAGACAAGATGATTAACAGAGAGACGCTAGACAAGATGATGAACAGAGAGATGCTAGGCAAGAGGATGAACAGAGAGATGCTAGGCAAGATGATGGAACAGAGAGATGCAGGCAAGAGGATGAACAAAGCGATGCTAGGCAAGATGATGAACAAAGAGATGTTAGGCAAGATGATGAACAGAGAGATGCTAGGGAAGATGATGAACAAAGAGATGCTAGGGAAGATGATGGAACAGAGAGATGCAGGCAAGAGGATGAACAGAGAGATGCTAGACAAGATGATGGAACAGAGAGATGCAGGCAAGAGGATGAACAGAGAGATGCTAGGCAAGATGATGAACAAAGAGATGTTAGGCAAGATGATGAACAGAGAGATGCTAGGGAAGATGATGAACAAAGAGACGCTAGGCAAGATGGTGAACAGAGAGATGTTAGGCAAGATGATGAACAGAGAGATGCTAGGCAAGATGATGAACAGAGAGATGCTAGGCAAGATGATGAACAGAGAGATGCAGGTAAGAGGATGAACAAAGCGATGCTAGGCAAGATGATGAACAAAGAGATGTTAGGCAAGATGATGAACATAGAGATGCTAGGCAAGATGATGAACAGAGAGATGCTAGGCAAGATGATGAACAGAGAGATGCTATGTAAGATGATGAACAGACAGACGCTAGGCAAGATGGTGAACAGAGAGATGCTATGCAAGATGATGAACAGAGAGATGCTAGGCAAGATGATGAACAGAGAGAGGCTAGACAAGATGATGAACAGAGAGATGCTATGCAAGATGATGAACAGAGAGATGATAGGCAAGATGATGAACAGAGAGGTGTTAGGCAAGATGATGAACAGAGAGGTGCTAGGCAAGAGGATGAACAAAGAGATGCTAGACAAGATGATGAACAGAGAAATGCTAGGCAAGAGGATGAACAAAGAGATGTTAGGCAAGATGATGAACAGAGAGATGTTAGGCAAGATGATAAACAGAGAGATGCTAGGGAAGATGATGAACAGAGAGATGTTAGGCAAGATGATAAACAGAGAGATGTTATGCAAGATGATGAACAGAGAGATGTTATGCAAGATGATGAACAGAGAGATGTTAGGCAAGATGATGAACAGAGAGATGCTAGGGCAAGATGATGAACAGAGAGATGTTAGGCAAGATGATGAACATAGAGGTGCTAGGCAAGATGATGAACAGAGAGATGCTAGGCAAGATGATGAACAGAGAGATGTTAGGCAAGATGATGAACAGAGAGATGTTAGGCAAGATGATGAACAGAGAGATGCTAGGCAAGATGATGAACAGAGAGATGCTAGGCAAGATGATGAACAGAGAGATGTTAGACAAGATGATGAACAGAGAGATGTTAGGCAAGATGATGAACAGAGAGATGCTAGGCAAGATGATGAACAGAGAGATGCTAGGCAAGATGATGAACAGAGAGATGTTAGACAAGATGATGAACAGAGAGATGCTAGGCAAGATGATGAACAGAGAGATGCTAGGCAAGATGATGAACAGAGAGATGCTAGGCAAGATGATGAACAGAGAGATGCTAGGCAAGATCACAAACCTTTACTGCAAGCTCACCTTAGTAGCTCAGGTGAGCTAACTGTACAATACATAATACTAGTTGTAAAGTTTAGGTTGGCTGTCACTTGATTTCTTATTGCAGAGTATGTCAAATATCTGGTCCATATATATAATGTGGTTGAATATATAAAGATAATTGAACAAAGAAGAGACAAGATCACTCAATGAAACATGAAACTATATAATGTGAAAGATGATACATGAAAATCTATTGACATAGCTGAAGGTTGCAAGTGTTTGATTAGCTTCAATCAATGTTTGTGTTTCATTGTATCAATTTGTTCACAGCAAAGACAATTTGTAGTATCAATGCAAATATATCTACACTAATATGACTATTCATGCAAATACCTGTACATTCATAAATTATGACAGTATCTTCAAAAATAACCAGGGCTCATTCACAGGTCAGAATTTTTGGGAGAAGTGAGAAAGCACGCGATCACGTCCTTAAATGGTGTTATTTAATCAATTTCAGCACAATATGGGTGAAATGTATGACCATTAACTACAACATTTGTTTGAATAGGAGTGCTTTATAATGGGCAGGTGTATCTTACTGGACTATGAAAATTGTAAAAAAAAGAACATTCTTTTAGGGAGAAGTGGGGCCACAGAGGGCGAAGTCAGGGGCCCTAGGTCGACTATTTCGCCCAAATCTCCCTCTAGATTCAGCTCTGAATAACCAAATATACAATAAATAAAGATGACATAGCTTACAATAAAGTCCAAATGATGCCATCGAGTTTGATGTAAGTTATCAGCAGAAGATTAATCGCATGTGTGTATGACAGATATGTTACATTAACATTTCCTTTATAGAAGAAGCACATGCTTTAAGTTTAAACTCTATTTATTTTACACGCGGATGAAAAAGTATATGTGGTCATTCGTGTAAGAGGAAACTGGAGTACCTGGAGAAAACCCACCTGAGCGATCTGGCGACCATCTCAGATCTCACATACTTCCCGGTCTGAGGATCGAACAAGGGTTGCATTGGTGAGAAGCGAGCGCATTAACCACTGGCGAGGTAGTAATACTATAGTGTAATATCCAGGATTAGGAACTGCTCGAACTACATTAACTACAGTTTATGTTGCAAATTATGCCTTTGAAAATTGTGTGGGATTTGATAACATATACCGTATTTACTCTACTATAAGACGATTTCGACTACAAGACGATCCCCCAACTTTGGTCTTAAATCAGTGGTATTTTGCATAGAACTGTGTATAAGACGGGTTGGGAAAATGGAAACTACTCATAAGTAAAGATTAGACTTATTAATTAAACACTGTAAATTATGTAAAATCATAAAAAATGCACCGATGCACAACAATAAATTTCATTTGCTAAAATGCTATTGACAAGTTCAGTTCACAGACAGAGCTGTGAAAGTCTATGCTTTTGTTACAACATTTCAGTTATTTCAAAGGTCATCAATCATTGAGTTGGAACAAACTGATTTAAAAAAAAATCTTTATATTTTTATCACTTAGAAGACGGGAAGCCACTTTGAGACATGATAATCTGGTGATAAAAATCCCGTCTTATAGGCGTGCACCATCCATACTCACATATCAGACAAGAATTGTATCACCAGATTTTGGTCTTAGACTTGGAGACCCGTCTTATAACCGGATACTACATGTCAACCCCATAAGATTAGAGGAGAAGAATTATATAAGACTCCTGTCTTCCATTCTAATCCTGTTTCTGTATTCTGATTATGCATTGTTCAATATGTATTATATTGGGAAATAAAATATGTTTAAACTAACCCCAAATTTATGAGGTCAAAATTAGCTATTCGGCAGATTAAATTGACCTCTAGCTTTATTTGAGAACAAATACAATGAAATTGCTAATTGTTTATTCGAATATGATACGTAGCCATCCCTATTTTAAACAAAAACTTACCGTTATTGTATCCATAATTACGTTTTAGAAAAAAAAAGCACTCTGACACTGAACATTTCTTCAACTTTCACTGGCCAAACATGCAATTTATACTTGGTCTGGAGTTCATTTTATGAACCCGTCTTATATGCGAGTGCATGCCAAAACCACAGATTTCAGGACCAAAGTAGGGGGTCGTCTTATAGGCGAGACTGCCTTATATGTGAGTATATACGCTAAGTACTGTACATGTATACATTTGGTTGAATGTAAACGTTTATTTTAAAATAAATCTATATCCTGAACAACTTGTTTTAACAACCTTAAATAATATAAGAAATTGTACAATTAAGGGTACTTCATGTTGACATGCATTCCTGAACACCAGATGATTGAGGTAAACAGTTTCATATATCATTTCCTTAATTCACAACACCTTCTTCCTTCAAGATTACAAACATTCAATATTGAACGATATAAATACATTGTAGTCAAACCTGTGTTTGTGGTCACCTCTATTAAGCAGCCAACCTGTATTAAGCAGCCAGTTTTCAGATTCCCAATATGTTGTTTTATTATACATTTGATATCTACTAAGCAGCCACCTGTGCTAAGCAGCCACCTGTGCTAAGCAGCCACTTTCTGTGATTTCTTTGGCTGGCTGCTTAAGACAGGTTTGACTGCATATAGCTGTACAGAACTGATAATAAACTTGAAGTGTCATTCAGCATATACCAATCTACATGTATGTGTGAATGTAATTGTGAAAATAGTGCAGTAATTTGATTTATAGGCATTACTGGTGAACATATTTAGGTGTTCTAAACCAGCTGTAAAAGTTGTAATTGATGTTTTGAAAACCATACTAATAATATTGGTAGCATGACATATGTTAATGTCAAACGGAGATTTAACACTTAGAATGCACTTGTAAACAAAATAAACAAATTTTTAAACAAATTAATTTTTTCTGCATTGTATAAAAATCTCTTAGCAACAAACAGCTGTTCATTTTACATTGAACCCTTTGTTTTGTCTATGACAATATTTACAGTCAAACACATTATCTCATCAAAACCTTCTCCAACAATTAAAACACAAGTAAGATATTGCCACCATCCTACCTAATTACCATTCAGTTATATGCATATTGCCACCGTCCTACCTAATTACCATTCAGTTATATGCATATTGCCACCATCCTACCTAATTACCATTCAGTTATATGCATATTGCCACCATCCTACCTAATTACCATTCAGTTATATATGCATATTGCCACTACACTAAGGCCAAAAGATGCAATTTCCGGACCGACAAGCTAAATCGGCCTGACTGAAATATTTTATTGATCTTTTACTTCGGACAGTTTTGTACTGGAGTTTACTAAGCTTGTGTCTGACAGTTTTGTACCGGAGTTTACTAAGCTTGTGTCTGACAGTTTTGTACCGGAGTTTACTAAGCTTGTGTCTGACAGTGTTGTACTGGAGTTTACTAAGCTTGTGTCTGACAGTTTTGTACCAGAGTTTACTAAGCTTGTGTCTGACAGTTTTGTACCAGAGTTTACTAAGCTTGTGTCTGACAGTTTGTACCAGAGTTTACTAAGCTTGTGTCTGACAGTTTTGTACCAGAGTTTACTAAGCTTGTGTCTGACAGTTTTGTACCAGAGTTTACTAAGCTTGTGTCTGGCAGTTTTGTACTGAAGTTTACTAAGCTTGTGTCTGACAGTTTTGTACCAGAGTTTACTAAGCTTGTGTCTGACAGTTTGTACTGGAGTTTACTAAGCTTGTGTCTGACAGTTTTGTACTGGAGTTTACTAAGCTTGTGTCTGGCAGTTTTGTACCGGAGTTTACTAAGCTTGTGTCTGACAGTTTTGTACCAGAGTTTACTAAGCTTGTGTCTGACAGTTTTGTACCAGAGTTTACTAAGCTTGTGTCTGGCAGTTTTGTACTGAAGTTTACTAAGCTTGTGTCTGACAGTTTTGTACCAGAGTTTACTAAGCTTATGCCTGACAGTTTTGTACTGGAGTTTACTAAGCTTGTGCCTGACAGTTTTGTACCAGAGTTTACTAAGCTTGTGTCTGACAGTTTTGTACCAGAGTTTACTCAGCTTGTGTCTGACAGTTTTGTACCAGAGTTTACTAAGCTTGTGTCTGGCAGTTTTGTACTGAAGTTTACTAAGCTTGTGTCTGACAGTTTTGTACCAGAGTTTACTAAGCTTGTGCCTGACAGTTTTGTACTGGAGTTTACTAAGCTTGTGTCTGACAGTTTTGTACTGGAGCTTACTAAGCTTGTGCCTGACAGTTTTGTACCAGAGTTTACTAAGCTTGTGTCTGACAGTTTCGTACCAGAGTTTACTAAGCTTGTGTCTGACAGTTTTGTACCAGAGTTTAATAAGCTTGTGTCTGGCAGTTTTGTACTGAAGTTTACTAAGCTTGTGTCTGACAGTTTTGTACTGGAGTTTACAAAGCTTGTGTCTGGCAGTTTTGTACTGAAGTTTACTAAGCTTGTGTCTGACAGTTTTGTACCAGAGTTTACTAAGCTTGTGTCTGGCAGTTTTGTACTGGAGTTTACTAAGCTTGTGTCTGACAGCCTTGTACCAGAGTTTACTAAGCTTGTGTCTGACAGTTTTGTACCGGAGTTTACTAAGCTTGTGTCTGACAGTTTTATACTGGAGCTTACTAAGCTTGTGTCTGACACATTTGTACTGGAATTTACTAAGCTTGTGTCTGACAGCTTTGTACCAGAGTTTACTAAGCTTGTGTCTGACAGTTTTGTACCAGAGTTTATTAAGCTTGTGTCTGACAGTTTTGTACTGGAGCTTACTAAGCTTGTGTCTGACAGTTTTGTACCAGAGTTTACTAAGCCTGTGTCTGACAGTTTTGTACCAGAGTTTACTAAGCTTGTGTCTGACAGTTTTGTACTGGATATTACTAAGCTTGTGTCTGACAGTTTTGTACCAGAGTTTACTAAGCTTGTGTCTGACAGTTTTGTACTGGAGCTTACTAAGTTTGTGTCTGACAGTTTTGTACCAGAGTTTACTAAGCTTGTGTCTGACAGTTTTGTACCAGAGTTTACTAAGCTTGTGTCTGACAGTTTTGTACCAGAGTTTACTAAGCTTATGCCTGACAGTTTTGTACTGGAGTTTACTAAGCTTGTGCCTGACAGTTTTGTACCAGAGTTTACTAAGCTTGTGTCTGACAGTTTTGTACCAGAGTTTACTCAGCTTGTGTCTGACAGTTTTGTACCAGAGTTTACTAAGCTTGTGTCTGGCAGTTTTGTACTGAAGTTTACTAAGCTTGTGTCTGACAGTTTTGTACCAGAGTTTACTAAGCTTGTGCCTGACAGTTTTGTACTGGAGTTTACTAAGCTTGTGTCTGACAGTTTTGTACTGGAGCTTACTAAGCTTGTGCCTGACAGTTTTGTACCAGAGTTTACTAAGCTTGTGTCTGACAGTTTCGTACCAGAGTTTACTAAGCTTGTGTCTGACAGTTTTGTACCAGAGTTTAATAAGCTTGTGTCTGGCAGTTTTGTACTGAAGTTTACTAAGCTTGTGTCTGACAGTTTTGTACTGGAGTTTACAAAGCTTGTGTCTGGCAGTTTTGTACTGAAGTTTACTAAGCTTGTGTCTGACAGTTTTGTACTGAAGTTTACTAAGCTTGTGTCTGGCAGTTTTGTACTGGAGTTTACTAAGCTTGTGTCTGACAGCCTTGTACCAGAGTTTACTAAGCTTGTGTCTGACAGTTTTGTACCGGAGTTTACTAAGCTTGTGTCTGACAGTTTTGTACTGGAGCTTACTAAGCTTGTGTCTGACACATTTGTACTGGAATTTACTAAGCTTGTGTCTGACAGCTTTGTACCAGAGTTTACTAAGCTTGTGTCTGACAGTTTCGTACCAGAGTTTACTAAGCTTGTGTCTGACAGTTTTGTACCAGAGTTTAATAAGCTTGTGTCTGGCAGTTTTGTACTGAAGTTTACTAAGCTTGTGTCTGACAGTTTTGTACTGGAGTTTACAAAGCTTGTGTCTGGCAGTTTTGTACTGAAGTTTACTAAGCTTGTGTCTGACAGTTTTGTACCAGAGTTTACTAAGCTTGTGTCTGGCAGTTTTGTACTGGAGTTTACTAAGCTTGTGTCTGACAGCCTTGTACCAGAGTTTACTAAGCTTGTGTCTGACAGTTTTGTACCAGAGTTTATTAAGCTTGTGTCTGACAGTTTTGTACTGGAGCTTACTAAGCTTGTGTCTGACAGTTTTGTACCAGAGTTTACTAAGCCTGTGTCTGACAGTTTTGTACCAGAGTTTACTAAGCTTGTGTCTGACAGTTTTGTACTGGATATTACTAAGCTTGTGTCTGACAGTTTTGTACCAGAGTTTACTAAGCTTGTGTCTGACAGTTTTGTACTGGAGCTTACTAAGTTTGTGTCTGACAGTTTTGTACCAGAGTTTACTAAGTTGTTTCTTATTATTACACCAACTCCATCATCATTTAAAAATGTTTTATTGTAAAAAAACAAAATTATATTCCTACCTAGCTACATGTTCAAAAATCTGGGTTGGGACAAGGGGGAACAATGGTCGGGACATGGGAAACAAGAGTTGGGAAATGGGAAACAATGGTTGGGACATGGGAAACAAGGGTTGGGAAATGGGAAACAAGGGTTGGGACATGGGAAACAAGGGTCGGGACATGTGAAACAAGGGTTGGGACATGGTAAACAAAAGTCGGGACATGGGAAACAAGAGTCGGGACATGGGAAACATGGGTTGGGACATGGGAAACAAGGGTCGGGACATGGGAAACAAGGGTTGGGACATGGGAAACCAGGGTTGGGACATGGGAAACATGGGTCGGGACATGGGAAACAAGAGTCGGGACATGGGAAACAAGGGTTGGGACATGGGAAACAAGAGTCGGGACATGGGAAACAAGGTTGGGACATGGGAAACAAGGGTCGGGACATGGGAAACAAGGGTTGGGACATGGGAAACCAGGGTTGGGACATGGGAAACATGGGTCGGGACATGGGAAACAAGAGTCGGGACATGGGAAACAAGGGTTGGGACATGGGAAACAAGAGTCGGGACATGGGAAACAAAGTCGGGACATGGGAAACAAGAGTTGGGACATGGGAAACATGGGTCGGGACATGGGAAACATGGGTCGGGACATGGGAAACATGGGTCGGGACATGGGAAACATGGGTCGGGACATGGGAAACATGGGTCGGGACATGGGAAACAAACATTTTTTCAATTGAGTCCTAACCATATTACTTTACCAGATACTATAGGTAACTCTAACCATAGTTATATAATACACAACTAAAATAGCAGGCTTATCCAGACTACCCCGAGTAATTTTATCCTCTATATGAGGTATGTAGTAACATATCGCAACCCCAATCTACAGTACTCCATATGTACTGAACTCCGCTGTTCGTAAGAGGAAAAATTACCTCCATTAACACGATAGTGTCGCCTGACCCTGAAGAGCCAACCAGTCAACTATCTCTGTATTGTTTTCTCCTGTGTATAGTTTTGATATTTCAATTTACTTTCTACAAATCGACAACATTGGTTGAGTAAAACAAACAACGTTCTGGAGTTAACAATACCATAAAATGTGCTTTAAACATGTGTCATATTCTCAGACTACCAATATTTTAAACATGCTTAACACAATTAGTGTCGCATGTGCAATTTACGGATTATTACAGTAGTTAGTATAAACTTCATTTATTTTATGACGATGACTTATATTAATCACTCTCATTGGCGCAGATGACAGCGTTTGTTTGTTCGGTTTTACGCCTGCATCAGCACCATTTTGGGCTATATCGCTGGCGGGCAGTTTACTTAACAACACCTTTCCTGGGCAGGCTCCAGCGGTTAACTAGTACTTGTTACACCAACTTTTTCACACAGCTGAGACATGGCCTGAGCGGGGCTTGAACCCGTGACCATCAGTGATGATAGGTTACAGTGGTATACAAGTCAGCGACTGTAACCACTCGACCACGGAGGTGGACTAGGATGAAAGAGTATATGTGGTCATCCGTACAGTACATTGATTGCCAGCCTCACAGTCACAATCATTTCCATGTGTACAATAAAAACCAACAGTCAATTAGGTAAACAGAACAACTTTAACAGAACCACCATTTTAACTAGCCTACAAAACAAGTCATTTAACCAATAAAACAAGTCGGTGTACATTATTTAACTATTTAACCAATAAACCAAGTCAATGTACGTTATTTAGCTATTTAACCAAAATCAGTCACATGGTCATTTTTTTAAAAGCTGATATTATGTGCTTATCTGAAAGGGCACTGAATAAGCTTTCCAATGATGTAAACACTTTTGTTATAGGTTAAAAATTGACAAAGATATGGACATTTTAATATAAAACAAGTCGGTGTACATTATTTAGCTATTTAACCAATAAAACAAGTTGGTGTACATTATTTAGCTATTTAACCAATAAAACAAGTCGGTGTACATTATTTAACTATTTAACCAATAAAACAAGTCGGTGTACATTATTTAACTATTTAACCAATAAAACAAGTCGGTGTACATTATTTAAAAAATAATAAAACAAGTCGGTGTACATTATTTAACTAGGGATGGCAACGAATAGCGATTTTGGTATTCGAATATTCGATCGGGAAGGTATTCGAATATTCGAATATTTGATAGAATTCTATCAAATACTCAAAATCACTCAAACTCTTATAAAAATTGCGTAAACGTCATCTTCCTGTAAGGCCATGCAAATATGACGACGACTCATTCAGTTATTGTTATCGGGCACTGTACATTAGTTTAAACATTGTTTATTTTAACATGTTACATATAAATTAACAGCAGTATACTGAAATGGACTAGAACGAAAGAAAAAACATGCATTTAATTGATTGATATACAATAGGCAGGAGAATAATATATATAACAATAAATATACGTGAAATCTATTCTAGGTATATGCTAAAGAATTTCAGAAGTTATTGTATTAGTGAGTCAATATAGTTTTGGATGTTAAAAGGAAAATGGTTAACATTTAAAGGAATATTTTAAGGAAAGCTCAAGAACATGAAATATATAATTGGAGCACGAGAAGAAGATATTAGTATAAAGAAAAGTGGTTGAATAGGATATACATTCATGGGTTTTTTTCACAAATAAAACCACACGTTATTTAAAATTGTATGATACAGATACATGTGGGTAGATGTTGCAAAGTGTCTGTAATATGTCATTCTCTGTCTAAACAGTTTTGACATCATAATTAAACACTACCTACCGTAACACCTACTGTACTTATCCGATTACATGGTGTATCTATTAACACCTGCCATGGATGCAACCACAACATAGTTTATTCCCACCTCCTGGAGGGATTTCTTTTGTATTGGAAGGTGTTATGATGGTTTCAAAGGAAAATAAAGTATCTGATTTATTTCAGTTTATTTCATTTTTGCAAATATAATATTTTTCCCGAATATTCGAATACTGGAATAGTATTCGGATATTCGGACGTCCGAGCGAATATTCGAATATTCGCATATTCATTGACATCCCTATATTTAACCAATAAAACAAGTTGGTGTACATTATTTAACTATTTAACCAATAAAACAAGTCGGTGTACATTATTTAACTAATAAAACAAGTCAGTGTACATTATTTAACTATTTAACCAATAAAACAAGTCTGTGTACATTATTTAACCAATAAAACAAGTCAGTGTACATTATTTAACTATTTAACCAATAAAACAAGTCTGTGTACATTATTTAACCAATAAAACAAGTCAGTGTACATTATTTAGCTATTTAAGTAGCCAATAAAACATCGGTGTACATTATTTAGCTATTTAAGTAGCCAATAAAACATCGGTGTACATTATTTAGCTATTTAAGTAGCCAATAAAACATCGGTGTACATTATTTAGTAGCCTGGGAATAGGCGTCGATATATTTTGCCTGGTCAGTCAAATAAATATATTTTAACACCGAGACTATTAATTGGGCCGTATTGAGTTTCTGATCATATCAACGCCTGGGGAAACTTGGGGGATTGTCCGTGTAATTATTGACGTCGCATTAATCCTATTAATAGGCCTATTAGCATGTGACTTAATTAATGACGTACTTGAATCGAAAGCGAGGCACTGCAATATTGATAAAACTTTATAATTGGCTGCCATGGTTTATGGGTCAACGGAACGATAAATAGTTTTAAAAAGTACAATGTGCGTCTGATTTGTTATGTTATATTTCGGGTTTTACGCCTGCATCAGCACCATTTTGGGCTATATCGCCGGCGGGCAGTTTACCTAACAACACCTTTCCTGGGCAGGCTCCAGCAGTTAACCAGTACTTGGGTGCACCAACCTCCGTAAGAAACTGCCAACTTTTTCATATAAATGAGACACGGCCTGAGTGGGGCTCGAACCCGTGACCATCAGTGATGATAGGTTACAGTGGTATACAAGTCAGCGACCTTAACCACTCGACCACGGAGGCGGACCTGCGTCTGATTTGACTTATTTACTCAATATTTAAGTCGTCCTTAGTTCAATTACGCCGAATCGACCCATTACCATCTAAACGTAATATTTAAATTCCACCATCTCGTCGATATAACGCAGAAACGCGAAATTATATGTTTGCAATGTAAATGAGTCTTCGTGTATAATCGGAAATTATCGTGTATAATCGTGCCTATTCGCCGATTTTCGATAGAATTCCGTTTCTATATTTAGCGATATTATCCAGTAGAGAAGAGTTGTTGTTCTTAAAATCTACATGGCGCTACGATCAGAAATCAAGTTTTCCCAGGCTGTCATTTTGCCAGAAGTTAAAAAGTGAAACATCGACAGACTGGCACCCAGGCTAATTATTTAGCTACAATCTACATCAAATCTATGTCAAAGTCGGCTATGTCGAATTCTCCAGTTATCTCGAAGTCGGATCAAAGTCCCTTCAGACACTATCATTTTACATATAACTGGCTCTGTTTATATCGAATTTCGCTAAGTCAAACTTTGGTTATGTCAAAATATTTTATTCGGTCCGACGGAATTCGACATAATGAATGTAGACTATTTAACTAGCCAATAAAACATTATTTAGCTATTTAACTACTTAAAGTACTAAATAAAATTCATACCACACTCCTTGTTCGAATCCTGGTTTCCCGGCATTCAAATACACCAGTGTAACATAGCGGCTATCACTTTGAACCTCTGTGATCGTATAGTGTCATAGCACCAAGTAGTATGTTGAAATTAATTTAACACAATCGTAACAAAAGCAGTTATTTAAAATATTTACTTAATAAATATTCATTCATCATAATTTTTAGAGCTGTTAGTAATTAGATTTAAACACGGAGACCGGAAAGGTTATGTCGCGATGGCCTTACGGCAGGCGCATAAGAACACAGTGACATACAGTGATCTTGTTTTACAAGTTTAACTGTGCCCTTACAGAGCGGTGTGCTGTCTTATATACCTACAGAACAATCTGGTAAGATCAACTGCATTAAGGTAGTCAGTTTGTAATCACACCAGCATGTCCATACCCATGACCTGGCCATAACTAGCCAGATCAACTACATTAAGGTAGTCAGTTTGTAATCACACCAGCATGTCCATACCCATGACCTGGCCATAACTAGCCAGATCAACTACATTAAGGTAGTCAGTTTGTAATCACACCAGCATGTCCATACCCATGACCTGGCCATAACTAGCCAGATCAACTACATTAAGGTAGTCAGTTTGTAATCACACCAGCATGTCCATACCCATGACCTGGCCATAACTAGCCAGATCAACTACATTAAGGTAGTCAGTTTGTAATCACACCAGCATGTCCATACCCATGACCTGGCCATAACTAGCCAGATCAACTACATTAAGGTAGTCAGTTTGTAATCACACCAGCATGTCCATACCCATGACCTGGCCATAACTAGCCAGATCAACTACATTAAGGTAGTCAGTTTGTAATCACACCAGCATGTCCATACCCATGACCTGGCCATAACTAGCCAGATCAACTACATTAAGGTAGTCAGTTTGTAATCACACCAGCATGTCCATACCCATGACCTGGCCATAACTAGCCAGATCAACTACATTAAGGTAGTCAGTTTGTAATCACACCAGCATGTCCATACCCATGACCTGGCCATAACTAGCCAGATCAACTACATTAAGGTAGTCAGTTTGTAATCACACCAGCATGTCCATACCCATGACCTGGCCATAACTAGCCAGATCAACTGCATTAAGGTAGTCAGTTTGTAATCACACCAGCATATCCATACCCATGACCTGGCCATAACTAGCCAGATCAACTTCATTAAGGTAGTCAGTTTTTAATCACACCAGCATGTCCATACCCATGACCTGGCCATAACTAGCCAGATCAACTGCATTAAGGTAGTCAGTTTGTAATCACACCAGCATATTCATACCCATGACCTGGCCATAACTAGCCAGATCAACTTCATTAAGGTAGTCAGTTTTTTATCACACCAGCATGTCCATACCCATGACCTGGCCATAACTAGCCAGATCAACTTCATTAAGGTAGTCAGTTTGTAATCACACCAGCATATTCATACCCATGACCTGGCCATAACTAGCCAGATCAACTGCATTAAGGTAGTCAGTTTGTAATCACACCAGCATATTCATACCCATGACCTGGCCATAACTAGCCAGATCAACTTCATTAAGGTAGTCAGTTTTTTATCACACCAGCATGTCCATACCCATGACCTGGCCATAACTACATGTAGTAATGATATAACACAGCCTATATGAAAATGCCACTCCAGCTCGAAACTGATCGCACAATCAGCTGATGGGTAACATGACCTGGACATAACTACATGTAGTAATGATATAACACAGCCTATATGTAAATGCCACTCCACCCAACACCACAATCAGCTGATGGGTAACATGACCTGGCCATAACTACATGTAGTAATGATATAACACAGCCTATATGTAAATGCCAGCCCGAAACTGATCACACAATCAGCTGATAGGTAACATGACCTGGCCATAACTACATGTAGTAATGATATAACACAGCCTATATGTAAATGCCAGCCCGAAACTGATCACACAATCAGCTGATAGGTAACATGACCTGGCCATAACTACATGTAGTAATGATATAACACAGCCTATATGTAAATGCCAGCCCGAAACTGATCACACAATCAGCTGATAGGTAACATGACCTGGCCATAACTACATGTAGTAATGATATAACACAGCCTATATGTAAATGCCAGCCCGAAACTGATCACACAATCAGCTGATAGGTAACATGACCTGGCCATAACTACATGTAGTAATGATATAACACAGCCTATATGTAAATGCCAGCCCGAAACTGATCACACAATCAGCTGATGGGTAACATGACCAGCTGAAACCCGATATATTCAAATCATCAGCATTTTCTTAAAGTCAATTCTATAGCCTTTTGCTACATGTATATGTATTTTGAACATCCACCTCATAAATATATTTAAGGTACTTCGGCCTTCGTGATATATTTCTACGCATAAGAACTTCAAACTCGGGTTATTCCGCGATATACCATGGTTGATACTTATTATTTCGATTCTAACACGACTTACTTCTAATAATTTTAGACGAGAATCAAAGGAGTATTTTCTTCAAACGCCGTGCTACTCTGCTGCATTTGGCTTTCGAAATTTCCTCCCGCATTATTTTTTATGGAAAATATCAATCTAGTGCATAAATGAACAAAATTTGTAACTGATCAATAATTTTATTTATTTTGTCAAATAAAACTGTACAGAATAGTAACTGAAACGTTACTTAACAGAAAAACAAGACGGACAAGAGATTATCTGATTATAAAAATAGCTCACTTCCGCGAATTCCCACGGTAGTATTTACAAACATCACGTGACTTTCATTCATAAAACTTTACACGCATTGTATAAATGGAATAGCCAAAACACATGCGCGCGCAGCATAGTTCAAGGTAGGTATATCGCAGAATAACCCGAGGTAGATTTTACCCTACAAGTAATTAGCTGGGTCGTGTTAGAATATGTGCTAACTGCATCGACGAGAATTTAGTCCCATCATAGCAGATACTATCTAACAATTGAAGTCATAACCGGTATCAATTAAAGGAGCATTATATCGTAATAAAGGATGTTTTTGGTAAAATATAAATACTAATGTGAATTTCTACAGAATGTATTTTCCTATTATATGGTATAATTTCCCCCCCAAATATTTGCCTCAAATACCCGAGTATTTCAACATTAAAACAAAAGTAGTTACGTGGTTTGTTGACATAACAAAATAACGTAAATAGTGTCGACATTCATGCGTAATACAACTTGTATATCCTGAATAACATTTGTGTCATTTTGTGCCTATTTATTTGTAGACTATTCTTAGTTAAATTATCTCTAAACGACATTATCTCACGTTTAGTATTGACTCCGATGACAAACAAACGTCAATTCAGGAGCATGGACGACCGTTATATGAAATCATACTTTCAATCCACAAACACACTATTTATTGATTCACTGTTGTTCGAATGTATTCGGAAGAATTTGTAGTAGCAATGCATTTATACGTGAAAAACTGCATTTTATTTGCTTTTTGCGATGTAATGTCGCTTTAAAACACACTTTAAATATAAAGTATTGTACATGTACATGAATAATATTGTTTATGGAGAAACTGGTGTAACACCAATTGCAATAGAAATTCAAACAAGACTTGTTTCAATTTGGGCCAATATTATAATGCCTAGAGATAGAAAACAGTGTACTATATTATATGCATTCAGATGTAAATATGGCAAATAAATTTCAATGGATGAAAGTTGTACAAGAAATTTTCATAAGCTGCGGAATGCAGAATTTTTCCAATGTAAAATGAAGAATTTTCCAATGTGAAATGGCTAACTATTACATTTGTGCAAAAACTTACTGTACCGATCAGTAATATGCTTAAATCAATGGTATTTCAATGTAGGAAAAAACGCAAGACAACTGTAAAATTTATAAATTGTTTAAACATAAATTTTATAAATATTTGATTGGTACAGACAGAACATATTTAAGATACATGTGTAAAACTTTAGATCCAGAAACCACAGTCCATTTAGTTGGAAGCCTTTGTTTTTATTGTTATTCCAGGGCCAGCGCTGCCAATCGCCAGCCTCGCCAATGGCTACAATATTGCAAAATTGGCTAATAAAAACTCAGTTTGGCGAAAATTATAAAAACAGCGAAAATCTGTAAAATATCCGAAAATTGGAAATTCCCCCCGAGTCTATTTGTGGAAAATTACTTGGGTCAAGGTGAAATCGTGTCACGCGTGACTAATATCTCGGACTGGAGAATCATACAAGCGTGTTGTTTGTTTATTTAACGGGGCATAATGTTTGATTAGTGTGCAAACACAGGACACACTATGAATGCTTATTATATTGAGCAGGTGATAATTAAGAGCAGGGCGGCATTACATTGTTGTCGGCAACTTTTGTTTTGTTGTCGTTAATTGTGTAAGTTAATTTGAATATCAAAGGAAAGCAGTACTAAATTTGCTACAAACAACCGATGCTATATAAATCGCACGTTTATGCATATACCACATACGGATCTGTATTCCAGTGGTAACACGCTGAACTGGTAATCCAGGGATCGCAGGTTCGATCACCCGTCTGACCCTAATAAAATTAACAGTCTTTCAGATGGGACTTTAAATCGAGGTCTCGTGTCGGTGCTTTGCACCGTGCACGTAAAAGAACCAGAGGAGACTCTGGAATGGGTCTCCCTATGTATCATTGCACTATCCTCCAAAAATCTAAAATGACTAATCTCTTCAGGAGGCGTCGCTCATATGGGCAACCGGTAGCGACGATAAATAAACGTAGAACACACATATACCACATATTTGCTTTCAAAAGGCATTCAAACACACTGCTAATTTGGTTATTCATAGTCTACCTTGAAAATGGCTCTAAAACGAAAATTAGACTCTAGGGTCTTTGGTGTAACTCCACCATCCAAAAAATCAAAAAGTGATAGACTTTTTCAAGAGGGTTGGAAAGCGGGTCACCAATGGCTTCGCTATGATTCAAAATCACAATCTATGTTTTGCAACTTGTGCATCAAAACCCAGAAATGCAATTCATTCACTACCAGTTGTACAAGCCTTAAAAAAGATAGTGTGTCTAAGCATGCTAAATTTGATGTATACACTCCCCCATCAGCTTACACATTTAATAAACTCGTGCAGGAATGCATTTTAAAATGATTTTGAAAATGAAAGTGGACACAACTTGTCAAGTAATGTATCACTGCAAATGTAACCCTTACCTCAGTTGTAGTTTATACAGCACTTAGGTGGTGCAATTGCAAGATACATATAATACATTAATATACTATAAATACTCTGTTTGGGGAAAATGGCGCGCATCGGAATTGGCTAAAGGAAACGCAGATTTGGCTACAAAAAATTGGCTACAAAAAATTAAGAGCCAGAGCAGGCAGGCCCTGTATTCCCTAACCAGATGTTGCGGTTGAAACTGGTGCCTGGAACATAACTCCACTTGAACAGAGACAATGTACATTATGTAATACAAATAAATATAGGGGATGAATTTCATCATTTGTTTGAATGATCATCAATAACTTCTCTAAGAAAACGATTTTGATCAAGTCTCAACTTTATAGATACCAGTACACTAGTATTATTTCTTAGGACACGCAATTAAGAAATAAATCTCAGGTTAATAGAACCAGAGACACGCTGAACTGGTATGAACTACATTGGGCATGGTAAAAGTGTGTGGAGGTCGAAGGCGTCCATGCTAACTTTAAGCACGTCCAATGTAGTTGATACCCCGATGGAAACTATAAACCCGCTATTCATTACTTATATTTACATTAATTATTCTTCACAATGACACAAAGAAAATATAGCACACTTTGCATTTAAAATTATTTTAGTCCAGATTTGCAACTTACCGTGTCACGAAACAGGTAAATAGATCATCCTTGGAACAGCGTACAGTAAGACATGACTTTTTTCGCGACGAACGCTGCCTAACCCAGCGAATGCACATGCCCGTAAATACGAGTGCGTATGTCAGCTGCATATCATTAGTTGGAAACCCTCATACGTAAATGTATGCACAATCAGGGTACATAAGTTCATCGAAGGAAACGCAATAGCGAAGTAACTATACATTGTATGAATATGAATGCGAATCATCAATGTGAATACAGTGTTGCACGTTTATAAAAGAAATAGTACTGAGATTATAGCTAGGATTGTTTGGACTGTTTAGTTGTTGTCATAATGGATGACATTTTGTATGTATGCGGGTATATGTTGATGATATATGGATAGTATTATTAGAAAAACATGACTAAAACATTAAATAGATTTACGATGAACGAACAATAGATGCTACAAGTATTGTATGTATATTAACCCTTTCAACCCCACAGGCCTCTAAATAGGCTTATGAAAAGTGTAGATCCAGATGAGCCGGCTCGTAACGAGCCGTCTCATCAGGATCTGCACTTTTTTGCCAGTAATAATTATTACTATTTTTAGATAAAATTACCCATTTTGATAAATGAACTGGTCCAAATGTAATTTTCTATTAATTTATTGGTCTAAAAATAGCATGCACCAGTCCGTGTCAGTTACTTGGGGTTGAATGGGTTATACAAGTATTGTATGTATATTAACTGGTGTCTCTCCAACTTTCTAATATTGTATATAATCATAAAAATCCTTTATTTACCTCAATTTGAATGCAGATATGTCTATGTGCCTCAATTTGAATGCAGATATGTATATGTGCCTCAATTTGAATGCAGATATGTATATGTGCCTCACTTTGAATGCAGATATGTATATGTGCCTCAATTTGAATGCAGATATGTATATGTGCCTCAATTTGAATGCAGATATGTATATGTGCCTCAATTTGAATGCAGATATGTATATGTGCCTCAATTTGAATGCAGATATGTATATGTGCCTCAATTTGAATGCAGATATGTATATGTGCCTCAATTTGAATGCAGATATGTATATGTGCCTCACTTTGAATGCAGATATGTATATGTGCCTCAATTTGAATGCAGATATGTATATGTGCCTCAATTGAATGCAGATATGTATATGTGCCTAATTTGAATGCAGATATGTATATGTGCCTCAATTTGAATGCAGATATGTCTATGTGCCTCAATTTGAATGCAGATATGTATATGTGCCTCAATTTGAATGCAGATATGTATATGTGCCTCAATTTGAATGCAGATATGTATATGTGCCTCAATTTGAATGCAGATATGTATATGTGCCTCAATTTGAATGCAGATATGTATATGTGCCTCAATTTGAATGCAGATATGTATATGTGCCTCACTTTGAATGCAGATATGTATATGTGCCTCAATTTGAATGCAGATATGTATATGTGCCTCACTTTGAATGCAGATATGTATATGTGCCTCAATTTGAATGCAGATATGTATATTTGCCTCAATTTGAATGCAGATATGTCTATGTGTCTCATATTATCATGTGTATAATTAAATGACAGTAATTAAAGAATGGAATTGAATTGAAAATCACAAACATATGCCAAAACTCACTGCAATGCATGAAATTAACTTGTTTGGTGACAGACAGACAGACAGACAGACAGACAGACAGACAGACAGACAGACAGACAGACAGACAGACAGACAGACAGACAGACAGACAGACAGACAGACAGACAGACAGACAGACAGACAGACAGACAGACAGACAGACAGACAGACAGACAGACAGACAGACAGACAGACAGACAGACAGACAGACAGACAGACTATATTCACTCGCTATTTAGCAGGGTACACTAGTGTACAGTAATTACTGGCATATTACGGACATACCCATTTCTTTTCCATTGTAAATACACATTGAGGTACGTCAAATGATCGCTCTCAGGCACTTGGAATTTTTCGCGGGCCCCATCTGACTCTTCCTCTCTTCCCTTTGGTCGATAGAATATTGCTGGTACCGATAACATAGACACAATGATCTGAAATAAAGACAATATTGTCAAGCCAATGTCAGCATTTGCCTGTATAAAGCAGCCAACCTGTATTAAGAAACCAACCTGTCTTGTGGAAGTCGTGATAGTGCAGTGGGTGCGCGTTCGTTCAGGTGCGAAAGGTCCAGAGTTCGAACCCCGCTGGCGCCGTTACAATTGTGCCCTTAGGCAAGGCATTTAAATTCCACGTTGCCTCTTCTCTCTCCCTCGTGGCGATGAATTCCATCAGGAATGAGGTCTCGAGAGTGATTAGTACAAGTTGTAAGAACTTGTTTCGCAATCGAGCTAAAATAAATTTGTATAAACTAACCCTTTGCATGCTGGCGGCAGAAATAATAATTTCCAAACAGCATAGAGCCAGATGGGACAGAACATGCTCTTTGCTGTTTAGGCTGAATAGCAAACAACATAGATCCTAATTAGACGTGGCATTACGCTTCGGCTGATCTGGATCTATGTTGTTTGCAAATGTGATTTTATTTACTTAGCAGGCAAAGGGTTAAACATCCAACCTCTATAAGCAGGATCGCGACGACATTCAGCTAGTTTTCATCTACTAGTTGCCATGATGCTTCACACACAAAAACTCGTCAAAATTGGCTGCACAGTTTTGAAGAAATTTGGATGCATGACTAGCCTAACTAATATCTCAGACTGAACATAAAACTTGAATACCATACATACTCAGTCATAAGTCGACCTTTTTTTGCTTATTACAAGTGATCTAAAATGATCCCTCGACTTATGAGTGAGTCACACAAAATAAATAAAATGCAACTTACATGTAATTATATATGAAAATAAAACTTGAATACCGTACATACTCAGTCATAAGTAGACCTTTTTTGCTTATAAAAAGTTATCTAAAATGACTTATGAGTGAGTCATATAAAAACTTTAAAAAATTATTTTTATTTTGAAAAAAAAAAAGTTTAAACTATTATTTATTTAACATTGATTGGCAAAGTTTTACCAACTTATATTAATCACTCTCGTTGACGCAGATGAAAGCGTAAATGTGGTCATTTGTATGGGAGGAAACCGGAGTACCCAGAGAAAACCCACCTGTCTGATCTGGCGAACATCGTACCATCTCACATACTTCTCAGTCCGAGGATCAAACCCGGGTTGCATTGGTGAGAAGTGAGCGTGCTAACAACTGCGCTAATCGGACAGCCATATTTATTTTGAAAACAACATAGTCCTGTGTTGTTAACATTGATCGTTTATATCAATCATTTGTCGATCTGCTTCGAGAGAATATAAGGAACACAAATTTTAACGAATAAGTTATATATAAGACTTATCTATGACAGTTAGTGTATGTATATATGTTTTCTAGCCACAAAATTACAACCTCGACTTATGAGTGAGTGTATATAAAATACATGATTTCTAGCTGTCAAAGTACCACCTGGACGTATAAGTGCTGTTAACTTATGGGTCAGTATATACAGTAATACATTCTTCCTTGATAGTTAAATCTTCCACTAGATATCCCTTATGTGATGCTACATTGATTTTTATTGAGGTTGGAAGATACTATCTATTAAACATTAAATGACTCTGTGGTCACACTTTTGATGAAATACATCAAGATTTGTAAATGGAACCCAATGAGGAGTGAACATTTTTTTTTTATTTATCTAATTTTGAAATCCTAAGTGGTAGCTGGTCAGAGCATGCATTTTGGGGGCATTTGTTTAGCATTTCAAAAACATAAAAGATTAAATAAACTTGTTTTCTATTTAGTATTATAATAGATTTTCCATTTTTCATTCAACATGAGGGGCCAATTTCATCATCATCATCATCATCATCATCATCATCATCATCATCATCATCATCACCACCACCACCACCACCACCACCACCACCACCATCACCATCACCACCACCACCACCACCCCACCACCACCACCACCCCACCACCCAACAACCACCACCACCATCATCCTCATCATCATCATCATCATCATCACCACCACCACCACCACAACCACCACCATCATACCACCACCACCACCATCATCATCATCACCACCACCACCATCATCATCACCACCACCACCACCACCACCACCATCATCATCATCATCATCATCACCGGTCATTATCATTTGCCATCAACAGTGATTTTACACCCCATGGACATGCTGGTTGCACATACCAATTGAGTAGCTCATGTTTTTGATCTGAGAATATAAATGACTGATTTATTTCTACAGTATACGAGATAGTAATTTCATTTCTTTTATACAAAAGGTGTATAATATCAGCCTGTACTAAGACACGGCTGATGAATACATGAATACATGAATAATGAAGGTTTAATCTGTTCAATCATATGCAAAACATTATTCTGCACACCACCCCAAATTTTTCACTCGGTTCTATTAGCCTCGGGTAGGTATATATTGTACATTTTCCCAAATTTATTCAAGGTGCGGATTTCTCTCAGATCACCCACATCAGTTAGTAGCTTTATCATGATATAATACAGAATTGTCTCTTTACATAAGTGATACTAAGTTAATAAGTATATTATTTATTATATTATATTATTTTTTAATAGAATTTAGTGCTACAATTTGCTAAACATTTATACAAGTGCAAGCTATAATACAGGATTGAATAATGTTCTGATAGGAACAGGGTTATCCATAACCCAGTGGACGGTTTTCATCAAGTACAATATATTTTAATTGATTTTTTATAATAATTTTGTTGGTATAATTTTAACCCTGTACTCCCCCAAAAGAAGCGGCCAATTACTCATTGTATCTCCATACTGCTGATAAGCAATAGGCACACTGTAGTACATACTCGATAATCAATATCTATGGGAATGGATAATGGTGTTGAATGGCGGATATATGTGGGAAGCTATGAAAGTGTTGTATAGTTTTTATGTGGAGTAAAGGGTTAGTTCATACAAATTTATTTTAGTTCGATTGCGAAACAAGTTCTTACAATTTATATACAACTTATACTTACACTCTCGAGACCTCATTCGTGATAGAATCTATTGCCATGAGGGAGATAGAAGAGGCAACATGGAATTTAAATGCTTTGCCTAAGGGCACAATTGTAATGGCTCCAGCGGGGCTCGAACTCCGGGCCTTTAGCACCTGAAGCTAATACACTACTACTGCGCTATCACGACATCAAGAGTAAAGGGTTAAGAGATATATACTTTTGATGTAAACATTTTGTCCAGAATCAAAAACTATTTTATTCCTCCAAATGGTGTTGGTTTATGTTAATTCTTTATGTTGATTATTGAGTTGGGTTTTACAGCACTCTGACATAGTTGAATTATAATGGCTGTCCGATTAACGCAGTGGTTAGCACGCTCGCTTCTCTCCACTGCAATGCAGGTTTGATCCTCGGACTGGGAAGTATGTGAGATGGTACGGTGGTCGCCAGATCAGACAGGTGGGTTTCCTCCCACACAAATGACCACATAATTATACACTTTCATCCAACGAGAGTGATTAATATAAGTTGTTGAAGCTTGTTTCGCAATCGTTATAAAATAAATATTAATTTTTTTTTTTTTAAAAAGGCCATAATTTGATCTTTTTCTTACCCAGAAATGTGATGAAACTAATATGTCGACTTATGACCAAGAAACAAATTGGTTTTTTGAAATGTTGAATTCTTTTTAGAATTTATTTAATCATGCTAATAAACCTTGAACATGTATTCCTGACAAACTGTGGGAATTCAATAAATCTATTAGATAATTATGTGTGGAAGTCGTGATAGCGCTGTGGATGCGCGTTCGCTTCAGGTGCGAAAGGTCCGGAGTTCGAGCCCCGCTGGAGCCGTTACGATTGTGTCCTTAGGCAAGGCATTTAAATTCCACGTTGCCTCTTCTCTCCCTCATGGCGATGGATTCCATCAGGAATGAGGTCTCGAGAGCGATTTATATAAGTTGAAAGAACTTGTTTCGCAATCGAGCTAAAATAAATTTGTATAGATCTATTAGATAATTGAGTGGATATATGATACAGGTCTACCATATCATGCTGATAAAAATATTTATTTGTTGGAACTTTATGTCAGCTTGTTTGTGTTATTTATTTTAATATAACAATTGGCTTAGACGTTTAATATAACAATTGGCTTAGACGTTTAATATAACAATTGGCTTAGACGTTTAATATAACAATTGGCTTAGACGTTTAATATAACGATTGGCTTAGACGTTTAATATAACGATTGGCTTAGACGTTTAATATAACAATTGGCTTAGACGTTTAATATAACGATTGGCTTAGACGTTTAATATAACAATTGGCTTAGACGTTTAATATAACGATTGGCTTAGACGTTTAATATAACGATTGGCTTAGACGTTTAATATAACGATTGGCTTAGACGTTTAATATAACGATTGGCTTAGACGTTTAATATAACGATTGGCTTAGACGTTTAATATAACAATTGGCTTAGACGTTTAATATAACGATTGGCTTAGACGTTTAATATAACGATTGGCTTAGACGTTTAATATAACAATTGGCTTAGACGTTTACATGATGAACAGTCAAAAAAACTGATACACAAACTTCAAAAATTAGTTGATTATAATTTATTGATTATACGTTCTTTGCCTATTACTTCAAAAACTATTTATTTATTGTATGTCCGTAAAGAGCTATAGTGCTAATGTTATTTGTTTCCTAAAATTCCGACACTAAATATATTTTAGCCTATATATCAACTTAGTTTCCCGTTTGTCCCATGACACAAATACACTCGGAGTTTAAACTTTATTTATTTTTACAACAATTGCGAAGCAAGTTATAACAACTTATATTAATCACTCTCGTTGGTCAACCTGGTATCTCACAGTGAGCTCAGTTTCTTTCAAAATTGAGATGAAAAACATTTTCACAACAAAGTCAACAGTGCAAAAAGTACCCTCGGCTTATGGAAGGATCCAGCTTAAAATAAATTGTTCAAGCCAAAACTTAACCCTTGACTTTTGGCCTAGAGATCGACTTATGGCCTAAATATATGGTAGTTCAAATCTCATATAGTTTTTGTGATGTAAGAGTATCTATTTGTCAGTTCTATACTGCTCAATTAGGAAATACTTTTAACTATATTTCGCATAGGTGATTTTGATGCAAGAAAACATACATATTACATACGTCCATGCAACATATTCAGAAATTTCACATGGGAAAGATTAAAATGCAAACATATATATGCAATGATAATAACAAACAACTCGCTTAGTCCTACATAAAAATAAAAGATATTAATTTGTTAATCAATTTTGTTTATGTGATTTAGCCAATTAAGTTGATGTATAATTTGAGAGCACATTTGAGATGTAACTAAAGTTGACCCATGGCTGAGTATATTTGGTATGGGACTAAGTTGACCCATGGCTGAGTATATTTGGTTTGGTATGGGACTAACACATTCGCACATGTTGGTAGTCACAGAAATGCAGCATGTAGATATGTTATATGTTATGTTATATTTCGGGTTTTACGCCTGCATCAGCACCATTTTGGGCTATATCGCCGGCGGGCAGTTTACTTAACAACACCTTTCCTGGGCAGGCTCCAGCGGTTAACCAGTACTTGGGTGCACCAACCTCCGTAAGAAACTGCCAACTTTTTCATATAAATGAGACACGGCCTGAGCGGGGCTCGAACCCGTGACCATCAGTGATGATAGGTTACAGTGGTATACAAGTCAGCGACCTTAACCACTCGACCACGGAGGCGGAGCAGCATGTAGATGACTATGATCATGCAAGGATAATGTGGTGATCGTATTTCTAAACTACCTAGATACCCAAGAACCACACAGTTAGTGGAAGTCATGATAGCGCAGTGGATGCACGTTCGCTTCAGGTGGTGTGAAAGGTCCAGAGTTCGAACTCCGCTGGAGCCGTTACGACTGTGCCCTTAGGCAAGGCATTTAAATTCCACATGCATCTTCTCTCTCCTTCACGGCGATGGAATCCATCAGGAATGAGATCTCGAGAGTGATTAATATAAGTTGAACGAACTTGTTTCACAATCGAGCTAATATAAATTTGTATAAACTAAGAACCACACATTCTTTAAATTCTAAAGATCACACACATGATCAAATATGGTGTCAATCAAATTACACAAACATGTAACAATAATAATTTATAACAATTTTCTTTTTACAACAAGAAAATATTTATTTAGTTACTTGTAAAATTCCTCTAGTATAACCTAATACTAACACCCTTTTACTAACCAGCTTAGAGATAACAAATGTACAGTAGATTGTAATTATATTTTCAATTATGGCCAAGTCCGCCTCTGTGGTGGAGTGATTAAGGTCACTGACTTGTATACCACTGAAACTCAGAACGTGTATCATTTATATGAAAAAGTTGGCAGTTTCTTACGGAGGTTGGTGCACCAAGTACTGGTTAACAGTATGGGTAACCGGTAGCGACGTTAAATAAACTTAAATTAAAAATTATTATTTTTAAATTACAGCTATTAACCCATTTCATTCTGGATACATTTAATGGCTTTTGCAAACAACATAGATCCAGATCAGCCACAGCGTGACGCTGCGTGCTGATCAGGATCTATGTTGTTTTCTACATAGCTAAGTGTCTTAGCAAGATCATCTGAATAGCAAACAGCATAGAGCCTGATCAGATGGCACATTCCATGGCGGTTAATCTCGCTCTATGTTCTTTGCAAATACTGTTTGAACGGTATCCAGAATGAAATGGGTTAACACATGAACACAAGTTTCAGTTCAGTCAGACTGGAGGTAAATAACGTCAAGACAAACATTGTAACGGTTCAGAATGATTCACCTGAGAAGGTAACATTTCAGAAACAGAGATTAACCCTTAACCTGCCGAATATATTGGACAGATTGTGCAAACAACATAGATCCAGATCAGCCTCGGCATAACGCGGAGTCCTACCATCTATGTTGTTTGCTATTCAGACAAGTGTTTTAGCTCCACTATCCAAATAGAAAACAGCATAGAGCCTGATCAGACAGCTCATTCTGTGATTCCGCTAGCAAGGATAACTTGAAAGTGCAGTTCCTTTTATTTTTCATTTAAATCGGGTATTGGCGTGGGTGGTGTGGGGAAACAACAGGGGTGGAATCGTGAGATACATGTATCAATTTAAGAAAAATCCTAGGTTCGTCTTTTATTTTCATTATATTTTGCATACTCTTTTCAGGAAAGAAACTCAGTCTTATAGTTAACCAAACGTTAGCTTGACTTTCTGGTGTGGGTCCTTGTCTGATGTTGTTAAAACGTGTCGCCTAAACCAGTTGCATTTTCATGCTATGTATTTTATTGTGTATGACACATTTACATTAAAATATGATTAAACTAAACATTTCTTTCTTTTCAGGCCAAAAGTACAATGGACACTTTGATGCTCCCACTTCTCTTCCTATTGGCTGGAAGCCATCTGAATCTGGCCAATCCTGACTGTACCAATGATGAATCATGTGATGTCATTGGTCAATTTGAAATAAATGTCGAGGTTAACGGAAATGAGATTTATGCAAGCTGGAAACTCAACTATTCTGAAACATTTTATGGTTTTCAAACAGTCATTTATAAATCGGACAACTCTATTCGGTACAAGTCACCAATTTTACATGTCTCTGCACGATCCATGACACTGGAACACGATCTGGATGGGAAAAATATGATCTGTGTGAACGTTTACAAAAACGTTAGCACAATTCTAGTAGAAAAATGTGAAGAAATAGAGATGGCAGATTTGAAAATTATTATTGGAATTCTTGCAGGAGTTGTGTTCTTGATTCCTTGTATAATAGGTTTGAGCTATGTCGTTTACAAAGACATAAAAGTCACAAAGTTAGATGAATATGACAAACTTAATTCAAGTTCAGAAGAAGAAAAACCTAAAGGAACTACAGACGTGAACGTGATTGTTAAAAATATGAAAGTAGAGGCCAATGGGGGAAAAAATGCTGATGAATGCAAGTACTGCAAAGACAATAAGGCCTTTGTTATTGAGGAAGGCCTGAACCAAATCTTAGATACAGATAAACATGCTGAAACAGCTGAGAAAACATCATCTCAAAACACTGACAAGGATAAAACAAGTGATATAGAGAATGGTGAAATACACGAAGAAACACTCCCTCATGACAACAATGACAGTGCAATAGGAAATGAAGCATCCGTTGAAGTACACAGCAAACTTCAAGTTTATGACGAACGCCTGTAACTAATACAATAGATAGGAAAAGTGCCAAGACTAGACACTTGAAATGAGCAAGACATTAGGCTGCACAAGTTGGTCACGATGGAATAACCCATCTATAACTGCAGCAGTTGTTCACATGTTAAATATGAAGATAAGATTATGCTGAATGCATAACAACACCAATTGAACAATGTCAACAATTTCACACTTAAAAGTTTAATTTCAAGCTGACAAACCTGAAATAAAAATAAACTTTGGCTTTTTTGGAAAGTTATATCTCTTATTTACCTAATATTTGTACAAAACTAAATCAAATGTATGCATGTATGTATGTAATGGTATGTAATGGTATGTAATGGCATGTAATGGTATGGTATGGTATGGTATGTACGTACTTACGTACGTACGTATGTATGTATGTATGTTCTATTAATGTCAAACGCCTTGCGGGGACCTAGACATGTTTTCCTGGGCATGTGTAGCCGACCATAGCGGTTAACCAGTACTAAGCAATGTGTGTGAGGTGCCATGCTCAATGACACTACATACGTGGCCTGACTGAGTATCGAACCCGGACCGTTCAATTCCAAATCCGACGCTCTACCACTGGACCACGGATGCCACCTTGTGTATGCAGTCAAGACCAAGGTAATATGTATATTGCCTGTATTTTTAATTTATTATGTGTGGCAGTTGGACCAGTGGTAAATAGCAGATCTAGTGGAAGTCATGATAGCGCAGTGGATGCGCGTTCGCTTCAGGTGCGAAAGGTCCGGAGTTCGAGCCCCGCTGGAGCCGTTACGATTGTGCCCTTAGGCAAGGCATTTAAATTCCACGTTGCCTCTTCTCTCTCCCTCGTGGCGATGGGTTCCATCAGGAATGAGGTCTCGAGAGTGATTTATATAAGTTGAAATAACTTGTTTCGTAATCGAGCTAAAATAAATTTGTATAAACTAAATAGCAGATTTTGAATCGAACGGTCTCGGATTTGATACTCGGTCCCAGCACGTATGTAGTGTTCTTGAGCAAGGCACCTCATACACATTGCTTTGTACTGATCAACTACTTAGATTAACTAAGCTTGTCTAGGAAAACATGTCTAGGTTGATCATCTAAATATGATGTCTTTCTTTGCTTAAGTCAATGATCAATAGAAGATAGAAGGCTATTATTATCCTCATATATTATCGTTCAAGGTTCATTCGGCTAAAAGACCTGCTTTATATAGCATAGCATTATAAAGTGATTTACATTTGTAACGATGGTTGGTCTATAGAGGGTAGCGGGATAGAGGCTTTATATAGCATAGCATTATAAAGTGATTTACATTTGTAACGATGGTTGGTCTATAGAGTGTAGCGGGATAGAGGCTTTATATAGCATAGCATTATAAAGTGATTTACATTTGTAACGATGGTTGGTCTATAGAGGGTAGCGGGATAGAGGCTTTATATAGCATAGCATTATAAAGTGATTTACATTTGTAACGATGGTTGGTCTATAGAGGGTAGCGGGATAGAGGCTTTATATAGCGCAGCATTATAAAGCAATTTACATTTGTAACGATGGTTGGTCAATAGAGGGTAGCGGGATAGAGGCTTTATATAGCATAGCATTATAAAGCGATTTACATTTGTAACGATGGTTGGTCAATAGAGGGTAGCGGGATAGAGGCTTTATATAGCATAGCATTATAAAGCGATTTACATTTGTAACGATGGTTGGTCAATAGAGGGTAGCGGGATAGAGGCTTTATATAGCATAGCATTATAAAGCGATTTACATTTGTAACGATGGTTGGTCAATAGAGGGTAGCGGGATAGAGGCTTTATATAGCATAGCATTATAAAGCGATTTACATTTGTAACGATGGTTGGTCAATAGAGGGTAGCGGGATAGAGGCTTTATATAGCATAGCATTATAAAGCGATTTACATTTGTAACGATGGTTGGTCAATAGAGGGTAGCGGGATAGAGGCTTTATATAGCATAGCATTATAAAGCGATTTACATTTGTAACGATGGTTGGTCAATAGAGGGTAGCGGGATAGAGGCTTTATATAGCATAGCATTATAAAGCGATTTACATTTGTAACGATGGTTGGTCAATAGAGGGTAGCGGGATAGAGTGAAGGCATCTGATATGTTATCGTTCACGGTTCATTCGGCTAAATATAATTTGATCATACACTGAAACAAACAAAATTCCTCTTGATCTTCCTTAGATGTTAAACCCCCACACTATCTATCTATCTTCCTCTAATGTCAAACCCCTTGCAGGGATGTCGACATGTTGTGCGTCAAAACCGCAAAGAAGTTAAAAGTATGAGTAGCTAAAAGCATAACTATATTAAAGTAATGAAAAATAATGTGTGTGTTTTACGTTTATTTATCGTCGCTACCGGTTTCTCATATGAGCGAGGAAATTAGACGTCTCCTGAAGAAATTAGTCATTTTAGATTTTTGGAGGATAGTGCAATGATACAGACAGAGACCCATTCCAGAGTCTCCTCTGGTTTATTTACGTGCACAGTGTACAACACCGACACAAGTCCTAGGTTTAAAGTCCCATCTGAAAGACTGTTCATTTTATTATGGTCAGACGGGGATTGAACCTGCGATCCCTGGATTACCAGCCCAGCGTATTACCACTGAACTACAGATCCATCTGTAATGAAAAATAAGTTGGGTTAAGAGTTTAAAAGCAGCTGTGTAGAACAACTAGGGGCTGGCATGATCAGTACAGCAAACTGCCGTATTGAATTGCTCTATGGTAGGGAGATGGACAATGTCAGGAGGGAGATGGTTCCAATGGTAGAGTGTTCTTGGAAAAAGGGAAAACTTGTAGTAGTCTGTAGTTGCTGTAATTAACCGGTATGACTGAAACCCGGAAGGAGCGCTCCTTCCGCGGAAGGAGCATTCGTCTACGGAAGGAGCGCATTAAAAGCTTATTTCGTATACAATCTTTAAAAAAGTGATTGTTTTATGTAAATAATTATAAAATACGTTAAATCTGAAAGTTTTATGCAAATCGATTGTAAAATGGTGATCTTGTAGCATAATGCGCTCCTTCCGTAGTCGAATGCTCCTTCCGCGTCATGACTGAAGACCGAAAGGAGCACTCCTTCCGAGGAATTTGACAAATTATGCTACAAGATCACCATTTTACAATCGATTTGCATAAAACTTTCAGATTTAACGTATTTTATAATTATTTACATAAAACAATCACTTTTTTAAAGATTGTATAATAAATAAGCTTTTAATGCGCTCCTTCCGTAGCCGAATGCTCCTTCCGCGGAAGGAGCGCTCCTTCCGGGTTTCAGTCATACCCGTAATTAACCTATAGCTTAAGGAATGGCAGTGGTGTGCGGGACGGGAGAGGGGAACTAAGTAATTTTCAATGAGGATAGCAACAAGATAATTATGAATTTTATACATATGGGATAACCTAATGTCAATACGCCGTTGATCTAGTCTGCATACATTTATGGAATATAGCATGTCTGTAACACTAGAGGTACGATAGAAGTCAGCCTTTATCCAATGGGCTACTCTTCGCTGGACATCTTCCACTTGGTCTATCGATGTTTGGGTATGGGGCGACCAAATCTTGGTGCCATATTCCAGCTGGGTTCTCACTAGTGTCTGGTAAGCCATGGACTTAGGGCGATTGGATTTGACCTGGATGTTTCTGCATAGAAACCCTAATGATTGATAAGCTTTCTTTGTTGACCTATTTATGTGATCGTCCCATGACAGGTTATTTGAGATCCACACCAAGGTATATGGCTGAGATGACTGACTCAAGTAGGACTCCATGGAGTCTATATTGACTGGGAATATGTTTCTTTATGTGACATGGATAACTTGATATTTGGAAGGGTTAAATTCCATGTCCAACTCCCACTCTTCTAACCTCTTAAGATTGTTTTGGAGTGTGACCGATTCATTTGCAGATGTCAGTGATAGATAGACTGCAGTATCATCTGCAAAGATACAAACTTTGGAACTGATGTTTTGTGGGAGGTCGTTTATATAGGCTAGGAATAGCAATGGTTCAAGTATGGATCCCTGTGTAACTCCATAAGACAAAGGAATGGCTTCTGAACTAATACCATTAAGGATAACTGACTGGAGTCTATTATCTAGAAAACTCTTAATCCACCTTAATGTTTGACCTCTGACTCCATAGTCATGCATTTTTAGTAGTACTTTCTCGTGATTAACCTCATCGAAAGCCTTAATGAAGTCTAATAGGATAAGATCTACTTGATGCTTATTGTAGAGAGAAGTAACCAAGTCATTGACTATCATTACTAATTGGGTCACACATGACCATTTTTCTCTAAAACCATGCTGCAAGTGGTACAGAATACTGGGGTTAGTGAAGTGTTTTACTATCGAAGAGGAAACTATATCTTCTAGAACCTTGCATAGAACACACGTCAGCGAGATATAATTGGCGGGGTTTGACTTGTCCCCTTTTTTGTCTTTGAGGAGAGGTGAGAGTTCTTTAGATAGGATTTTAAGTATGATTGTCTTAATTTGGTCAGCACCACTAGCTCACAGGTGGCATTGTGCATCATTGCACTAGCATCTTCCACAGGTGGCATTGTGCTTCATTGCACTAGCGTCTTCCACAGGTGGCATTGTGCATCATTGCACTAGCGTCTTCCACAGGTGGCATTGTGCATCACTACACTAGTGTCTTCCACAGGTGGCATTGTGCATCACTGCACTAGCATCACCACAGGTGGCATTGTGCATCATTGCACTAGCATCTTCCACAGGTGGCATTGTGCATCACTACACTAGCGTCTTCCACAGGTGGCATTGTGCATCACTGCACTAGCATCTTCCACAGGTGGCATTGTGCATCATTGCACTAGCATCTTCCACGGGTGGCATTGTGCATCACTGCACTAGCATCTTCCATAGGTGGCATTGTGCATCACTGCACTAGCATCTTCCACAGGTGGCATTGTGCATCACTGCACTAGCATCTTCCACGGGTGGCATTGTGCATCACTGCACTAGCATCTTCCATAGGTGGCATTGTGCATCACTGCACTAGCATCTTCCACAGGTGGCATTGTGCATCACTGCACTAGCATCTTCCATAGGTGGCTGCACTTGCATCTTCCATAGGTGGCATTGTGCATCATTGCACTAGCGTCTTCCACAGGTGACAGTGTGCATCACTGCACTAGCATCTTCCATAGGTGGCATTGTGCATCACTACACTAGCATCTTCCATAGGTGGCAGTGTGCATCACTACACTAGCATCTTCCACAGGTGACATTGTGCATCACTACACTAGCATCTTCCATAGGTGGCATTGTGCATCACTACACTAGCGTCTTCCACAGGTGGCATTGTGCATTACTACACTAGCGTCTTCCACAGGTGACATTGTGCATCACTACACTTGCATCTCATGTGAAACCAGACACATAAATGATAGGAAATGAAACTGATACTGGTAAACTAACAGACAGGGTGATACAATACTGTGAGATATTCCCCAAAGAATGTGTCAACAAATCTTGTTATATGTTATGTTTTGGGTTTTACGCCTTCATCAGCACCATTTTGGATTATATCGCCGGTGGGCAGTTTACCTAACAACACCTTTCCTGGACAGGCTCCAGCGGTTAACCAGTACTTGGGTGCACCAACCTTCGTAAGAAAATGCCAACTTTTTCATATAAATGAGACACGGCCTGAGCGTGGCTTGAACCCGTGACCATCAGTGATGATAGGTTAGTGGTATACAAGTCAGCGACCTTAACCACTCGACCACGGAGGCAGACTAAAAAAAAATCTTGTACAAATGCAACTGATGAATGATTGGCATTTGTTTTGCATGGTGACATTTGTTTTGCATGCTGGCATTTGCTTTGCATGGTGGCATTTGTTTTGCATGCTGGCATTTGTTTTGCATGGTGGCATTTGTTTTGCATGATGGCATTTGCTTTGCATGCTGGCATTTGTTTTGCATGGTGGCATTTGTTTTGCATGGTGGCATTTGTTTTGCATGCTGGCATTTGTTTTGCATGGTGGCATTTGTTTTGCATGATGGCATTTGTTTTGCATGATGGCATTTGTTTTGCATGGTGGCATTTGTTTTGCATGGTGGCATTTGTTTTGCATGGTGGCATTTGTTTTGCATGGTGGCATTTGTTTTGCATGGTGGCATTTGTTTTGCATGGTGGCATTTGTTTGCATGGTGGCATTTGTTTTGCATGGTGGCATTTGTTTTGCATTTGTTTTGCATGGTGGCATTGTTTTGCATTTGTTTTGCATGATGGCATTTGTTTTGCATTTGTTTTGCATGGTGGCATTTGTTTTGCATTTGTTTTGCATGATGGCATTTGTTTTGCATTTGTTTTGCATGGTGGCATTTGTTTTGCATTTGTTTTGCGTGGTGGCATTTGTTTTGCATGGTGGAATTTGTTTTGCATTTGTTTTGCATGGTGGCATTTGTTTTGCATGGTGGCATTTGTTTTGCATTTGTTTTGCATGGTAGCATTTGTTTTGCATGGTGGCATTTGTTTTGCATGGTGGCATTTGTTTTGCATGATGGCATTTGTTTTGCATGGTGGCATTTGTTTTGCATGGTGGCATTTGTTTTGCATGGTGGAATTTGTTTTGCATTTGTTTTGCATGGTGGCATTTGTTTTGCATGGTGGCATTTGTTTTGCATGCTGGCATTTGTTTTGCATGGTGGCATTTGTTTTGCATGGTGGCATTTGTGTTGCAACAAATGCAACTGATGAATGATTGGCATTTGTTTTGCATGGTGACATTTGTTTTGCATGCTGGCATTTGCTTTGCATGGTGGCATTTGTTTTGCATGCTGGCATTTGTTTTGCATGGTGGCATTTGTTTTGCATGATGGCATTTGCTTTGCATGCTGGCATTTGTTTTGCATGGTGGCATTTGTTTTGCATGGTGGCATTTGTGTTGCAACAAATGCAACTGATGAATGATTGGCATTTGTTTTGCATGGTGACATTTGTTTTGCATGCTGGCATTTGCTTTGCATGGTGGCATTTGTTTTGCATGCTGGCATTTGTTTTGCATGGTGGCATTTGTTTTGCATGATGGCATTTGCTTTGCATGCTGGCATTTGTTTTGCATGGTGGCATTTGTTTTGCATGGTGACATTTGTTTTGCATGGTGGCATTTGCTTTGCATGGTGGCATTTGTTTTGCATGGTGGCATTTGTTTTGCATGGTGGCATTTGTTTTGCATGGTAGCATTTGTTTTGCATGGTGGCATTTGTTTTGCATGGTGGCATTTGTTTTGCATGGTGGCATTTGTTTTGCATTTGTTTTGCATTTGTTTTGCATGGTGTCATTTGTTTTGCATTTGTTTTGCATGATGGCATTTGTTTTGCATTTGTTTTGCATGGTGGCATTTGTTTTGCATTTGTTTTGCGTGGTGGCATTTGTTTTGCATTTGTTTTGCATGGTGGCATTTGTTTTGCATTTGTTTTCCATGGTGGCATTTGTTTTGCATGCTGGCATTTGTTTTGCATGGTGACATTTGTTTTGCATGGTGACATTTGTTTTGCATGGTGGCATTTGTTTTGCATTTGTTTTGCATGGTGGCATTTGTTTTGCATGGTGGCATTTGTTTTGCATGGTGGCATTTGTTTTGCATGGTGGCATTTGTTTTGCATGGTGGCATTTGTTTTGCATGGTGGCATTTGTTTTGCATTTGTTTTGCATGGTGGCATTTGTTTTGCATTTGTTTTGCATGGTGGCATTTGTTTTGCATGGTGGCATTTGTTTTGCATTTGTTTTGCGTGGTGGCATTTGTTTTGCATTTGTTTTGCATGGTGGCATTTGTTTTGCATTTGTTTTCCATGGTGGCATTTGTTTTGCATGCTGGCATTTGTTTTGCATGGTGGCATTTGTTTTGCATTTGTTTTGCGTGGTGGCATTTGTTTTGCATTTGTTTTGCATGGTGGCATTTGTTTTGCATTTGTTTTCCATGGTGGCATTTGTTTTGCATGCTGGCATTTGTTTTGCATGGTGGCATTTGTTTTGCATTTGTTTTGCATGGTGGCATTTGTTTTGCATTTGTTTTCCATGGTGGCATTTGTTTTGCATGCTGGCATTTGTTTTGCATGGTGACATTTGTTTTGCATGGTGGCATTTGTTTTGCATGGTGGCATTTGTTTTGCATGGTGGCATTTGTTTTGCATGATGGCATTTGTTTTGCATGGTGGCATTTGTTTTGCATGATGGCATTTGTTTTGCATGGTGGCATTTGTTTTGCATGGTGGCATTTGTTTTGCATGGTGGCATTTGTTTTGCATGGTGGCATTTGTTTTGCATGGTGGCATTTGTTTTGCATGGTGGCATTTGTTTTGCATGGTGGCATTTGTTTTGCATTTGTTTTGCATGGTGGCATTTGTTTTGCATTTGTTTTGCATGGTGGCATTTGTTTTGCATTTGTTTTGCATGATGGCATTTGTTTTGCATTTGTTTTGCATGGTGGCATTTGTTTTGCATTTGTTTTGCATGGTGGCATTTGTTTTGCATGGTGGCATTTGTTTTGCATGATGGCATTTGTTTTGCATGGTGGCATTTGTTTTGCATGGTGGCATTTGTTTTGCATGGTGGCATTTGTTTTGCATGGTGGCATTTGTTTTGCATTGTTTTGCATGGTGGCATTTGTTTTGCATGCTGGCATTTGTTTTGCATGGTGGCATTTGTTTTGCATGGTGGCATTTGTTTTGCATGGTGGCATTTGTTTTGCATGATGGCATTTGTTTTGCATGGTGGCATTTGTTTTGCATTTGTTTTGCATGGTGGCATTTGTTTTGCATGGTGGCATTTGTTTTGCATGGTGGCATTTGTTTTGCATTTGTTTTGCATGGTGGCATTTGTTTTGCATTTGTTTTGCATGGTGGCATTTGTTTTGCATTTGTTTTGCATGATGGCATTTGTTTTGCATTTGTTTTGCATGGTGGCATTTGTTTTGCATTTGTTTTGCGTGGTGGCATTTGTTTTGCATTTGTTTTGCATGGTGGCATTTGTTTTGCATTTGTTTTCCATGGTGGCATTTGTTTTGCATGCTGGCATTTGTTTTGCATGGTGACATTTGTTTTGCATGGTGACATTTGTTTTGCATGGTGGCATTTGTTTTGCATTTGTTTTGCATGGTGGCATTTGTTTTGCATGGTGGCATTTGTTTTGCATGGTGGCATTTGTTTTGCATGGTGGCATTTGTTTTGCATTTGTTTTGCATGGTGGCATTTGTTTGCATGGTGGCATTTGTTTTGCATGGTGGCATTTGTTTTGCATGGTGGCATTTGTTTTGCATGGTGGCATTTGTTTTGCATGGTGGCATTTGTTTTGCATGGTGGCATTTGTTTTGCATTTGTTTTGCATGGTGGCATTTGTTTTGCATGGTGGCATTTGTTTTGCATGGTGGCATTTGTTTTGCATGGTGGCATTTGTTTTGCATGGTGGCATTTGTTTTGCATTTGTTTTGCATGGTGGCATTTGTTTTGCATGGTGGCATTTGTTTTGCATGCTGGCATTTGTTTTGCATGGTGGCATTTGTTTTGCATGGTGGCATTTGTTTTGCATGGTGGCATTTGTTTTGCATGGTGGCATTTGTTTTGCATGGTGGCATTTGTTTTGCATGGTGGCATTTGTTTTGCATGGTGGCATTTGTTTTGCATGGTGGCATTTGTTTTGCATTTGTTTTGCATGGTGGCATTTGTTTTGCATGCTGGCATTTGTGTCTCAACAGTTGTAGTTGTAGTGCACAGGCAGATCTGTAGTCCAGTGGTAACACGTAGGACTGGTAATCCAGGGATCGCAGGTTCGATCCCCGATCTGACCCTAATAAAATTAAGTCTTTCAGATGGGACTTTAAACCGAGGTCTCATGTCCGTGCTTTACAGTGTGTACGTAAAAGAACAAGAGCAGACTTTGGAATGGGTCTCTTGTCTGTATCATTGCACTATCCTCCAAAAATCTAAAATGATTAATCTCTTCAGGAGGCGTCGCTCATATGGGCAATCAGTAGCGACGATAAATAAACGTAAACCAACACAGGGTAACAATTTCAGCAAACTTAGAAGTGGTTCACTTGGTAATGCTACATGCCAAATATCAAAGCTCTGGACATTGTGGTTTATTAGAAGTAGAATCTTAAAGATATCATTTAGTATCATTTGACATAGTGAGCTCCAGATTTCTCAACAACGTGTACGTCGTGATCTAGGCACAGCTCACAGCAGGAATATGGGTCAAGGACTTCGCTGACGGACGCCGCATCATCGGAATGGCAGAAGTCGCGTGACTCTTTACGAGCATAAACATACTATTAAAATATCTGGACGTTGTGGTTTCTGAGAAGATTTTTAAAGAGTTTTACTAGGCTGTTCGATTAGCCCAGATGTTAGTGCGCTCGCTTCTTACAAATGCTACCCGGGTTCAATCCTCAGACCGGGAAGTATGTGAGATGGTACGGTGGTCGCCAGATCGGACAGGTGGGTTTTCTCCGGGTACTCCGGTTTCCTCCCACACGAATGACCACATTTACGCTTTCATCCGCGCCAACAAAAGTGATTAATAAAAGTTGTTAAAACCTGCTTCACAATCGTTGTAAAATAAATAAAGTTTAAACTTTTAAAGAGTTTTACCATGTAAATCAATATTAATATTGTGACAGTAAAATATCACAAACATAGTAGATGTTCACGAGGTGATGTTATATTCCATAGTGGGGTAAAATATCACAAACATAGATGTTCACGAGGTAATGTTGTATTCCATAGTGGGGTAAAATATCACAAACATAGATGTTCACGAGGTAATGTGGTATTCCATAGTGGGGTAAAATATCACAAACATAGATGTTCACGAGGTAATGTTGTATTCCATAGTGGGGTAAAATATCACAAACATAGATGTTCACGAGGTAATGTTGTATTCCATAGTGGGGTAAAATATCACAAACATAGTAGATGTTCACGAGGTAATGTGGTATTCCATAGTGGGGTAAAATATCACAAACATAGTAGATGTTCACGAGGTAATGTTGTATTCCATAATGGGGTAAAATATCACAAACATAGATGTTCACGAGGTAATGTTGTATTCCATAGTGGGGTAAAATATCACAAACATAGATGTTCACGAGGTAATGTTGTATTCCATAGTGGGGTAAAATATCACAAACATAGATGTTCACGAGGTAATGTTGTATTCCATAGTGGGGTAAAATATCACAAACATAGTAGATGTTCACGAGGTAATGTGGTATTCCATAGTGGGGTAAAATATCACAAACATAGTAGATGTTCACGAGGTAATGTTGTATTCCATAATGGGGTAAAATATCACAAACATAGATGTTCACGAGGTAATGTTGTATTCCAGGGCTCATGCTGCCATTCGCCAATTGAGCCATTGGCTCAACAAATCTATAAATAGCTCAAAAATATGCTCTATGGGAATCCCAAAAACTAAAAATAGATCAGAAATCCCCGAATTGTGACTGGTTCACTGATATTGCCAATAATTTGACGAGGAGAGACACAATGAAAGGATACCCAGTAGGGTTCTACTTAACTTGTTTGCAAACTTACCAGCGTTTCCGCACTGCATTCCATCTCCAGAGATTTAATCAACATCTTGGAAAGGGCCGGGTCGAGGGGAAACTCAACCATGCTACGCCCCATTGGTGTCAGTGCTCCCGTATTATCGAGAGCTCCTAGAATCCACAGCTGGTACATAGAATTCAAGATATTATCCTGAAATATGAAGGAGGTACTAGCTTTATAATGAAATTGTGACCATGACATTAAACAAGATAGCGCAGTGGCGCTCGCTTCAGATGCGAAAGGTACGGAGTTCGAGCCCTGTTGGAGCCGTTACGATTGTGCTCTTAGGCTCATTTAAATTCCACGTTGCCTCTTCCCTCTCCCTCATGGCGATGGATTCCATCAGGAATGAGGTCTCGAGAGTGATTAATATAAGTTGTAAGAACTTGTTTCGCAATCGAGCTAAAATAAATTTGTATAAACTAAACTAAACAAGAGACAACCGTAAGAAGTGTCACAGGATAAATACTGCATTAAAATAACATTCAATTTTATAACTCTGCTTGTTCGGGTTTTACACATTCATCAGAACCATTTTGGGCTATATCGTGCCGGGCGGGAAGCTGACCTAACAGCACCTTTCCTGGGCAGGCTCGAGCAGTTCACAAGTTAACTTGGTGCATCAACCTCTCTAAGAAACTGCCAACATTTTCATATAAACAAACATGGTCTGAGCGGGGCTCGAACCCATGACCATCAGTGATAATAGGTTATAGTGGTATACAAGTCAGCGAAAGTAACCACTCGACCACGGAGGCGGTCCCCTCACTCTATGGAATTTGACCCCAGTATGGCTTAAACCCATAGCAGTGAGATACAAAATGCAAAAATCACATGTCCAAGGTGACCAGATAAAAAGTTGTTGAAGATACGGTTATGCTTCGAAACATAACTCAATGTTACACAAAAATTGTTGGCAGAATATAACGATTGTGATGAAAGGGCACTTTAATTGATTGCACTTATTATACCTGTTCAAATGTTTATCCTACCTGAGGTGGCGGGTCCATGAAATGGAAATGGAGCAGGTCCTGAACCCCGAGAGACTTGAGCAGCAGCACAACGTTAGCTAGGTTGGTGCGCTGGATCTCCGGAACGGTCATTGTCAACAGTTCATCTTTATATTGTCGAGCCGTGTACAGTCGATACGCTTGACTGCAATGAAATGTTATGCATGCTTATCATCTCCTTTGTCAACACATTCATTACATGAGTCTGTCCGATTTAGTAAACTAGAGCATTTTCGCAAAGCTTCGACAATACTGAAGATGATATAGATTTAGTGTCAAATAATGTTTAAACTTTGTTTATTTTACAATGATTGCGAAGCAAGTTTTATCAACTTATATTAATCACTCTCCTTTGATGAAAGCGTAAATGTGGTCATTCGTGTGGGAGGAAACCGGAGCATCCGGAGAAAACCTACATGTCCGATCTGGCGACCACCGTACCATCTCACATACTTCCCGATCCAAGGATCGAACCCAGGTTGCATTGGTGAGAAGCGGGAGCGTTAACCACTGCGCTCATTGGAGTAAAAGTAAAATAAAGTTATGAAAATGAAATACATTTCTTATTATTCGAGATATTCAAGAATATAACGCTTAATTTAATACCAAGGTTAACATTCTATCATTATTGGGTAACAACTTTTTCCGTTTTCTTGTCCGTCATGTTGGTTTTCTCACAGTGCAACTCACTTATTTGTTTGCATTAAAGATAACCATAATATCGTTGTTTTTGCTAATGTCAGTTTAGCATTAAGTCAGCATTCCACATGGTCCACGGTGAAAGCCTCCCTAGGTACACCTACAAAGTACTACATGGAAATGTACCTCGGTCAGGATTAAAGCCGACATCCAATTGATCGTGAGTTAGACATCCACTGCATCGTGAGTTAGACATCCACATGATCATGAGATAGATATTCACTTGATCATGAGTTAGACATTCACTTGATCAAAAACACACAAAACACCACACTGAGTTAGACATCCACTTGATCATGAGTTAGACATCCACTTGATCATGAGTTAGACATCCACTTGATCATGAGTTAGACATCCACTTGATCATGAGTTAGACATCCACTTGATCATGAGTTAGACATCCACTTGATCATGAGTTAGACATCCACTTGATTGTGAGTTAGACATCCACTTGATCGTGAGTTAGACATCCACTTGATCGTGAGTTAGACATCCACTTGATCATGAGTTAGACATCCACTTGATCATGAGTTAGACATCCACTTGATCGTGAGTTAGACATCCACTTGATCGTGAGTTAGACATCCACTTGATCGTGAGTTAGACATCCACTTGATCATGAGTTAGACATCCACTCGATCGTGAGTTAGACATCCACTCGATCATGAGTTAGATATTCACTTGATCATGAGTTAGACATCCACTTGATCATGAGTTAGACATCCACTTGATCGTGAGTTAGACATCCACTTCATCGTGAGTTAGGCATCCACTTGATCATGAGTTAGATATTCACTCGATCGTGATTAGACATCCACTGCATCATGAGTTAGATATCCACTTGATCGTGAGTTAGACATCCACTACCACACAAACACTGATCGTGAGTTAGACATCCACTCGATCGTGAGTTAGACATCCACTTGATCATGAGTTAGATATTCACTCGATCGTGAGTTAGACATCCACTGCATCGTGAGTTAGATATCCACTTGATCGTGAGTTAGACATCCACTGCATCGTGAGTTAGACATCCACTTGATTGTGAGTTAGACATCCACTCGATCGTGAGTTAGACATCCACTGCATCGTGAGTTAGACATCCACTCGATCGTGAGTTAGATATTCACTTGATCACGAGTTAGATATTCACTCGATCATGAGTTAGATATTCACTTGATCATGAGTTAGACATCCACTTGATCGTGAGTTAGACATCCACTGCATCGTGAGTTAGGCATCCACTTGATCATGAGTTAGATATTCACTCGATCGTGATTAGACATCCACTGCATCATGAGTTAGATATCCACTTGATCGTGAGTTAGACATCCACTTGATCGTGAGTTAGACATCCACTCGATCGTGAGTTAGACATCCACTTGATCATGAGTTAGATATTCACTCGATCGTGAGTTAGACATCCACTGCATCGTGAGTTAGATATCCACTTGATCGTGAGTTAGACATCCACTTGATCGTGAGTTAGACATCCACTTGATCATGAGTTAGACATCCACTTGATCGTGAGTTAGACATCCACTTGATCGTGAGTTAGACATCCACTGCATCGTGAGTTAGACATCCACTTGATCGTGAGTTAGACATCCACTTGATCATGAGTTAGACATCCACTTGATCGTGAGTTAGACATCCACTGCATCGTGAGTTAGACATTCACTTGATTGTGAGCTAGACATCCACTTGATCGTGAGTTAGACATCCACTTGATCATGAGTTAGATATTCACTCGATCGTGAGTTAGACATCCACTCGATCGTGAGTTAGACATCCACTTGATCATGAGTTAGATATCCACTTGATCGTGAGTTAGACATCCACTTGATCGTGAGTTAGACATCCACTTGATCGTGAGTTAGACATCCACTTGATCGTGAGTTAGACATCCACTTGATCGTGAGCTAGATATCCACTTGATCGTGAGTTATACATCCACTTGATCATGAGTTAGACATCCACTGCATCGTGAGTTAGACATTCACTTGATTGTGAGTTAGACATCTACTGCATCGTGAGTTAGATATCCACTTGATCGTGAGTTAGACATCCACTTGATCGTGAGTTAGATATTCACTTGATCATGAGTTAGACATCCACTTGATCGTGAGTTAGACATCCACTCGATCGTGAGATAGACATCCACTGCATCGTGAGTTAGACATCCACTTGATCATGAGTTAGACATCCACTTGATCGTGAGTTAGACATCCACTTGATCATGAGTTAGATATTCACTTGATCGTGAGTTAGATATTCACTTGATCGTGAGTTAGACATCCACTTGATCATGAGTTAGATATTCACTCGATCGTGAGTTAGATATTCACTGCATCTGCACATTTCAATCACATCTAATACATACTTACCCAGGTCCTGTTCTACCAGCTCTCCCTGATCTCTGGTTGGCATTCGCCTGTAACACAAACAATAATGCTCACTTACTTACCAGTTTGTCACTCACTTTTACGTTTATTTATCGTCGCTACTGGTTGCCCATATGAGCGACGCCTCCTGAAGTGATTTTAGATTTTTTGATGATAGTGCAATGATACAGACAAAGACCCAATCCAGAGTCTCCTCTAGTTCTCTGATGCACCGACACAATACCTCGGTTTAAAGTCACATCTGAAAGACTGTTAATTATATTAGGGTCTAACCCGAGATCCCATGATTGTGAGTGAGTGAGTGACCCCTGGATTACAAGTCCAACGTGTTATCACTGGACTACAGATCTGTCTGTATTTCATGAAGTTACCTTTATAATGAATACATGTAGATGTGCAGTAGTTATGTTATATTTCGGGTTTTACGCCTGCATCAGCACCATTTCGTGCTATATCGCCGGCGGGCAGTTTACTTAACAACACCTTTCCTGGGCAGGCTCCAGCAGTTGACCAGTACTTTGGTGCACCAACCTCCGTAAGAAACTGCCAACTTTTTCATATAAATGAGACATGGCCTGAGCGGGGCTGTGACCATCAGTGATGATAGGTTACAGTAGTATACAAGTCAGCGACCGTAACCACACAACGATTCATTGCTCACAGTGAGTTTGAATCCTGCCTGAACTGCATCTACATCTATATACCTAGTCTCAGCACTATGGAAGACACAAGCCTAAAGAAACCGAGCGTATTGGACATGTGACAAAACAACGGACAAACAGACGGACATGGAAAAAACAATCTCTTCCATACCTGGAGGGAGACATAATAATGTGACCGAGTGTAAATAAAGTGTGACCGACCAATGGACAGACATGGCATATACAATCTCTTCCTACCTGGAGGGAGACATAATAATGTGACCGAGCGTAAATAAAGTATGACCGACCAATGGACAGACATGGCATATACAATCTCTTCCATACCTGGAGGGAGACATAATAATGTGACCGAGCGTAAATAAAGTGTGACCGACCAATGGACAGACAGACGGACATGGCATATACAATCTCTTCCATATGTGGAGGGTGATATACTAATGTGACCGAGCGTAAATAAAGTGTGATCGACCAATGGACAGACAGACGAACATGGCATATACAATCTCTTCCATACATGGAGGACGGCACAATAAAGTAACTGAGCATAAACAAAGTATGACAACAGACAGACGGACAGACACGACAAGAGCCGTCTCATCAGGATCTGCACTTTTTAACAGTAATATTACTATTTTTAGACAAAATTAACCATTTTGATAAATGAACTGGTCCAAATGTAATTTTCTTATTAATTTATTGGTCTAAAAATATTATGGACCAGTCCATGTCAGTTACTTGTTGTTGAGTGGGTTAAACAAACTTGCAATAAGATTTTGCAACACTATTGCCACATTACATGAATATACTCACCTGACTAATCGGATATATCTGCAGCGCATCCATGCCAACTTTCGGGTTAAACACTTTCAATTTACAATAACCCGCGTCTACCACAAACATTATACCATCAACTGTAATACAGAGACACGTGTTGGATACAAAGAACAACATTTAAAACAGTTTGACGCTGTTATAACAAACAATATAGAGTACACCAAAATTAACCGATTTTTTGCAAATTTTTCATATAATGTACACCTGCTGTCGAAAAAAAAAGTCTCTGTCTCTGCTATGTTATAATGCAGGGATCATTCTATAGGGCAATGTGGGCGAATTGTCGACCAGGGACCCTGACTTCGCCCTCTGGGGGACCCACTTCTCCCTAAAAAAATATTTTTTTGGTTTTTACGATTTTCAAACAAAATTATGTCTAGTAAGATACACTGGCCCATTATAAAGCACTCCTTCTATTCAAATGTTGTATTTAATGGTTGTACTGTGCATTTTAACCCTATTTTGCAGAAGTATATTAAAGAACACCATTCACGCGCTTTCTCACTTCTCCCAAAAATTGTGACCTAGAATAAACCCTATAATGCTGGCATAAGAAATGGAATATGACTACGCTATACCTGTCAGTGATGTTTGTGCTATGTTATAATGCTGGTATAAGAAATGGAATATGACTACGCTATACCTGTCAGTGATGTTTGTGCTATGTTATAATGCTGGTATAAGAAATGGAATATGACTACGCTATACCTGTCAGTGATGTTTGTGCTATGTTATAATGCTGGCATAAGAAATGGAATATGACTATGCTATACCTGTCAGTGATGTTTGTGCTATGTTATAATGCTGGTATAAGAAATGGAATATGACTACGCTATACCTGTCAGTGACGTCTCTGCTATGTTATAATGCTGGTATAAGAAATGGAATACAACTATGCTATACCTGTCAGTGATGTTTGTGCTATGTTATAATGCTGGCATAAGAAATGGAATATGACTACGCTGCTATGTTATAATGCTGACATAAGAAATGGAATATGACTACGCTATACCTGTCAGTGCTATGTTATAATGCTGGCATAAGAAATGGAATACAACTATGCTATACCTGTCAGTGATGTTTGTGCTATGTTATAATGCTGGCATAAGAAATGGAATATGACTACGCTGCTATGTTATAATGCTGACATAAGAAATGGAATATGACTACGCTATACCGGTCAGTGATGTTTGTGCTATGTTATAATGCTGACATAAGAAATGGAATATGACTACGCTATACCGGTCAGTGATGTTTGTGCTATGTTATAATGCTGGTATAAGAAATGGAATATGACTACGCTATACCTGTCAGTGATGTTTGTGCTATGTTATAATGCTGGCATAAGAAATGGAATATGACTACGCTATACCTGTCAGTGATGTTTGTGCTATGTTATAATGCTGACATAAGAAATGGAATATGACTACGCTATACCTGTCAGTGATGTTTGTGCTATGTTATAATGCTGGCATAAGAAATGGAATACGACTACACTGCTATGTTATAATGCTGGCATAAGAAATGGAATACGACTACGCTATACCTGTCAGTGATGTCTCTGCTATGTTTGTAGCTACAATGCATTTCCTGATACCGTCTGGCGCCTTCTGAAATATCTTGGCTTGGAGATCACTGGGTAACTGAGAGTATATAGGGAGAATAGCCAGAGGCGGGGCCTCGTCCAGTTGATCCAACCTCTCTGAAATGAGTCATACACAAGATTGATGGGAATAATAGGTGTTGTCGTTAGAAACGACATTGATGAAACAACAATTAATGACTGCCCTTCCGATATCCATATACATTTTCAAATATAAATACAAATTTGATTTATTAATTTTTTTTATTTGGCTAGTTTTCAGTTCAGCTAATGTTCACATAAAGCAGAAGGTTTTATACCCTAAACATTGACAGTATCTTGTCAAACACCTGCACATTTCTATCCATTTGATATTCATACAAAATGTGCCCCCATACCTTGCCATGATGTGTCCCCATACCTTGCCATGATGTCAGGGTTCCCGCTGTTGGCATACAAATTAAATCTGGCTCCAAATATCTTCAGTTGGCGAAAATCGTTGGCGCATGCCATAAATATCGGCAAAATAACTTTGTTCAAGAAACATAATCAGCCGAAAATCCATGAAAGTGAAGGTCACATGTGCGGTCACGTGTGCGATGATGACAAGCATTTGTTTATTGGAAATCAGCTGTTTGGCACTTGATTGCATGGGGTGTTGAGAAGTTGGTGACATTTTAATTACTGATAATTGGATTAAATGGCGGTCTTTAATCCTACAACTGATTAGCACAGATATTTCTGTATACCAGAATTCGATAATGCAGTGTTTTCTCACTGTGCGTTTCTTGCAGTTTTGATGCAATGAAATGGCCAGAGACGCAATGAGAATCATTGAATGCGTTTTCTGTGACACAACAATATTTTGACAGCTGATTATATGGACCTTTCTGCAGGGATAAAATGTACACATCATGTGTCCCCATACCTTGCCATGATGTGTCCCCATACCTTGCAATGATGTGTCCCTATACCTTGCAATGATGTGTCCCTATACCTTGCCATGATGTGTCCCCATACCTTACCATGATGTGTCCCCATACCTTGCAATGATGTATCCCTATACCTTGCAATGATGTGTCCCTATACCTTACCATGATGTGTCCCCATACCTTGCCATGATGTGTCCCCATACTTTGTCATGATGTGTCCCCATACCT
>CM026395.1:33706202-33725883 GCA_014843695.1 Archivesica marissinica
CATCATGTGTCCCTATACCTTGCAATGATGTGTCCCCATACCTTGCCATGATGTGTCCCCATACCTTGCCATGATGTGTCCCCATACCTTGCCATGATGTGTCCCCATACCTTACCATGATGTGCCCCCATACCTTGCCATGATGTGTCCCCATACCTTGCCATGATGTGTCCCCATACCTTACCATGATGTGTCCCCATACCTTGCCATGATGTGTCCCCATACTTTGCCATGATGTGTCCCCATACCTTACCATGATGTGCCCCCATACCTTGCCATGATGTGCCCCCATACCTTGCCATGATGTGCCCCCATACCTTGCCATGATGTGCCCCCATACCTTACCATGATGTGCCCCCATACCTTGCCATGATGTGTCCCCATACTTTGCCATGATGTGTCCCCATACCTTACCATGATGTGTCCCCATACCTTACCATGAAGTATTATTTTGCAATGGTAAACCTGAAGCCAAAGTACAGTTATATCAGGACGCCAAAGTATAGTTTACATACCTGCCGACAAAGTACTGTATACATACACGATATCAGATCACAGGTCACTTCAATATCTTCCAACAAAGTACTGTATACATACACGATATCAGATCACAGGTCACTTCAATATCTTCCAACTAAGTACTATATACATACCGGTACCTGATGTTGTTTGTTGTGGTTTTTTTGTTTTTGATATCAGATCACAGGTCACTTCAATATCTTCCAACAAAGTACTGTATACATACCGGTACCTGATATCAGATCACAGGTCACTTCAATATCTTCCAACAAAGTACTGTATACATACCAGTACCTGATATCAGATCACAGGTCACTTCAATATCTTCCGACAAAGTACTGTATACATACCGGTACCTGATATCAGATCACAGGTCATTTCAATATCTTCCCACAAAATACTGTATACATACCTGTTATCAGATCACAGGACACTTCAATATCTTCCCACAAAATACTGTATACATACCTGTTATCAGATCACAGGACACTTCAATATCTTCTTGACCGGGCATAAACACTAAAATATCTCCTGAAAATTATAAACAGTAGAGATTTTTATCTCTACTGTTACGTGCTTCATTTATTCTAACTAATGTACAATGAAATAAGGTCATGAGATCAATAAATCCAAGGTTGTTTTTCATTTTTTTGATCGGGTGAACTTTGACATCATAAATCAACTTTGTTTCATTTTCCACGTTGCCTCTTGTGTATTTTGCCATCGTCCTTTTTATCTAGCTAAATTCAACATGATATCAAGGATAGTCACACATTGTGACGCAGGGAACATTTCAAAGTAATTAGTTAACGTTTATAACATTACATATCTGATATGATACTAAGCTTGTATCCGGCTTTTCATATGCTCTTTGAAAACTGTGATTTTAACTTTTTGAATAATGTGTTACGATTATTTAAAATGAAAACGGTGAATCTATAAGATTCACGTGGAGATTTGGTTGGCCGAGCAAGAAAATATGTTTAAACATTACCATCCTCAAGCACATAAAAATGAATGTTTGTAGCAATTGTACACCGACAAAATATCAGTAAATGATTAGAAACACACAACACGCGGCTGGGGCACTATACGGGGTATGACGGTAGCAACCTTGTTGGGTACCCTCTATGCGGTACTCGACTGATACGGACCATGGCTGATTCGGCCCAGTCTTATTTGGCCCAGATCTATGGCTTTTTCGGCCCAGATCAATGGCTGATTCGAACCACTTACATGTGGTTTCAAAGGATATGTATTTGGAACAGACACACGGTTGACAAGCATCAGATAGTATAGTAGTCTGGTTAACAACTCTATGTTACTAGCCCAGGGGAGTTAAACTGTCTGGCCAATTAACAAATTTAAAAAGCACATATGTATGTTGACCCAGAGGAGTTAATATGTCTGGCAAAAAGAAAAGTTGCCTTGTGGTTAAGGTGTCCGCATATGGAGCGCGAGATCCAATGTTCGAATCTCGTCAGGGGTTCGTTCTGATATGGCCGGTTGGTGAGCCGCCAGCTAGTTAAATAATGGTTACCGATTGCCTACGAGCCTGGCATACAAGCATAGGATTCGGGAAGTATTGATGATCATAAAAAAGAGGTGTCTCATAAGTCAGAAATGGCTGACCCGTTAAGTAGGGGTGACACTATAATAAACAAACACTTTTATAAATGTATGTTGACGCAGTACCTTCCAGTCCCGTCAAGTGGATCTGCAATGTTTGTTTCACAGCTGCATCCACGTAATCTTCCACTGGGTTTTTGGCATATAGAACATCTACCGGAAACGTTCTACCAGGGATAGTGTATGATGGCACATTGCCAAAGAATTGAGCAAACTTTCCAGCATCCATAGTTGCCGAGGTAATAATTAACTTCAAGTCTTGTCTCCTAGCAACAACCTGATGAATACATATATGTGATTATAGTTGCCGAGGTAACAATTAACTTCAAGTCTTGTCTCCTAGCAACAACCTGGTGAATACATACATGTAATTATAGTTTTCTAGGTAACAATTAACTTAAAGTCTTGTCTCCTTGTGTTTATCAATTTTAAAACAAGGTTTTTATTGTAAAGTTAAGTGTGGGTCATACATTAAAATCGAAAATCACCGCGTACGAGTTGACTAGGGTAAGGGTAGACGATGTAAATGCATATAATTATGTCAGAGCTCCATGGGACGTATCTCTGCAATTGGGTGCCTATGACTGTAATTTCCAAATACTGATGCGCATATATCATTTTAGCATGATGAAATACTTTTTTTTTTTAAGAATGAAGACAAATAAATGTCAGGTTTTTCAAATTTGAATTTTCGAAATACGATTTGACAATTTCAGATGTGCCTGTGATCGCAAGTACTCGGATATTCGAGTATGAAGTAATTACTCTCATTTGCATACAAAAGCATGAATGAGATGTGAAAATGTTACTTTTATCAGTCTTTTGAAATAACTTAAGTGACAACAAACTTCACAACACCTCATTCAATACGAGACCGTATGATTACGCCAAGGATCAATAATTGGGACACAATAATGACTCCGATTCTTTGAATGAAACACAAATAAACAATCTATTTACTAACCAGGCTGATTTTCATAATCATAAAGTTTTCATATTTCTCCGTCACAATGGAATTTTACTAAATGTCAAGGTCGATACACAACAGCTGACATGATTAATTGAATTTTCACACATTTTGTATGACACCCGACCGTCTAATGCAGTGCGAATATGGCATTTGGGATGAAACATGGCCGTCTAATGCAGTGCGAATATGGCATTTGGGATGAAACATGGCCGTCTAATGCAGTGGGGATATGGCATTTGGGATGAAACATGGCCGTCTAATGCAGTGGGGATATGGCATTTGGGATGAAACATGGCCGTCTAATGCAGTGGAATATGGCATTTGGGATGAAACATGACCGTCTAATGCAGTGCGAATATGGCATTTGGGATGAAACATGACCGTCTAATGCAGTGCGAATATGGCATTTGGGATGAAGGTTGGTTGGTTTGGGTGTGGGGGGTGTGGGGTGGCTGTCTATGCAGTGCGAATATGGCATTTGGGATGAAACATGGCCGTCTAATGCAGTGCGAATATGGCATTTGGGATGAAACATGGCTGTCTAATGCAGTGCGAATATGGCATTTGGGATGAAATATACCGGACGCTGGCTGCAGACACCAGGTGACCGCTAATACCAGGTGTAATAGAGTGATTTTCATTGGGTGTTCGAACTGGCCATTAACACAAGGTGGCCATTAACACAAGGTGGTCGTTAACACAAGGTGGCCGTTAACACAAGGTGGCCGTTAACACAAGGTGGCCTTTAAGTTTAAAATTTAAACTTTATTTATTTTACAACGATTGCGAAGCAAGTTTTAACAACTTATATTAATCACTCTCGTTGGCGAGGATGGGAGCGTAAATGTGGTCATTCGTGTGGGAGGAAACCGGTGTACCCGGAGAAAACCCACCTGTCCGATCTGGCGACCATCGTACCATCTCACATACTTCCCGGTCCGAGGATCGAACCCGGGTTGCATTGGTGAGAAGTGAGCGCGCTAACCACTGCGCTAATCGGACAGCCATCTAATGGCCGTCTAATGCAGTGCCTTAACACAAGGTGACCACTCTTTCCCGATGAACCTTTTGACTGTATGACAAGGTACAACACAGTGAATCTTTCATGACTGCATGTGACCTGATGAAGTAGGATTCCAACTAATGTATGTAAATTGCTGTCCGATTAGCGCAGTGGTTAACGCGCTCGCTTCTCACCAATGCAACCCGGGTTCGATCCTCGGACCGGGAAGAATGTGAGATGGTACGGTAGTCGCAAGATCGGACAGGTGAGTTTTCTCCGGGTACTGCAGTTTCCTCACACAAGAATGACCACATTTACGCGTTCATCCGCGTCAACGAGAGTGATTAATATACTGGTAAGTTGTTAACACTTGCTTCGCAATCATTGTAAAATAAAAAAAGTTTAAACTTTATGTAAAACAACAAGCAGCTCTATTACCCTGTCAATTGTAACTCTGCCTACACATGCTCTTAGTTTATACAAATTTATTTTAGCTCGATTGCGAAACAAGTTCTGACAACTTATATTAATAACTCTCGAGACCTCATTCCTGATGGAATCCATCCACGAGGGAAATGGAAGAGGCATTGTGGAATTTAAATACCTTATCTAAGGGCACAATCGTAACGGTTCCAGCAGGGCCTTTCGCACCTGAAGTGAACGCGCTACCACTGCGCTATCACGACTTCCACATGGTCTTGAAAGGGCAGGTATTTTAACGTTCTAGCTACAAAGCCGAAGTAGAATTCCTGATCTGCATGAATAATCAGGATTGAATTGGGAGTTCAGATACCACTTTCAGACAAGTCTCCTATACTGGACACTTAGTTTAGTAAATAAACAACCAACAAGTACGTACATCTCGCAACAGTCCAAATAGTACATCAGTGGATAGAGAGCGCTCGTGGGCCTCGTCCATTATTATCGCACTATAGTGATCGAGATCTGACTCCCTGAGCGACTCTCGCAGCAATATACCATCTGTCATATATTTGATCATCGTATTCTGAAATAGAGCAGTATGCCATCTGTCATATACTTGGTAATTATATTCTGAAATAGAGCAGTATACCATCTGTCATATACTTGGTAATAATGTTCTGAAATAGAGCAGTATACCATCCGTCATATACTTGGTAATTATATTCTGAAATAGAGCAGTATGCCATCTGTCATATACTTGGTAATTATATTCTGAAATAGAACAGTACACTATCTGTCATATACTTGGTAATTATATTCTGAGATAGAGCAGTATGCCATCTGTCATATACTTGGTAATTATATTCTGAGATACCAGTACTTGGGTGCACCAACCTCCATAAGAAACTGCCAACTTTTTCATATAAATGAGACACGGCCTGAGCGGGGCTCGAACCCGTGACCATCAGTGATTAATATAAATTGCAAATTGCAAGAACTTGTTTTGCAATTGAGCTAAAATAAATTTGTATAAACTACATCAATCTAGACTGATGAATCAAGGAACCATTACAATTACACTACTGAGGGAACCGAGAACTATGTTACATACCTCATTTGTACAATCTTCAAACCTAATGGCATAGCCAACCTCATCGCCTAGTTTCACTCCCATCTCCTCGGACACACGTTTAGCGACAGACATAGCTGCCACTCGTCTAGGCTGGGTACATCCAACCATACCATACTTTGTATAACCATCTTCATGTAAATACTGAAAGGGAGCAATGTAATCTATGTTGCCAACAAGTACATCTAGTCTGATAAACTGTAGAATAAACACATTACCAATATTATATTTTACTAGACATTTGCTCTCTATTAACCCTTTCAACACCCGAGACCTCTAAATAGGCTTACAAAAAGTGTAGATCCAGATGAGCCGGCTCGCTCATCAGGATCTGCACTTTTTTTGCCAGTAATATTACTATATTTAGACACAATTACCCATTTTGATAAACAAACTGGTCCAAATGTAATTTTCTTATTAATTTATTGGTCTAATAATATCATGGACCAGTCCATGTCAGTTACTTGGTGTTGAATGGGTTAAGCAGCCACCTGTGCTATGCAGCTACTTTCTGTGATTCCCTTGGCTGGCTGCTTAACACTGGTATGTATACTCTGTTGTTCTTTCACAAGCCAGGAATTACAGCACAACCAAGTATATCCTATATTGCCTCATTCAGGATAGAACATTATGGTCTCGCATCTCATATATAGAGAATATTAGGTTACTATCTTATAAATTTTAATTTATTAGGTGAGTCGGAGAAAAAATACAAGGCGAGGCTCTGCCGAATAGGCACTGACTAATAAAGCAAAATTTATTAGGCAGGCCGTTTTTGTATGTTATTTCGCATGAAGGTAGGATAAATAAAAATATGAGATACGGAATCAGAATCGATATTAAACACATTTGTAAGGAAAATCCATTTTACAATAAGGACACAGCGATTGTTTTATCTTACTATGAAAGAAGCGTTGTGTAATTAATGTGAACTGGATTTGTCAGTTCTTTACATTACAACTTTGGACTTCTTTCTCAAAATCGAAAAATTATTTTCCAACCTCACAATTATCTCTAGCAGAACCCTTCTTAACTCATACAATTGCCGAATAAATTGGAAGGAACGTGCAAACAACATAGATCCATATCAACCACGGCAAAACAAGGCTGTCCGATTAGCGCAGTGGTTAGCACACTCACTTCTCACTAATGCGACCCGGGTTCGATCCTCGGACCGGGAATTATGTGAGATGGTATGGTGGTCGCCAGATCGGACAGGTGGGTTTTCCCCGGGTACTCCGGTTTCCTCCCACACAAATGACCACATTTACGCTTTCATCCGTGCCAACGAGAGTGATTAATATAAGGTGATAAAGCTTGTTTCGCAATAAATAAAGTTTAAACTTAAACCACGGCATAGCTCTAAGTCTAATAAGGATCTATGTTGTTTGCTATTCAGACAAGTATTTTAGCTCCACTATCAGCATAGAGCCTGATAAGACAGCACATTCAGTCCCGCATGATCTCTGCAGTTTACAAAAGCAACCTTAGTTGTGATTACCAGTTTACGGGTTAACTAACTAGATGCAACAGCACTGACACTGACTAAAGCGCTACGCATGTTTCGCACTCACATCAAATCCCTAAAACGTTTTTTCATGGGAAGGGATTCATATATGTTTTAAGCTTGTTTCTCGACCCATATCGGTTCCAATGTATAAAAATTGTGTTTATATATGTATATATATGTATTTGATCCGAATAAAATATGTTTAAACTAAAACGTTTTTTAAGCGGCACTTTTACCAGGAACTGTACAGGTGCTGTATATGCCTGTCCGTAAGTCTAGCATTAACCAACCTGTGTCAGCTGAGTAGTTTTCCCAGAACCTGTTTCACCGACGATAATCACAACACTGTTGTCTCGAATAATATTCAACAACTGAAATACAAATGAATAACAGATCTTAATGTACATGCTTAACACCAATGTTATTTTGGCAGTCTTAACTATATAACATTTTCACAGCACTTGCCTGAATCATTGCTGCCTGAATCACTGCTAGCTTGAATCATTGCTGCCTGAATCATTGCTGCCTGAATCATTGCTAGCCTGAATCATTGTTGCCTGAATCACTGCTAGCCTGAATCATTGCTGCCTGAATCATTGCTGCCTGAATCACTGCTGCCTGAATCACTGCTAGTCTGCTAGTCTGAATCACTGCTAGTCTGAATCACTGCTAGCCTGAATCATTGCTGCCTGAATCATTGCTAGTCTGAATCACTGCTAGTCTGCTAGTCTGAATCACTGCTAGCCTGGATCACTGCTGCCTGAATCACTGCTAGCCTGAATCACTGCTGCCTGAATCACTGCTAGCCTGAATCACTGCTAGCCTGAATCATTGCCAGCCTGAATCATTGCTAGTCTGAATCACTGCTGCCTGAATCACTGCTGCCTGAATCACTGCTAGCCTGAATCACTGCTAGTCGGAATCACTGCTAGCCTGAATCATTGCCAGCCTGAATCATTGCTAGTCTGAATCACTGCTGCCTGAATCACTGCTGCCTGAATCACTGCTGCCTGAATCACTGCTAGCCTGAATCACTGCTAGTCGGAATCACTGCTAGTCGGAATCACTGCTAGCCTGAATCACTGCTAGTCTGAATCAGTGCTAGTCTGAATCAGTGCTAGTCTGAATCACTGCTGTCTGAATCACTGCTAGTCTGAATCACTGCTAGTCTGAATCACTGCTAGTCTGAATCACTGCTAGTCTGAATCACTGCTAGCCTGAATCAGTGCTAGTCTGAATCACTGCTAGCCTGAATCAATGCTAGCCTGAATCACTGCTAGCCTGAATCACTGCTAGCCTGAATCAGTGCTAGTCTGAATCACTGCTAGCCTGAATCACTGCTAGCCTGAATCAATCCTAGCCTGAATCACTGCTAGTCTGAATCAGTGCTAGTCTGAATCACTGCTAGCCTGAATCAGTGCTAGTCTGAATCACTGCTAGCCTGAATCACTATTAGTCCGCTAGTCTGAATCACTGCTAGTCTGAATCACTGCTAGTCTGCATCACTGCTAGTCTGCTAGTCTGAATCACTGTTAGCCTGAATCACGACATTGTCCTTCCATGATCACTTGACAACGGAGGCCAAAAACAGTATTATAAAACAGATTTATTCTGATGAAGGTCCATATAGGATCGAAACCAGTCATTCAATCTAGTCTACTATACAAAAGTGTTTCCTCTTTAATTTATTATTTTGGATATTGTAAGAGATTTAAAAGTTTAGATAAGTCGTGATAGCGCAGTGGTAGTGCTTTCGCTTCAGGTGTGAAAGGCCCATATTTCCATCCCAGCTGTAGTCATTACGATTGTGCCCCTTAGGTAAGGGAATTAAATTCCACATTGCCTCTTCTCTCTCTCGTGGCGATGGATTCGATCAGGAATGAGATCTCGAGAGCGATTAAGGTACATTAAGTTGTCAGAACTGTTTTCGCAATTGAGCTAAAATAAATTTGTTACTAAAGTTTGGAGAACACATACCTCATTCCTAACTGCAAAGATAGGCAAATATTGTCTCTGCTGACTGAGGGTTCTTTTCTTGGCAAACTCACTGACAGCCTCCGTTTTCGCCTGCATCAGGTCAGCAAACTTGTGATCCTCTTTGTAGTCTCGTTCCTTACTCTCATCCTGAAAACAAATGCCACCTGCTGGGTTAACTCACGATTTATACGCCACCTGATGGGTTAACTCAAGATTTACATGCCACCTGCTGGGTTAACTCAAGATTTACACGCCACCTGCTGGGTTAACTCAAGATTTACATGCCACCTGCTGGGTTAACTCATGATTTACATGCCACCTGCTGGGTTAACTCATGATTTATACGCCACCTGCTGGGTTAACTCAAGATTTACACGCCACCTGCTGGGTTAACTCAAGATTTACATGCCACCTGCTGGGTTAACTCAAGATTTATACGCCACCTGCTGGGTTAACTCAAGATTTACATGCCACCTGCTGGGTTAACTCAAGATTTATACGCCACCTGCTGGGTTAACTCAAGATTTATATGCCACCTGCTGGGTTAACTCATGATTTACATGCCACCTGCTGGGTTAACTCAAGATTTAAACGCCACCTGCTGGGTTAACTCAAGATTTACATGCCACCTGCTGGGTTAACTCATGATTTACACGCCACCTGCTGGGTTAACTCAAGAATTACATGCCACCTGCTGGGTTAACTCATGATTTACATGCCACCTGCTGGGTTAACTCAAGATTTAAACGCCACCTGCTGGGTTAACTCACGATTTACATCACCTGCTGGGTTAACTCACGATTTACACGCCACCTGCTGGGTTAACTCAAGAATTATATGCCACCTGCTGGGTTAACTCACGATTTACACGCCACCTGCTGGGTTAACTCACGATTTACATGCCACCTGCTGGGTTAACTCACGATTTATACGCCACCTGCTGGGTTAACTCAAGATTTATATGCCACCTGCTGGGTTAACTCACGATTTACACGCCACCTGCTGGGTTAACTCAAGATTTATACGCTACCTGCTGGGTTAACTCAAGATTTATACGCTACCTGCTGGGTTAACTCAAGATTTACATGCCACCTGCTGTGTTAACTCAAGATTTACATGCCACCTGCTGGGTTAACTCAAGATTTATACGCTACCTGCTGGGTTAACTCACGATTTACATGCCACCTGCTGGGTTACCTCACGATTTACACGCCACCTGCTGGGTTACCTCACGATTTACATGCCACCTGCTGGGTTAACTCAAGATTTACATGCCATCTGCTGGGTTAACTCACGATTTATACGCCACCTGCTGGGTTAACTCACAATTTACACGCCACCTGCTGGGTTAACTCAAGATTTATATGCCACCTGCTGGGTTAACTCACGATTTACACGCCACCTGCTGGGTTAACTCAAGATTTATACGCTACCTGCTGGGTTAACTCACGATTTACATGCCACCTGCTGGGTTACCTCACGATTTACATGCCACCTGCTGGGTTACCTCACGATTTACATGCCACCTGCTGGGTTAACTCAAGATTTACATGCCATCTGCTGGGTTAACTCATGATTTATACGCCACCTGCTGGGTTAACTCAAGATTTATATGCCACCTGCTGGGTTAACTCACGATTTATACGCCACCTGCTGGGTTAACTCACAATTTACACGACACCTGCTGGGTTAACTCACGATTTATACGCCCCCTGCTGGGTTAACTCAAGATTTATACGCCACCTGCTGGGTTAACTCACAATTTACACGCCACCTGCTGGGTTAACTCACGATTTACACGCCACTTGCTGGGTTAACTCAAGATTTATACGCCACCTGCTGGGTTAACTCACGATTTACACGCCACTTGCTGGGTTAACTCAAGATATACACGCCACCTGCACGGTCAACTTACTATTTCTTGTTTTGTGGAAGTCGTGATAGCACGTTCGCTTCAGGTGTGAAAGGCCCGGAGTTCGAGCCCCGATGGAGCCATTACAAATGTGCCCTTAGGCAAGGCATTTAAATTCCATGTTGCCTCTTCTCTCTCCCTCGTGGCGATGGATTCCATCAGGAATGAGGTCTCGAGATAATATAAAGTTGTAAGAACTTGTTTCGCAATCAAGCTAAAATAAATATGTATAAACTAACTTACTATTTACACGCCACCTACAGGGTTAACTCACAATTTATATGCCACCTGCTGGGTTAACTCATGATTTACACGCCACCTGCTGGGTTAACTCACGATTTACACGCCACCTACTGGGTTAACTCAATATTTACACGCCACCTGCTGGGTTAACTCAAGATTTATACGCCACCTGCTGGGTTAACTCACAATTTACATGCCACCTACTGGGTTAACTCACAATTTATATGCCACCTGCTGGGTTAACTCAAGATTTATATGCCACCTGCTGGGTTAACTCACGATTTACATGCCACCTGCTGGGTTAACTCACGATTTACATGCCACCTGCTGGGTTAACTCACGATTTACATGCCACCTGCTGGGTTAACTCAAGATTTATATGCCACCTGCTGGGTTAACTCAAGATTTATATGCCACCTGCTGGGTTAACTCAAGATTTACATGCCACCTGCTGGGTTAATTCAAGATTTACACGCCACCTGCTGGGTTAACTCACGATTTATATGCCACCTGCTGGGTTAACTCAAGATTTACATGCCACCTGCTGGGTTAACTCAAGATTTACATGCCACCTGCTGGGTTAACTCACAATTTACACGCCACTTGCTGGGTTAACTCAAGATTTATACGCCACCTGCACGGTCAACTTACTATTTCTTGTTTCGTGGAAGTCGTGATAGCGCGTTCTCTTCAGGTGTGAAAGGCCCGGAGTTCGAGCCCCGATGGAGCCATTACAAGTGTGCCCTTAGGCAAGGCATTTAAATTCCATGTTGCCTCTTCTCTCTCCCTCGTGGCGATGGATTCCATCAGGAATGAGGTCTCGAGATAATATAAAGTTGTAAGAACTTGTTTCGCAATCGAGCTAAAATAAATATGTATAAACTAACTTACTATTTAAATGCCACCTGCTGGGTTAACTCACACTTTGCAAGCCACCTGGTGGGTTAACTCACACTTTGCAAGCCACCTGCTGGGTTAACTCACACTTTGCAAGCCACCTGCTGGGTTAACCAACAATTTACATGTCGTCTCCCACTACACAATGATGAAAACAAAATACTCCACATACAAACATCACACGCAAACATGTTACAGACTAGGTCATACCTCCTCCTCTTTCTTTTTGACACCCATTATGTCCCCTATTCTGGTACCCGCCAGTTCCCACTCCTTCTTCTGAGCCTTCCTGCGCTCCCTCTGTTCCCTATGCACCCGCACAACCGCACTGCCCTTCTTGGCCACCACAGCCATATTGGACGTTGGGTCCTACAATACAAGGTGCTTAACCCTTAAAATGCTGAATAAATTGGAAGAAGTGTGCAAGCAACACAATTCCAGATCAACCGAAGCATAATGCCTCGTCTGATCAGGATCTATGTTGTTTGCTATCAGTGGTTTGGCTCCACTCCACAATAGCATAGAGCCTGATCAGATAGCATGTTCTGTGCATGTTCTGTGCCATCTGATATGGCTCTATGCTGTTTGAAAAAATGAAAATACTCAGCACGCAGGTTAATTAGTAAAAACAATATGAACCTTCAAAAGTTCACATTTCTGAGGCAACATTTTGACCAAAATACGTAATGGCCATCCTCGGCATTCTGTATTTCATTCTTATTTTCCACACACATTTTCAAAATGTTCGCTATGGGCAAGGACTGGGGAGAATGTTGGAAATCCATATGTACGTTACTGAGAAATGTACGTTACTGAGAAATGTACGTTACTGAGCAATGTACATTACTGAGAAATGTACATTACTGAGAAACTTACATTACTGAGAAATGTAGGTTACTGAGAAATGTACGTTACTGAGAAATGTACGTTACTGAGAAATGAACGTTACTGAGAAATGTAGGTTACTGAGAAATGTTAGTAGCTTATTATACATGATAAATTATGTAATGTTCTGTGCACTCTGTATAAACAGCATAATTAAGTATCAGAACCAGTATTCCCGGAATCCATAGGATCACCTAACATGTCGGACAAAATTATCATTTGATCAACCGAAATAAATTGGAATTTTACTATAAATGTATTGTATTCATCTGTCTGAAAGGTGTCAGAATAAATCAATTGTGGCAAAGCTTTGTGAAGACTAAAGAATTAATCAGAACATAATATATATTATTGCACCTCGACGTTACTATTGCACCTCGACGCTACTATTGCACCTCGACGTTACTATTGTACCTCAACGCTACTATTGCACCTCGATGCTACTATTGTACCTCAACGCTACTATTGCACCTCGATGCTACTATTGCACCTCGACGCTACTATTGCACCTCGACGTTACTATTGCACCTCGACGTTACTATTGTACCTCAACGCTACTATTGCACCTCGATGCTACTATTGCACCTCAACGCTACTATTGCACCTCAATGCTACTATTGCACCTCAACGCTACTATTGCACCTCGATGCTACTATTGTACCTCAACGCTACTATTGCACCTTGACACTACTATTGTACCTCGACGCTACTATTGCACCTCGATGCTACTATTGTACCTCAACGCTACTATTGCACCTCGATGCTACTATTGCACCTTGACACTACTATTGTACCTCGACGCTACTATTGCACCTTGATGCTACTATTGCACCTTGACGCTACTATTGCACCTCGATGCTACTATTGCACCTTGACACTACTATTGTACCTCGACGCTACTATTGCACCTCGATGCTACTATTGTACCTCGACACTACTATTGCACCTCGACGCTCCTTGACGCTACTATTGCACCTTGACGCTACTATTGCACCTTGACGCTACTATTGCACCTCGACGCTACTATTGCACCTCGACACTACTATTGCACCTCGACACTACTATTGCACCTCGACGCTACTATTGCACCTCGACACTACTATTGCACCTCAAGGTATTATTGCACCTCGACGCTACTATTGCACCTCAAGGTATTATTGCACCTCGACACTACTATTGCACCTCAAGGTATTATTGCACCTCGACGCTATTATTGATTACGGAATGAGAAACATTAATCAGTTACTACCCCTGAATACTCCTAATAGTAAATTGGTCCTCTTAATTGTTTTCCTGTTTTTATCGTTGTTTCCTTTGAACCACATGTTTTCCATTTTCATCCATATTCTCGTTTTATAATTATGAAATTATTAAACCTTGACAGATATCCTTTAACATGTCCAATGGATACCTTACTGTAAAAATTGGTTCAATTAATTAACATGATTTTGATAAAATTACATTTATCCAAACGCAACATCTGGTTAGACGACAACAGTAAAAACAAAGGATTCCAACTAAAAGGACCAATATATATTTCGGGATAAATCTGACTTTATCCATCAAGGGAGGTAATAGAAAAACCAGTAATGTCTCTCATAGAAACGCACGCAATTTGCGACAAACAACTACTTTAGCCAATCAGCAACGTCTCAAGCTTAATTTGTTTAAACGCAATTGACAGGAAAGGGCTCAAAAGGGCAAGCATAATAACATTGTAAATATCAAACAATGGACGCTAACCTTTAAAGGAATGACAGGTTCCGGTTGCTTAGTGAACACAATTCTACCGTCGAGGAATGGAGGCACTATGTTATGTACCAGCAGATGGACCCTCGCCTCGTTTTCATCCTCAAAGTCCTCCTCATAGCTCAACTTCTCCACAACACCGCTACGTAACATCCGGTTCGTCTCCCATTTCTCAATATCCTAAAATAAGATGAAATACGGGACCCTCATTTATCATAAAACGTGTCGGGACTATTGTGTGTGTGCTTGTTTTACATTTATTTATCATCGCTACCGGTTGCCCATATGAGCTAGCTACATCTCCTGAGGAAATAGTTATTCTAGATTTTGGAGGATAGAGCAATGATACAGTAACCCATCCCAGAGTATCCTCCAGTTCTTTTGAGTACACAGTGTAAAGCACAGACATGAGACCTTGGTTCAAAGTCTCCTGAGGAAATAGTTATTCTAGATTTTGGAGGATAGTGCAATGACACAGTGACCCACCCCAGAGTATCCTCTGGTTCTTTTGAGTGCACAGTGTAAAGCACAAACATGAGACCTTGGTTCAAAGTCTCATCCAAAACACTATGACATAGTCATTTTAGCATGGTAAACCAGCGATTCCTAGATTACAAGTCCAGCGTGTTAATGACTGGTCCACAGATCCGCAATACAAGCACAACTGTGCAGTCATTCATGACCTGCTACTTTTTACCATTCAATCATTTTGCTATAAACCTTTGAAAACATCATTAACCCTTTCAACACCACAGGCCTCTAAATAGGCTTACAAAAAGTGTAGATCCTGAGCCGTCTCATCAGGATCTGCACTTTTTGCCGGTAATATAACTATTTTTAAACAAAAATTACCCATTTTGATAAATGAACTGCTCCAAATCTAATTTTCCTATTCATTTATTGGTCTAAAAATATCATGCACCAGTCCATGTCAGTTACTTGGTGTTGAATGGGTTAACAGCACCCCAATCATGCAACACAGCTACTAACTTTATTAATCTGTCTTTGCCGAGCAGACATTCTATTCTTCTTCCTTTTTTCAATCTCAGCTTCCTTCTTCTTCTGGTAGGACTCGGACATGCCAGAGAATGGATTGTGCTCCCCGTCATAGCCCTCGTCTAGACCATACCACTCACGATCCACACGCTTCTGTTCACTCTCCCAGTTCTCACGATCCTCGTCATCTTTGAACTCTAAATCTACTTTGTCTGGAAAACAGTACTTTACAGTTTATTCTAGCATGACTCAGCATTTTGTCTGTATACACAACGAAGGAATTTACCGTGTTTAAATATGTATTCTAACATGAATCAGCATTTTGTTTGTATATGCAAAATAGGAATTTACCGTGTTTAAATTTGCATTCTAACATGACTCGGCATTTTGTCTGTATATGCAAAAAAGGAATTTACCGTGTTTAAATATGCATTCTAGCATGACTCGGCATTTTGTCTGTATATGCAAAAAAGGAATTTACCATGTTTAAATATGCATTCTAGCATGACTCGGCATTTTGTCTGTATATGCAAAAAAGGAATTTACCATGTTTAAATATGCATTCTAGCATGACTCGGCATTTTGTCTGTATATGCAAAAAGGAATTTACCATGTTTAAATATGCATTCTAGCATGACTCGGCATTTTGTCTGTATATGCAAGAAAGAAAATTTACCATGTTTAAATATGCATTCTAGCATGACTCGGCATTTTGTCTGTATATGCAAAAAAGGAATTTACCATGTTTAAATATGCATTCTAGCATGACTCGGCATTTTGTCTGTATATGCAAAAAAGGAATTTACCCTGTTTAAATATGCATTCTAGCATGACTCAGCATTTTGTCTGTATATGCAAAAAAGGAATTTACCATGTTTAAATATGCATTCTAGCATGACTCGGCATTTTGTCTATATACACACAAAAATTGTTTACCGTGTTTAAAAATGCATTCTAGCATGACTCGGCATTTTGTCTGTATACACAAAGAAGGAATTTACCGTGTTTAAATATGTATTCTAACATGAATCAGCATTTTGTTTGTATATGCAAAAAAGGAATTTACCATGTTTAAATATGCATTCTAGCATGACTCGGCATTTTGTCTGTATATGCAAAAAAGGAATTTACCATGTTTAAATATGCATTCTAGCATGACTCGGCATTTTGTCTGTATATGCAAAAAAGGAATTTACCCTGTTTAAATATGCATTCTAGCATGACTCGGCATTTTGTCTGTATATGCAAAAAAGGAATTTACCATGTTTAAATATGCATTCTAGCATGACTCGGCATTTTGTCTGTATATGCAAAAAAGGAATTTACCATGTTTAAATATGCATTCTAGCATGACTCAGCATTTTGTCTGTATATGCAAAAAAGGAATTTACCATGTTTAAATATGCATTCTAGCATGACTCGGCATTTTGTCTATATACACACAAAAATTGTTTACCGTGTTTAAAAATGCATTCTAGCATGACTCGGCATTTTGTCTGTATACACAAAGAAGGAATTTACCGTGTTTAAATATGTATTCTAACATGAATCAGCATTTTGTTTGTATATGCAAAATAGGAATTTACCGTGTTTAAATTTGCATTCTAACATGACTCGGCATTTTGTCTGTATATGCAAAAAAGGAATTTACCATGTTTAAATATGCATTCTAGCATGACTCGGCATTTTGTCTGTATATGCAAAAAAGGAATTTACCATGTTTAAATATGCATTCTAGCATGACTCGGCATTTTGTCTGTATATGCAAAAAGGAATTTACCATGTTTAAATATGCATTCTAGCATGACTCGGCATTTTGTCTGTATATGCAAGAAAGAAAATTTACCATGTTTAAATATGCATTCTAGCATGACTCGGCATTTTGTCTGTATATGCAAAAAAGGAATTTACCATGTTTAAATATGCATTCTAGCATGACTCGGCATTTTGTCTGTATATGCAAAAAAGGAATTTACCATGTTTAAATATGCATTCTAGCATGACTCGGCATTTTGTCTGTATATGCAAAAAAGGAATTTACCATGTTTAAATATGCATTCTAGCATGACTCGGCATTTTGTCTGTATATGCAAGAAAGAAAATTTACCATGTTTAAATATGCATTCTAGCATGACTCGGCATTTTGTCTGTATATGCAAAAAAGGAATTTACCATGTTTAAATATGCATTCTAGCATGACTCGGCATTTTGTCTGTATATGCAAAAAAGGAATTTACCCTGTTTAAATATGCATTCTAGCATGACTCAGCATTTTGTCTGTATATTGCAAAAAAGGAATTTACCATGTTCAAATATGCATTCTAGCATGACTCGGCATTTTGTCTATATACACACAAAAATTGTTTACCGTGTTTAAAAATGCATTCTAGCATGACTCGGCATTTTGTCTGTATACACAAAGAAGGAATTTACCGTGTTTAAATATGTATTCTAACATGAATCAGCATTTTGTCTGTATATGCAAAAAAGGAATGTACCATGTTTAAATATGCATTCTAGCATGACTCGGCATTTTGTCTGTATACACAAAGAAGGAACTTACCGTGTTTAAATATGCATTAAATGGATTAAATTAAATATAAAATTGTTTGCGGGTCAACGGAACGATAAATAGTTTTAAAAAGTACAATGTGCGTCTGATTTGACATATTTACTCAATATTTAAGTCGTCCTTAGTTCAATTACGCCGAATCGATCCATAACCATCTAAATGTAATATTTAAAATCCGCCATCTCGTCGATATAACACAGAAACGGGATATTATATGTTAAATGAGTCTACGGGAGCATTCGTGCATATTCGGAAATGATCATGTATAATCGTGCCTGTTCGGCGATTTCCGATAGAATTCCGTTTCTCTATTTCGCGATATTATCTTGTAGAGAAGAGTTGTCGTTCTTCAAATCTACACCCTCATAAAAGTGGGTGTAAGTAGATGGCGCTACGATCGGAAATCCAGTTTCCCCAGGCTGTCATTTTGTCAGAAGTTAAAAAGTGAAAAATCGACAGACTGGAACCCAGGCTAGGATTGTATCTGAGGATTGCAGTTTCATACAGTTTATAAATACAACATACTTCAGGTTAACAAATCCAACCATTTTCATACATTTATAAATACAACATACTTCAGGTTAACAAATCCAACCATTTTCATACAGTTTATAAATACAACATACTTCAGGTTAACAAATCCAACCATTTTCATACAGTTTATAAATACAACATACTTCAGGTTAACAAATCCAACCATTTTCATACAGTTTATAAATACAACATACTTCAGGTTAACAAATCCAACCATTTTCATACAGTTTATAAATACAACATACTTCAGGTTAACAAATCCAACCATTTTCATACAGTTTATAAATACAACATACTTCAGGTTAACAAATCCAACCATTTTCATACAGTTTATAAATACAACATACTTCAGGTTAACAAATCCAACCATTTTCATACAGTTTATAAATACAACATACTTCAGGTTAACAAATCCAACCATTTTCATACAGTTTATAAATACAACATACTTCAGGTTAACAAATCCAACCATTTTCATACAGTTTATAATACAACATACTTCAGGTTAACAAATCCAACCATTTCATACAGTTTATAAATACAACATACTTCAGGTTAACAAATCCAACCATTTTCATACAGTTTATAAATACAACATACTTCAGGTTAACAAATCCAACCATTTTCATACAGTTTATAAATACAACATACTTCAGGTTAACAAATCCAACCATTTTCATACAGTTTATAAATACAACATACTTCAGGTTAACAAATCCAACCATTTTCATAC
>CM026395.1:33726883-33761117 GCA_014843695.1 Archivesica marissinica
GTCAGCTCTCTTCGTAGCTGTCTTGGAGAGTATTGGTTCGGTCGGCTCTCTTCGTAGCTGCCTTGGAGAGTATTGGTTCGGTCGGGTCTCTTCTTAGCTGCCTTGGAGAGTATTGGTTCGGTCAGCTCTCTTCGTAGCTGCCTTGGAGAGTATTTTAGTTCGGTCAGCTCTCTTCGTAGCTGCCTTGGAGAGTATTGGTTCAGTCGGGTCTCTTCTTAGCTGCCTTGGAGAGTATTGGTTCGGTCAGCTCTCTTCGTAGCTGCCTTGGAGAGTATTGGTTCGGTCAGCTCTCTTCGTAGCTGCCTTGGAGAGTATTGGTTCGGTCAGCTCTATTCGTAACTACCTTGGAGAGTATTGGTTCGGTCGGCTATCATCGTAACTGCCTTGGAGAGTATTGGTTCGGTCAGCTCACTTCGTAACTGCTTTTCTCCGTAAAAAATCATAATAGCAAAGAAATGAATGTACGTAATTCACTTTTACCATGTTTTAATATTTCTAAAGTAAAAAACTTGTACACTGTAATATTTGTTTTATTTCAACCGTACTATGACTGTTGATGCATACTACCTGTACTACCTGTATGTTGTTTCATTGTGATTCAGCTGTAGTTATTGTTCCATTTGTTTCCTAGGAAACCAAATCTGAGCTTGCGACTGTGACGCAGCGATACAATGAGACGTGTCTACAGCTTGCCAAGATCACGTCAACTCTAACAGATACAGTTTGTATTATTCTACCCATTCTTACCTATCCCCGAGTTATGCTAGGCATGACCTATTAGTAATGATATGTACCCATTCTTACCTATCCCCGAGTTATGCTAGGCATGACCTATTAGTAACGATATGTACCCATTCTTACCTATCCCCGAGTTATGCTAGGCATGACCTATTAGTAATGATATGTACCCATTCTTACCTATCCCCGAGTTATGCTAGGCATGACCTATTAGTAATGATATGTACCCATTCTTACATCACCTGAGTTATGCTAAGCATGACCTATTAGTAAAGATATGTACCCATTCTTATCTATCCCAGAGTTATGCTAGGCATGACCTATTAGTAAAGTTATGTACCCATTCTTACCTATCCCAGAGTTATGCTAGGCATGACCTATTAGTAAAGATATGTACCCATTCTTATCTATCCCCAAGTTATGCTACGCATGACCTATTAGTGTAAGATGGGTGCCTATAAATTGATTATAAAAACATCTTGTCAGTAATTGATTGACCATACAGACGGATCTGTAGTCCAATGGTAACACGCTGGACTGGTAATCCCGGGATCGCAGGTTCGAACCCCCGTCTGACCATAATAAAATTTACAGTCTTTCAGATGGGACGTTAAACCGAGATCTTGTGTCGGTGCTTTACACCGTGCACGTAAAAGAACCAGAGGAGATTCTGGAATGGGTCTCGCTGCACTATCCTCCAAAAATCTAAAATGACTAATCTCTTCAGGAGATATGGGTAACCAGTAGCGACGATAAATAAATGTAAAACACATAAGTAGTGAAAATGCTTCTTGTGTATTTTAATTTCTCCCGAAAAGTTATTTCCATAGACGTAGATACACCTGTTTTATAATATTTTCCAGAAAGTGCGGCTGTTTGCCTTTGAGGAGCAGTTTGACGAGAAAGTGCAGGAAGTGGACGAAAAATACAAGAAAAGGATTGATGAACTCATGATACAGAACACGGAACTCAAGTAAGTCATGCATTCGTGATACAAAACACGGAACTCAAGTAAGTCACGCATTCATGATGCACACGGAACTCAAGTAAGTCATGCATTCATGATGCACACAGAACTCAAGTAAGTCATGCATTCATGATACAGAACATGGAACTCAAGTAAGTCATGCATTCATGATGCACACGGAACTCAAGTAAGTCATGCATTCATGATGCAGAACACGGAACTCAAGTAAGTCATGCATTCATGATGCAGACAGAATTCAAGTAAGTCATGCATTCATGATGCAGAACACGGAACTCCAGTAAGTCATGCATTCATGATGCACACAGAACTCAAGTAAGTCATGCATTCATGATACAGAACACGGAACTCAAGTAAGTCATGCATTCATGATGCAGAACACGGAACGCAAGTAAGTCATGCATTCATGATGCACACAGAATTCAAGTAAGTCATGCATTCATGATACAGAATACGGAACTCAAGTAAGTCATGCATTCATGACGCAGAACACGGAACTCAAGTAAGTCATGCATTCATGATACAGAACACGGAACTCAAGTAAGTCACGCATTCATGATACAGAACACGGAACTCAAGTAAGTCATGCATTCATGGTGCATAACACGGAACTCAAGTAAGTCACGCATTCATGATACAGAACACGGAACTCAAGTAGGTCACGCATTCATGATACAGAACACGGAACTCAAGTAAGTCACGCATTCATGATGCAGAACACGGAACTCGAGTAAGTCATGCATTCATGATGCACACAGAATTCAAGTAAGTCATGCATTCATGATACAGAACACGGAACTCCAGTAAGTCATGCATTCATGATACAGAACACGGAACTCCAGTAAGTCATGCATTCATGATACAGAACACGGAACTCCAGTAAGTCATGCATTCATGATACAGAACACGGAACTCAAGTAAGTCATGCATTCATGATACAGAACATGGAACTCAAGTAAGTCATGCATTCATGATGCACACGGAACTCAAGTAAGTCATGCATTCATGATACAGAACATGGAACTCAAGTAAGTCATGCATTCATGATACAGAACATGGAACTCAAGTAAGTCATGCATTCATGATACAGAACATGGAACTCAAGTAAGTCATGCATTCATGATGCAGAACATGGAACTCAAGTAAGTCATGCATTCATGATACAGAACACGGAACTCAAGTAAGTCATGCATTCATGACGCAGAACACAGAACTCAAGTAAGTCATGCATTCATGATACAGAACATGGAACTCAAGTAAGTCATGCATTCATGATGCAGAACATGGAACTCAAGTAAGTCATGCATTCATGATACAGAACATTGAACTCCAGTAAGTCATGCATTCATGATGCAGAACACGGAACTCAAGTAAGTCATGCATTCATGATGCACACAGAACTCAAGTAAGTCATGCATTCATGATACAGAACATGGAACTCCAGTAAGTCATGCATTCATGATGCAGAACACGGAACTCAAGTAAGTCATGCATTCATGATGCACACAGAACTCAAGTAAGTCATGCATTCATGACACAGAACACAGAACTCAAGTAAGTCATGCATTCATGATGCAGAACACGGAACTCAAGTAAGTCATGCATTCATGATGCAGAACACGGAACTCAAGTAAATCATGCATTCATGATACAGAACACGGAACTCAAGTAAGTCATGCATTCATGATGCACACAGAACTCAAGTAAGTCATGCATTCATGATGCAGAACACAGAACTCAAGTAAGTCATGCATTCATGATGCAGAACACGGAACTCAAGTAAGTCATGCATTCATGATGCAGAACACGGAACTCAAGTAAGTCATGCATTCATGATACAGAACACAGAACTCAAGTAAGTCATGCATTCATGATGCAGAACACGGAACTCAAGTAAGTCATGCATTCATGATGCAGAACACGGAACTCAAGTAAGTCATGCATTCATGATGCAGAACACGGAACTCAAGTAAGTCATGCAGTCATGATGCACACAGAACTCGAGTAAGTCATGCATTCGTGATACAGAACACGGAACTCAAGTAAGTCATGCATACATGACGCAGAACACGGAACTCAAGTAAATCATGCATTCATGATGCAGAACACAGAACTCAAGTAAGTCATGCATTCATGATGCAGAACACGGAACTCAAGTAAGTCATGCATTCATGATGCAGAACACGGAACTCAAGTAAGTCATGCATTCATGACGCAGAACACGGAACTCAAGTAAGTCATGCATTCATGATGCAGAACACGGAACTCAAGTAAGTCATGCATTCATGATGCAGAACACGGAACTCAAGTAAGTCATGCATACATGATGCAGACCACGGGACCACAGGAACTTGAGATTGTATCCAAAGGCACCAAAAACCATGTTTTAGGCACCCAGAACCCTGTACATATTCAAATATACCCCCTCTATTAGCCTGGGAACAGGCGTCAATATATGTGTGTGTGTTTTACGTTTATTTATCGCCGCTACCGGTTGCCCATATGAGCGACGCCTCCTGAATAGATAAGTAATTTTAGATTATTGGAAGATAGTGCAATGATACAGACCAGATACCCATTCCAGAGTCTCCTCTGGTTCTTTTACGTGCACAGTGTACAGCACCGACACAAGACCTCGGTTTAATGTCCCATCTGAAAGACTGTTAATTTTATTAGGGTCAGACGGGGGATCGAACCTGTGATGGATATATTCTGCCTGTTCAGTCAAATAAATATTAACACCGAGACCATTAATTGGGCCGTATGGAGTTTCTGATATGTCATTTTGCCAGAAGTTAAAAAGTGAAAAATCGACAGACTGGAACCCAGGCTACCTCTATATATAATCTACAGGAATGCAATGCCTACCATACCCCACCCATTACTCCAAACAAGAAAATGCGAGCTAACACCATGTGCCAGCCAAGCAACTCGGCTTATCAGTTAAAGGCAGCTAAAACTTACCCCATGCAGTTGTTGATATGCAATGTCTCCCATCTAAATAACAGATAATGAAACTTTTCAACAAAATAATTCTATCGCTGCCTCCATTCCGCGCGTCATCGATATTTGTGCAGTACAAGACCTGATTTAGTAGTCATATTTTAAACTACATTGTATTTTTTACTTTTTCAGACGTTTATATGTCGCAAAATGTGGAGAATTATATGAAGAAAAAGTTCTGTTTGAGCGAGATCGAGTGGACCGTGTGATGACAGCCAAGGAAACAATGCATGTAAGATAATAATATTTATTTTATGCTAATTGATGAAATACAGTGTTCTATCAGTGAGATATAATCCATATCACTCACTGCATATCACCACTGTATTTTGCCGGACTACTTTTTTTATTATCTCCCTTCCCAATACACTATTCTTCACCGTGTCACACGTGTCATTTAATTTTCACCATTTACATAGCTACTATTTACCTGTATTATTGTTTTTGTTATGAAACAAATCAAAAGTGAAATACAACTGACAATGTCTCGAATTTTGTCACTGCAAATTGTAACAATAAATCCAATAAATATTTTCATGTATTTTTCCTCGATTCAACTTTAAATTCAAGATGGCGGCAGATTTGTGTATCGACTCACGACATATAGTCGTCAATGTATTCATCCGCGCAAAAACACGGCGGCCAGCTTTCTTAATTTCTTCATTTTGTGTTTGCTTTTCATCAATTAGCATAAAATAAAAAGAAAATTTGTTTGTTTTGAGTGAATATGGAATATATCTCACCTCGAAGTGAGACAATTTTCATTCGCCTTACGCGCTCGTGAAAATATTTGAAATGTTCTCACTTCTCAGTGAGATATATTCCATATTCACTCAAAACAAACAAATATCCTCTATTTCTTTTATGTTTTCCAATGAATGAATGAATAAGTTTTCTCAGTGAAATAAAATGCTATCTTACACTGTTTGAAAGAAAATGCTAACTTTCAGTGTTTTCTCTGTTTAGCTTGTGTTTCGTATTCCTCCACTCTTGCATGTACTTCTGTATATTAGCTATTTTCTGACAATCGTGAACAGTTAATTATAAAATAGTATGTTCTACTGAATTTGTTTTGTCTGTCGTTTTCGACTTGTGGAAAATACAAATTTTGGTGATCACTCTATGACATAGATTCTTGTGGAAAATACAAATTTTGGTGATCACTCTATGACAGATTCTTGTGGAAAATACAAATTTTGGTGATCACTCTATGACAGATTCTTGTGGAAAATACAAATTTTGGTGATCACTCTATGACACAGATTCTTGTGGAAAATACAAATTTTGGTGATCACTCTATGACAGATTCTTGTGGAAAATACAAATTTTGGTGATCACTCTATGACATAATTCTTGTGGAAAATACAAATTTTGGTGATCACTCTATGACAGATTCTTGTGGAAAATACAAATTTTGGTGATCACTCTATGACAGATTCTTGTGGAAAATACAAATTTTGGTGATCACTCTATGACATAGATTCTTGTGGAAAATACAAATTTTGGTGATCACTCTATGACAGATTCTTGTGGAAAATACAAATTTTGGTGATCACTCTATGACATAGATTCGAATCTTACACTAATGAACACAAATATTCCATACACATGTCATATATATAATAAAAAATTATGTTAACATCACAGACGGTAATATGAATGTCGAAAATATTGAACATTTGTTTTGGGAATGCCCATGTGTACAACACATGTGGAAACAACTAAGCACATTTCTAAAAACAAAAAATATAGATGTGGATATAAATTTTGAGGTAATTTGTTTTGGTAAAATAAACAACTCAGTAATAAACAATACAATTAATTTCGTAATTATTCTATGTAAATCTTTTATATATAGAATGAAGTGTAGAAAAGAATTGCCACGTTTTGAATGCTTTAAAAGCTATCTAAATATTAGAATTAATTTAGAACGGGAGATTGCTTTACGAACAGACAAATTAGAAAAATACAACTCCAAGTGGGTAGCGTTTATATAATCAATTAATTCCTCTATTTATGTTTTTTTTTTTTTGTGTGTAATTTGAAAATAAATAAATGGAAACGATCACCCATATGCTTTTTTCTTTTTCTTCACCCTTCTCTTTTTTGCTTCACAATTTATTTTTCAAACTAAGGATACTTATCCAGAAATAACCCTTTTGTGTATATACATGGAAGGCAAACGTCTTATGATATCATTAATGTTGTAACATTGTGTAAATGCTTTTTATGTACATACATGAAAGAAATAAACGGGGTTATTCGAAAAGGGGCCTCAAAATTAAAAAAAACAACAAAAAAAACATCACAGACGGATATGTAGTCCAGTGGTAACACGCTGGACTGGTAATCCAGGGATCGCAGGTTCAATCCCCCGTCTGACCCTAATAAAATTAACAGTCTTTCAGATGGGACGTTAAACCGAGGTCTCGTGTCGGTGCTTTACACCGTGCACGTAAAAGAACCAGAGGAGATTCTGGAATGGGTCTCTGTCTGTATCATGCACTATCCTCCAAAATCTAAAATAACTAATCTCTTCAGGAGGCGTCGCTCATATGGGTAACCGTTAGCGACGATAAATAAACGTAAAAACACACATGTTAACATCCCAATATTCAAATCCCATTAATCTTTTTAACATTTGAATATTCTAATAAAAATGTTGGTGATAGCGCAGTGATAGAGTGTTCACTTCAGGTGCGATAGGCCCCGAGTTTGCACCCAGCTGTAGCCGTTACCACTGTGCCCTTAGGCAAGGCAGTTAAATTCCATATTCTAATCCCTTTCAGTCTATTGCTGTTAATTTATATGTTAAATGTTCTCATGTAAAATACTCAGGTAAATAATGTTTAAAGCGACATTACATCGTAAAAAGCAAATAAAATGCATTTTTTCACGTATAAATGTATTGCTACCACAAATTCTTCTGAATAGGGCCTACATTCTAACACTAACATTGAATCAATAAACAGTGTTTTTGTGGTCTACAAACTTTCAAAAGTGAAAGTAGGATTTCATATAATGGTCATTCACGCTCCTGAAATGTTGTGTGTTTGTCATTGGAGTCCATACTAAACGCGCGATACTTTCGTTTAGAGATAATTTAACTAAGATTAGTCTACAAATAAATATGCACAGACATAAATGTGAGATATAACGGTAAATCTTTACGATATATCATGCTGTTTCAAGATAACCGCGTTGTATTACGCATGTATGTCGACCGTATTTACATTATTTTGTTATGTCAACAAACCGCGTATACGACGCTTGTTTATTTATTGTAACACTCAGTTTTTGAGGCAAATATTGTAGAGAGAAAATTATACCATATAATAGGAAATTACATTCTGCAGACATTTTTCACCGATGTAGTGTCACTTTAAACTAAGTCATGAAATATGTTCCTTGCAAAATCTATGTTAATTTACATAATGTTGCCTTTAGTCACATCTTGCGTTCAATAAATAGGAAGATGATTCAGTGCAAGTTGTACGATGCTAGACTGACATATTCTGACGCCACGGCCAATCTTCGTAACCACTTAACTAGACCGTTTTAATAACCAACTCAATAACATCTTCAGCTAGAGAATTAAAACCGGAAAAGTCATTGTTTTTTTTGAGGCCCCTAATGGGTAACCCCGTTTATTTCCAAAGCATACATACACAGCAGTATGCAACATACATATCAAACATAATAATGTCTCTCTAATGCTCTTTTTTATACGTTTGAAAAATATATTAGCTTGTTTTTAAATGCTAGTTACATCAAACCAATGCTCAAGAATGTTGTTTGTTGTTTGAGAGTGTGTTTAACTCGAGATAGAGAGAGAGTTGAGAGTTTGTTTACCTCGAGAGAGAGAGAGAGAGAGAGAGAGAGAGAGAGGGAGAGGGAGAGGGGGAGGGGCTGGCAGAGGAGAGAGAGATAGTACCAGGAGACATTTAAAATATAAAAGAACAAAAAGGAAAAGTGAATGTTCTCAAGGGAGTGTTTGGGTGAAAATATAGTTGATTTGGAAGATTATTGGATGCTCTTATGGGGACGGTTCCCGCTGAAGGGTGATCATCTTTATGTGTGGAGTAAGGGTACCAGGAATCATGCCGTCTAATATGTCAAAATTGAATAACCTTTAGAAAATAAACTAACTTTATAAAAATCTTCTATTTTTTAGAGAATGTTGAGATCGAAACATAACGCTGAGGTAAGTCTTACACCGGGATTGAAGGAAATCGAAGGCAAAGACCGAGTGCCCAAAGACCGCCCAGGAAGTGCCCCAGTCACAAAATCTGAGATTGAAACTGCTGCGTTAAGTGCCGGCGAAACTGCACACCTCGAATCACCGGAAGATGATAGTGTCCGCCCGACTGTGATTTTACCGGAAGATTCAGCAGAGATTGAGCATTTAAGACAAACATTAATGGATGACATTAAATCTATGTCAGAGGAGGAATTACAGAGAACCGTGACGGATAAAGTCACGTGATAATCCACGGATAGAAGTTGGAAAATATTTTGCTCATTTATATGCTCATTTGCATTGTAATAATAAATTGCCTGCCTTATAATAGTGGTAAATATGGTAACTACGGTATTATGGTAACTATGCTAATTATAGTAAGCATTGTAACTATGGTAACCATGGTAATAATAGAAAGTATTGTAAATATGGTAACCATGGTAATAATAGAAAGTATTGTAAATATGGTAACCATGGTAATTATAGAATGTATTGTACATGTGGTAGCCATGGTAATAATAGAAAGTATTGTAAATATGGTAACCATGGTAATTATAGAATGTATTGTACATATGGTAACCATGGTATTTATGACAACCCTTGTATTATTGTAGAATTTGTTACCATCGTATTATGATAAATATGGTTACCATGGTACAATGTGTTATGGTAACTATGGTAAATAAGTTTTTGATAAACAAATGATCAATCAACTGTTCATAATATTATGTGATTCAACAGGTGTGATAGTTTTGGTCCCCTTACGTTTTATTTTGATGTAAATCTTCCTACAACAAATAACCGCTGTGAAACCAGACTTTTCACCAGACTTCTTTGTCACATTATTTATCAGGAATGGAGCTATAGTGAAATAGTCGATCATTCACTAAACAAACAAATGTGGAAGTCGTGATAGCGCAGTGGATCGCGTTCGCTTCAGGTGCGAAAGGTCCGGAGTTCGAGCCCCGCTGGAGCCGTTACGATTGTGTCCTTAGGCAAGGCATTTAAATTCCACGTTGCCTCTTCTCTCCCTCGTGGCAATGGATTCCATCAGGAATGAGGTCTCGAGAGTGATTAATATAAGTTGAAAGAACTTGTTTCGCAATCGAGCTAAAATAAATTTGTATAAACAAAGCAAACAAATCTTTTTATTTTAGTCTGAAAAGTGTTTTTATGATAGAAAACGATGCAGTTAAATGGCGCTAGAAGGTCGTGTTTAGACGATCATAAGTTACGTCACAAGAACTGACAGCTAGAATCCGAAAACGTTCGGCTAGGTACCACACATGCAAACCAGTGTGAAATAAACTATGTTAATTCGCTGCTTTCAACCAGTGGAATAACACATTTTATTTCTCTGATAAATTTCTATATTTCATTGGATGGCATAAAATGAAAAGTGTTGTTGTTGTTGTATGACTGTAGCTGTGATATACATGTATATAGGATCTCCTGTTGATTTCATAAAATATTTTATGAAGCTCGATTTAGCAGTTTGATATTAAGCTCGCCAAATGGCTCGTTTACTCGCAAAATTACAAAACGAGTTTCAGATTGTAAGATTCATTACATCACAGTAACAACAATGCTGTCCGATTAGCGCAGTGGTTAGCGCGCTTGCTTCTCACCATTGCAACCCTGGTTCGATCCTCAGACCGGGAAGTATCCTCGGTGGTCACAAGATCGGACAGGTGGGTTTTCTCCGGGTACTCCGGTTTCCACCAACATGAATGACCACATTTACGCTTTCATCCGCGCCAACAAATGTGATTAATATAAGTTGTTAAAACCTGCTTCGCAATTGTTGTAAAAATAAATAAAGTTTAAACTAACAACTATAAATTTGAGGACAAAATACGTTTCTGTTTGCCAGTGTATTTTTGAGCTTTATCACATTAACGCATCCATATGCCGTAACAAAGTCCCTCAAAATGGAACAGCTTCACGCAAATAACGGCGCAATATCTTTAATCACAATTTTTTCTGCTAGTGCATTATAATTAGGATGTTGTTGAACAGTTAATTTCCAACAAATAAAGCATGAACACAAACAGCATGTATATGTCCATTGTGTATTGCAAGCTGTCAATGTCATGCCACAACCAATCAGAATCCTTCCAGGTTTTATTACACGTGTGGACATATAAGAAAATATGTGAAGGGTGTATTAAACTGAATACAAGCAAATTTATGTGATAAATATACTATAGAGTGGTGGAACCTATACGCAGCGTAAATCCCACATATAATGACCAGTATAAAATGTTAATTGCACTTGCCATATATTATTATTTTCTTAAGTCGTGAAAACAACTTTCAAAACACTCTTGATGACAGTTTTAGCTTCATCACGTGCCCTTGCTGCTCAATACAGCTATCGCAACGGTGTCGGTCGGCACCCGTTTATATGGGGAACTGACGACTTCAGGGCACCTATGCACGGTTTACTTGTTATTTTTTTATTTATCCACCATAACTTGTTGAATATCTTATTTTGATATAGTACATCATTGAATAAAAACACTTATTGGTCTAAATCAGAAATAGTATAGAAACGATGATTTGGGTTAGATTTTTAAAATTCGGATAGCTACGTGAGTTGCTCCTACACCGTATCAGTTTCGGTGGAAATATTCTCCCAATGATTTGCTTGTTTATATTCGTCTGCTGGACAAGTCATGTGACAGTTGCACCAGTCTACCGATACACGCAACGTAATGTTATTGAACCATGCTATAGCTCTGTCAGCGAAATTAGCCTAGAACTATATAAATATTTTAAATACGGAAGTAAATGGACAAATACGCTGAACATATGTGCCACCACTCTATAGTATATGTTCCAGTGTACATTATATTTTATGGAGCATCTGTGATAATTATATATGTAGGCCTGCTATATAGCCTTGGTTCCAGTCTGCATTATAATAGAGTATTAGGGGTTAGATTAGATATATTACTATTGCAGCAGACCAGTATTTTATACACATTTATTTCTGCGATAAGTTGTATCACATTTGTCGGAAGTCTGAGCAAATATTTGTTTCACAATGGAGCAAGGATATATTTGTATAAACACAGCAAATCATTTCTATTGTCATGTCAGTTCAATAAATGGACTGGTTATTGCGAAATAATTATTTGTAAATTACCTCCCTTTGTTTTAAATTTATTGACAAATCACGGGTTCGAGCCACGCTCAGACCGTGTCTCATTTAGAATGAAAAAGTTGGCAGTTTCTTACGGAGGTTGGTGCACCAAGTACTGGTTAACCGCTGGAGCCTGCCCAGGAAAGGTGTTGTTAGGTAAACTGTCTGTCGCTCAAATGGGAAACGGGTAGCGACGTTAAATAAACTTAAATAAAAAAATTGATTATAGTTATTATTCCACTTTGAAAAACAAACATATGGGCTTTAATATATTCCTGGTTTGCAAAACGTCCCATTTCCTTTATCTAATCAGGGTCTGTTTGATTAACATCTTTCAGATGAGACTTTAAACCAAGGTCTCGTGTCTATGCTTTACACCGTGCACGTTTTAAACCGAGGTCTCGTGTCTATGCTTTACACTGTGCACGTTTTAAACCGAGGTCTCGTGTCTATGCTTTACACTGTGCACGTAAAAGAACCAGAGGAGATTCAGGAATGGGTCTCTGTTGCAGGTTGGATCCCCCGTCTGACCCTAATAAAATTAACAGTCTTTCAGATGGGACGTTAATCCGAGGTCTCGTGTCGGTGCTGTACACTGTGCACGTAAAAGAACCAGAGCAGACTCTGTACTGGGTCTCTGTCTGTGCCATTGCACTATCCTCCAACGATCTAAAATTACTAATCTCTTCAGGAGGCATCGCTCATATGGGCAACCGGTAGCGACGATAAATAAACGTAAAACACACAAGATTGACATCTAAAACACGGGTTTCCGTTCTAATGCGTGGCAATTAACAACGCAGGTCGTAAGAATAAGTATCTATTTTGTATCAGAGAGTTGTGTCCTGTATACACGTTGGACATTTTCTGTCGTTTTTGAGACATGTCGAAGGGTCCCAGGTCAAATGCAATGTTTGCAAAACAAAAAAACGAAGTCGGGGCAATTAATCTAGTGATTCTGCTCACAATCTAGTGGCCTGGTCTATATAGAGGCTTAAACAGTTACCGTAGTAACCAGTTAATGGCAGTGGTATTAATCGGCTAGCAATCTTTATTAACCGTATCAAGTCTATTTGCTCAGGCACAGGAAGAGAAGAGTACAAAATTTTCATTAACCCTTTCCCTCATAGAACCACCTATTGACGCCATTGCCAATATGACATACATTGACAATGTAGTAGCCAAACCAATGTTCATAATAAAGGCCAGAATCTCATGTACTCCCAGTAATATCTATGTAGGTGGGATAGATATGGCGACTACTTATCCACTACATGATAGCTAAATGGCTGTTGTTTGTATGGAGATATAACAGTATATTAACCTAAATCTCTATGAAGGAAAGGGTTAACATCTAAAACATTTTACTCGCAAATACCATAAATTGTGGTTCACATAATAATTTGAAATTGTTTAGCATAATTTATACCTTGAATAGATTTCACATATTTTCATTGTTATATATATTATTCTCCTACCTATTGTATATCAACCAATTGATGGGGAGAAGAACTATATAAGTTTTCTTTCATTCTAGATATTCTCTTTCAGTCTATTGCTGTATATGCAAAATGAAGGAAAGGGTTAATCTAAATCTCTATGAAGGAAAGGGTTAACATAAATCTCTATGAAGGAAAGTGTTAACCTAAATCTCTATGAAGGAAAGAGTTAACGTGATTACTTACTGTCAGATTTATATAGTGTATACAAGAATGGAAAGCTAACATTCTTGGTAGTGTATAGTGATTAAACTAATGTAAGAACTTGTTTCGCAATCGAGCTAAGATAAATCTGTATAAACTGTAACAAAAATTTATATACCTATGTTGATGTTTAGATCTGAAAATGTTTTCATTATTTTGTTATAATTAATAAAGATTTCATAGCAAAATGTAAATAAGTATTTCGCTTGCTTTCTACTGTCCTATATATGTGCATCTACTGGGTTATTTTATTTTTAAAATGGCCTTTACTGTAATTGAAGATAGAGAAGTCTTGGTCGGGGTAATTGAAGATAGTGAAGTCTTGGTCGGGGTAATTGAAGATAGTGAAGTCTTGGTCGGGGTAATTGAAGATAGTGAAGTCTTGGTCGGGTCCTTGATTAAAATCGTAAATCGTTGCATACAGTGGCCAGACCTGGAGGTTATAAAACTTTTCTCCAATCTCAAGACTTTCTCTTCTGTTTCAATGATTGTTTCGTTGAAGGTGTTGATTTCCATCTCCTATTGGTCATTTAATAGGTTGAACTGGTTTTGTAGTTCTAATGTTAACCTCCTCTGGATCCTTCAGCTTCTCAACATCTAGATGTCGGCTTCGCTGTTCTCTATTCTTTTCTCTTCCTAAGTTTGAGTTTCAACCTGGCTACGATGAGGGTATGCTAGCTTCCAGCATCCGCTCCTCTCATTGCCCTGACATCTTGTAAGCTGCCTCTCCATCTTCTGTTGATGACGATGGTGTCATCAATCTGGTTCTTGGTGTGTCTGTCTGGTGTCTTCCATTTCCACTTGTGAATGTCTTTGTGTGGGATTATGGTGCCTCCAATGACCCAAGTTGTTCTCTCTCTCACCATTATCGTTCCTGTTTCCGCATCCATGTGTGCCAGTAGTGGATGCTTTCTTTACCTGCGTTATCCTGGCCGACTTTTGCGTTCATGTCTCCTAGGATAAGAAGGCCGTCATGTGCAGCAGTCTCCTCAATTGTCTCCTGTAGCTTGTCGTAGAAGGCTTCCTCGTCATTGGCTACTTCTGTTTGTGCATAGCAAACAATAACCTTGAGCTTCGCATTTGCAGAGTTGAATCTTGCTGACATGAGTCTTTTTCATTGATCAGTTTCCACTCTATCATACTTCTGCGTACCTCGTTGTTCATAATAAGACCCGCTGCTCTGTCGTAGTTGTCATCATCAGATCTTCCTGAGGAGGCAATGTGGTGTTCAGTAGCTAGCTGCCTGATTCCGCTATACTCAATAGTGGATACAATTTAACTCTTTGCACGCTAGCGGCAGATATAATCACCTTTGCAAACATCATAGAGCCAGATCAGACGGCACAGAACGTGCCGTCTGATCAGGCTCTATGCTGTTTGCTATTCGGATAGTGGAGCTAAAACACTTGGCTGAATAGCAAACAACATGGATCCTGATCAGACGCGGCGTTACGCCGCGGCTGATCTGGATCTATGTTGTTTGCAAATGTGATTTTATTTACTCAGCAGGCAAAGGGTTAATATGCTGTGTGATGGATGTTGAGAGTTATTGTTGTTGATGTTAGTTGCAGTTATGGAGAACCTTCTTCGATTACGACAGAATAAATCAGCAGTTCTCAGCTACTGATTCCTCAAGTGTATGTATATATATAGCATCAATCTTGTGCTGTTTTACTATTTGCCATGAATTGAACCGGTTTTAAGCCGCATTGCACCAATATCAACTGCATTGTACCAATTTCAACTGCATTGCACCAATATCAACTACATTGCACCAATTTCAACTGCATTGCACCAATTTCAACAGTTACTACTTTGCACCAATGTTGCATTGCACCAATTTCAACAGTTACTACATTGCACCAATATCAACTGCATTGCACCAATATCAACTGCATTGCACCAATATAAACTGCATTGCACCAATATCAACTACATTGCACCAATGTCAACTGCATTGCACCAATGGCAACTGCATTGCACCAATTTCAACAGTTACTACTTTGCACCAATGTTGCATTGCACCGATTTCAACTGCATAGGGTTTGAAAATTTACTAACGGGTGAACAGAGATTTCATGTCACTGGAAAATAGCTATTAATAAATACTTTATAATCATTGCAGTTTGTCAGGTGTAATTTTCAAGGTTTACAGGTAGTGTATGAATTTATAATGAATTTTAGTATAATCATAATACGTTATTAGTTAAGTCGTACTTTACAGATTGTAAGGAATTCTATTAGCACATGCATTGGCTTATGATATGTCGTGTCTCATATCCACAGAGGAATATGATAATAAAATACCAAACTATTAACATATTTTTTTTAAAGTGGAAAAAAATAATTACATTTCCTTTCACTTGCAAATAATTAAGTGTCTTGAGCAGAGTAGACAATAAGAAACTCTTGTGAAACACAATCAAAGGAAAACGTGGCACATTAGTTTAAACATTATTTATTTCACTATTTTTACATGTACAGTCAAACCTGTCTTAAGCAGCCATGCAAGGGAATCTCAGAAAGTGGCTGCTTAACACAGGTGGCTGCTTAATAGATGTCAAATGTGTAATAAAACAGCATATTGGGAATCTGGAAACTGGCTGCTTAATACAGGTTGGCTGCTTAATAGAGGTCAAATGTGTAAAAAAACAACAGCATATTGGGAATCTGGAAACTGGCTGCTTAATACAGGTTGGCTGCTTAATAGCGGTTATCACTAACACAGGTTTGTCTGTAATCAAGAAATGAACATAATTTAACAGCAGTAGACTAAAGGGGATTGTGTGTGTTTTATGTTTATTTATCGTCGCTACCGGCTGCCCATATGAGCGACGCCTCCTGAATAGATTAGTCATTTTAGATTGTTGGAGGATAGTGCAATGATACAGATAGAGATCCATTCCAGAATCTCCTCAGGTTTAAAGTCCCATCTAAAAGATTGTTAACTTTATTAGGGTCAGATGGGGGATCGAACATGCAATCCCTGGATTACCAGTCCAACGTGTTAACCACTGGACTACAGATCCGTCTTAGGGTACCAGCTCCAGAATAATGGTAGGCAGCAATGTGTCAAGCAGTATTTTCATTGCTATATATACAGACAAACCTGTGTTAGTGGTCACCTCTATTATACAGACAAACCTGTGTTAGTGGTCACCTGTATTATACAGACAAACCTGTGTTAGTGGTCACCTGTATTATACAGACAAACCTGTGTTAGTGGTCACCTCTATTATACAGACAAACCTGTGTTAGTGGTCACCTCTATTATACAGACAAACCTGTGTTAGTGGTCACCTCTATTAAGCAGCTAACCTGTATTAAGCAGCCAGTTTTCATATTCCCAATATATTGTTTTATTATACATTTAACCTCTATTAAGCTTCCACCTGCGCTAAGCAGCCACTTTCTGTGATTCCCTTGGCTGGCTGCTTAAGACAGGTTTGACTATATTATTCTCTTGCCTATTGTATATCAATCAATTGATAGTTAGAATAACTATAAGTTTTGTTTCATTCTAATCCCTTTTAAACAGATGGAATTGTAGTCCAGTGGTTAACACGTTGGACTGGTAGTCCACTATAGCACAACACATGTATTGTTTCAGGGTGTAATGTAAGTGAGTGTTGCCCAATTGTGCCCATTACTTGGTTCATTCAGGCATTCACATTCATAAAAAGACAGAAAATTTAAAGAGTTTTCAACATTCAATTGTTTGGGCGAGGCACGGTTATTTCAATGAAATCTTTGGTGCATTGTTTTGTCACTGTGTGGGTTAAGGAATGGCATAGATTATAAACCTTCATTAAGCTGCCGGTGTTACTTTTTGTAATGTTACAAAAATTATATGAAATTTGCGTATAGTGTAATGTATGTAGTGTTATAAAATATGAAACGAACAAATTCTAATAAAACTAGTGAACGGATTTTACTAATTTCCGTAAAAATTATAAACTTTAATTGAGAATTTGTTGATGGAAAAATATGTATGCTTACAGTGAGAAAATTATAAATAAAAAAAGTATTGGGCATAAATAATTTGACAGTTAATTCAATTTTTTGTTTGTATAGCAACAACAAATGTTTACTAGAAATGAGATGAAAAGTTTTGAAACAAGAAATACTTAATGTAACATTAAACATTGGCCGGTTTATTTAAATTTGGTAAAGTGTTGAATTGTCAAAAGGAATAAACATGAATATGTTCAAAGGTCAGAAAAAGATATCCCGTTATTCCCCAACTGAGGTAAGTGGTTTAATGATGAGTCATGTTGTGGGAAAACCAACATGATGGAAGAGAAAACAAAATGGCTGCAGATGCGAGACGCCCGGAGTTAGCGCCCAGCTGCAGCCCGATTGTGCCCTTAGGCAAGCAAGGCACCTAATTCCACATTGACTCTTCTCTCTTCCCCATAGCGATAGATTCCATGAGGAACGAGGTTTCAAGAGTGATTTAACTAATGTTGTAAGAACTTGTTTTGCAATCGAGCTAAACAAATGTGTAGAAACTAAACTAAAACATTCAACTTTTGATTCAGTGATAATAAAATGTTGACATTTAAAACTTTATTTATTTTACAACTATTCAGAAGCAAGTTTTAACAACTTATATTAATCACTCTTGTTGGCGCAGATGAAAGCGTAAATGTGGTCATTCGTTTGGGAGGAAACTGGAGTACACGGAGAAAACCCACCTGTCCGATCTGGCGACAACCGTACCATCTCACATACTTCCCGGTGCGAGGATCAAACCCAAGTTGCACTGGTGAGAAGTGAGCGCTGCTAACCACTGCGCTAATCGGACAGCCAATGTTGACATTTGTATCAAATTCAAGGGTATATATGTTGGGGACCTCTGTGGCCGAGTTGTTAAGTTTGTTGACTTCAACTCCTCCCTTGCCCCTCACAGTTGCAGGTCTGAATCTCACTAGGGGTGTCAAATTCTTTCAAGTGAGGAAGCTATCCAACTGGCTTACATAAGGTCAGTGGTTCTACCCAGGTGCCCATCCATGCCTGAAATACTGCTCGAAATGGCAGCTAGAGAGTGACCATATGACATAAGTTGGTGATTAATTATACTTTAAACAAACAAACAAATAAATATAAAAAGGTATGTTCTCAAATACCAAAATTTCACACGACAAACATGTGTGATACAGTTAACCCTTTCAACACCACAGACATCTAAATAAGCTTACAAAAAGTGTAGATCCAGATGAGCCAGCTCGTGATGAGGAGCCATATCATCAGGATCTGCACTTTTTGCTAGTAATATTTTTATTATACCCCATTTTTATCAATGAACCGGTCCAAATGCAATTTTCTTATTAATTTATTGGTCTAAAAATATCATGCACCAGTCCATGTCAGTTTCTTGGTGTTGAATGGGTTAATTTGCATAAATCGCACATGCAAATATTAATATGTTTCTTTCACCCTAGGTCAATTATATTTCATATTTTAAAAACCATTATTTTCTGAATCTTTCAAAAATGTCTTAAATGACTAAATTTGACATTGAAGACACAAATTTACAGCCATTATTTGCTACCTAATTGGCATTATTCATGCAAATTTATGCTAATTAGCTAACATAAAAAATGTTAATAACTTTACAAATGGGGAGGGACGTGTATCATTTATATGAAAAAGTTGGCAGTTTCTTACGGAGGTTGGTGCACCCAAGTACTGGTTAACCGCTGGATCCTGCCCAGGAAAGGTGTTGTTAGGTAAACTGCCCGCCGGCGATATAGCCCAAAATGGTGCTGATGCAGGCGTAAAACCAGAAATATAACATAACATAACTAATATCTTAAGTCATGTGATGACTCTCGCCAGATATGATTGGTGGAGGAAGACACCGAGTAGAACCATTGACCTTTCGCTCGGTCAAAACATTTCACTGGACTTATTCACACATGGACTTCCGTTTAGAGTAACCATAGTCTAGATCATGCAGACGACACTATCATATCAGCGTCTGGAACCAGCGATAAGTGTTGAACTGCTAGCTACGATACCCGCTGGCCGCATGACCGCAGTCTCCTGGAGAGATTAGTCGTTGTTGGTGTTGGGGCTAGTTCAATGATTAGACATAACGCAATTCCAGATGCTCATCTGGTTATTTTACGTTTACGATATAAAACACCGACACGATACTTTGATTTAAATTCTATAATATTAATAATGTTAGCATGGTATAGCAGGTATAGCAGGTTGTCGAACCATACGAGCCTAACGTTCCATATATATGAACACTGCACTGTAATTGCAAATCCGGTAGTATATTTATACCTTCTATGTCATGTATACCGAGTTATATATAACTATTTATACAACTAACATTTATACCTTCTATGTCATGTATACCGAGTTATATATAACTATTTATACAACTAACATTTATACCTTCTATGTCATGTATACCGAGTTATATATAACTATTTATACAACTAACATTTATACCTTCTATGTCATGTATACCGAGTTATATATAACTATTTATACAACTAACATTTATACCTTCTGTGCTATGTTAACCGAGTTATATATATCATGGCGATGGGTTACATCAGTAATCAGGTCTCGATAGTCATTAATATAAGTTGTAATAACTTGTTTCGCACTCGAGCTAATATAAATTTGTATAAACCACATATATGTATTTATACAGCCAACATCTGGTAGGATATGTATATCTTCCATGTCATGTATTCCGAGTTATATATAGATATTTTTATACTACAAAAATGTAGGTTGGAATCTCACTTGGGTTGTTGAATTCTTTCAACTCAGGGTGATTGTGGAAGGTCAGTGGTTCTACCCATGTACCCGCCCGTCCGTGCCTGGACTATTGCTGAAGTGAAAACTTAAGATCGATTACTAGAATAAAGATTCAACAAATATATATAGGGGAAGGAACTCTAGAAACAGAAACCTAATTTGTGAATTAGAATAGCCTCCCTTTGAGCACACGTTTACGATTATGTCTCGCTTCAGATATAAACGATTGAGCAATTATTATAGACGTGTGTTCGTCATACATCCGTCCGTCCGTACATTGGCGAGTTCTTCAAACGAAATCTCTCTTGATGCCGTGTAATAAATTTCGATACAATTTCCCATGAATTATCCTCAGGTTACAAAAACAGTTAAAACGACCGTGAATCATCGCCATGGTAACCGCGACAGGAACACAACTTATAGACACTCTTTTGAAACCAATGTCTGTCATCAAAATAATTTCACAGAATTGACTCCATGTTAGTTCATGTAACAGTAGCTAAGCTTGGTAACATTATAGAACGCTATTTGTTATGGTACAGCGAGAAGGACAGATACAGCCATGTTATCTCATATAACAGTAACTAAGCTTGGGAACATTGTAGAAGTCTGGGTGTCATGGCACAGACAGACATATGTAGCCATGTTAACTCATGTAACAGTAACTAAGCTTGGGAACATTGTAGAACTCTGTGTGTCATGGCACAGCGAGACAGACATATGTAGCCAAACACAATAACTTTCTAAATGCGGTGGTAAATATGTCACGAAAATTGTCATCACGTTACTATCTGATGTCAACAAAACAAAGTTAAGATTGCACCCAATGAATAGTCTTGGGAGTCGATGTTCTAAGCGGCCTATGTGTACTGAGAAATATATAGGACAATATTCTTAGAGTTCTTAGAAAAAAACGCCGAGCATAGGAATACGCCGAGCATAGGTTCCACCATTCTACAGTTTTGGGGCAGCGTCCGTGATCCAGTGGTTAAGGTCGTTTATTTCAAATCACTTGCTCCTCACCTATGAAGGTACGAATCCCGCTAAGGGTATCGAATTATTTCATGTGAGTAAGCTATCCATCTGACTTGCGGTAGGTCGATGGTTCTACCCGGATACCCGTCCGTGCTTGATTTACTGCTTGGGCGGGACATCCGGCGACTTTCCCCACTAATTACCCAGCTGGACGGGACATCCGGCGTCTTTCCCCACTAATTACCCAGCTGGGCGGGGCATCCGGCGTCTTTCCCCACTAATTACCCAGCTGGACGGGGCATCCGGCGTCTTTCCCCACTAATTACCCAGCTGGACGGGGCATCCGGCGTCTTTCCCCACTAATTACCCAGCTGGACGGGGCATCCGGCGTCTTTCCCCACTAATTACCAAGCTGGGCGGGGCATCCGGCGTCTTTCCCCACTAATTACCCAGCTGGACGGGGCATCCGGCGTCTTTCCCCACTAATTACCAAGCTGGGCGGGGCATCCGGCGTCTTTCCCCACTAATTACCCAGCTGGACGGGACATCCGGCATCTTTCCCCACTAATTACCCAGCTGGACGGGGCATCCGGCGTCTTTCCCCACTAATTACCCAGCTGGACGGGGCATCCGGCGTCTTTCCCCACTAATTACCCAGCTGGACTGGGCATCCGGCGTCTTTCCCCACTAATTACCCAGCTGGACGGGGCATCCGGCGTCTTTCCCCACTAATTACCCAGCTGGACGGGGCATCCGGCGTCTTTCCCCACTAATTACCCAGCTGGACGGGGCATCCGGCGTCTTTCCCCACTAATTACCCAGCTGGACGGGGCATCCGGCGTCTTTCCCCACTAATTACCCAGCTGGACGGGGCATCCGGCGTCTTTCCCCACTAATTACCCAGCTGGACGGGGCATCCGGCGTCTTTCCCCACTAATTACCCAGCTGGACGGGGCATCCGGCGTCTTTCCCCACTAATTACCCAGCTGGACGGGGCATCCGGCGTCTTTCCCCACTAATTACACAGCTGGACGGGGCATCCGGCGTCTTTCCCCACTAATTACCCAGCTGGACGGGGCATCCGGCGTCTTTCCCCACTAATTACCCAGCTGGTGAGTCGCCATATGACCCAAGCTGGCGGTGCCACTTTATACCCCACAAAGAACCACAACAAAAACACGTATATTTGTGCGGACTATATATTTATATAGAAATGTACACTATAGTGCTATACATTATATCTTTATATATATATATAATATGCCTATAACACACGTATATTATGAAACACACCCGAGTTCTAAATTATCTAAAATATTACAACATAGTTTCTAGACAGTTATAGCAGAATGTTACATTTAAATGTCTACAACATAGTTTCTAGACAGTTATAGCAGAATGTTACATTTAAATGTCTACAACATAGTTTCTAGACAGTTATAGCAGAATGTTACATTAAAATGTCTACAACATAGTTTCTTGACAGTTATAGCAGAATGTTACATTAAAATGTCTACAACATAGTTTCATGACAGTTATAGCAATATATTACTGTCTACAACATAGTTTCATGACAGTTATAGCAGAATATTACTTTCTACAACATAGTTTCATGACAGTTATAGCAATATATTACTATCTACAACATAGTTTCATGACAGTTATAGCAATATATTACTGTCTACAACATAGTTTCATGACAGTTATAGCAGAATATTACTATCTACAACATAGTTTCATGACAGTTATAGCAATATATTACTATCTACAACATAGTTTCATGACAGTTATAGCAATATATTACTATCTACAACATAGTTTCATGACAGTTATAGCAGAATATTACTGTCTACAACATAGTTTCATGACAGTTATAGCAATATATTACTATCTACAACATAGTTTCATGACAGTTATAGCAGAATATTACTATCTACAACATAGTTTCATGACAGTTATAGCAATATATTACTATCTACAACATAGTTTCATGACAGTTATAGCATATACTACTATCTACAACATAGTTTCATGACAGTTATAGCAATATATTACTGTCTACAACATAGTTTCATGACAGTTATAGCAATATATTACTCTCTACAACATAGTTTCATGACAGTTATAGCAATATATTACAGTCTACAACATAGTTTCATGACAGTTATAGCAATATATTACTCTCTACAACATAGTTTCATGACAGTTATAGCAATATATTACTGTCTACAACATAGTTTCATGACAGTTATAGCAATATATTACTCTCTACAACATAGTTTCATGACAGTTATAGCAATATATTACTCTCTACAACATAGTTTCTGGACAGTTATAGCAATATATTACTGTCTACAACATAGTTACATGACTGTTATAGCAATACATTACTCTCTACAACATAGTTTCATGACAGTTATAGCAATATATTACTCTCTACAACATAGTTTCTGGACAGTTATAGCAATATATTACTGTCTACAACATAGTTTCATGACAGTTATAGCAATATATTACTGTCTACAACATAGTTTCATGACAGTTATAGCAATATATTACTCTCTACAACATAGTTTCATGACAGTTATAGCAATATATTACTATCTACAACATAGTTTCATGACAGTTATAGCAATATATTACTGTCTACAACATAGTTTCATGTCAGTTATAGCAATATATTACTGTCTACAACATAGTTTCATGACAGTTATAGCAATATATTACTATCTACAACATAGTTTCATGACAGTTATAGCACTATCTTACTCTCTACAACATAGTTTCATGACAGTTATAGCAATATATTACTATCTACAACATAGTTTCATGTCAGTTATAGCAATATATTACTTCTACAACATAGTTTCATGTCAGTTATAGCAATATATTACTTCTACAACATAGTTTCTGCGTTATAGAATATATTACTTCTACAACATAGTTTCATGTCAGTTATAGCAATATATTACTGTCTACAACATAGTTTCATGTCAGTTATAGCAATATATTACTATCTACAACATAGTTTCATGACAGTTATAGCAATATATTACTGTCTACAGCATAGTTTCATGACAGTTATAGCAATATATTACTCTCTACAACATAGTTTCATGACAGTTATAGCAATATATTACTATCTACACATAGTTTCATGACAGTTAGATATTTACTTCTAACATAGTTTCATGCAGTTATAGCAATATATTACTGTCTACAACATAGTTTCATGTCAGTTATAGCAATATATTACTATCTACAACATAGTTTCATGACAGTTATAGCAATATATTACTGTCTACAACATAGTTTCATGTCAGTTATAGCAATATATTACTGTCTACAACATAGTTTCATGACAGTTATAGCAATATATTACTGTCTACAACATAGTTTCATGACAGTTATAGCAATATATTACTATCTACAACATAGTTTCATGACAGTTATAGCAATATATTACTGTCTACAACATAGTTTCATGACAGTTATAGCAATATATTACTCTCTACAACATAGTTTCATGTCAGTTATAGCAATATATTACTGTCTACAACATAGTTTCATGTCAGTTATAGCAATATATTACTGTCTACAACATAGTTTCATGACAGTTATAGCAATATATTACTGTCTACAACATAGTTTCATGACAGTTATAGCAATATATTACTGTCTACAACATAGTTTCATGTCAGTTATAGCAATATATTACTGTCTACAACATAGTTTCATGTCAGTTATAGCAATATATTACTGTCTACAACATAGTTTCATGACAGTTATAGCAATATATTACTCTCTACAACATAGTTTCATGACAGTTATAGCAATATATTACTCTCTACAACATAGTTTCATGTCAGTTATAGCAATATATTACTGTCTACAACATAGTTTCATGTCAGTTATAGCAATATATTACTGTCTACAACATAGTTTCATGACAGTTATAGCAATATATTACTCTCTACAACATAGTTTCATGACAGTTATAGCAATATATTACTCTCTATAACATAATTTCATGACAGTTATAGCAGACTATTACATTAAAATATCTACAACCGTAATTCCGTACAATTACAATCCTGTGATATTATTTTAACTGATATACTTTTATGAAATTGTGAAACTCGGCCGTGTCACTTCTGCTGCTTATGTAGAGATGTTGTTTTCCCACATTGAAGGATATTACACATGGGTATTCCAGGCCATCACCTGGTCCCAGTAGTACTGTGGCTTCACTCAGATCCCTCTGCACCTTGTACACGACATGCTGGTCTGAGCTGCAGAGGTAGAGGGACCCGGAAGGGGAACATATGATACCACGCGGATATTCCAGTTCATGCTCGTACCTAGCTATCATATTCCCATCCATACCCATGCAGAACACGTTGTTCGTCTTACAATCAGATATATAGATGGAACTCTCATCCGGACATACTGCAATGCACCGTGGATTAATGCAGTGTTTTAGTACTTTAGAGTCTGGCTGTATCGTCTTGTGTATTGTACCTGTCAGACGTAATATCTGGAATGTGATAGGCCTGTGGAATAAAACGTATAGTTTCTCATTACAATAATCCACTGCGAAGCATATACCGTTAACTTTCAGCGTTCTTACTGCAGATAGTACGCTACCGGTTGTGGATACAAGCTGTATCTTTCTTTCATTGGGGAATGTTATAGCTAGCTGGTCGCTGGGTAACGGTGTCAGTCCGATTGGTTGTGTTTGAAATTGCATGTATCCTTTAACTACATTAGTTTCCATGTCCACGAGTTTCAACGATTTATTGTTATAATCAATTAGAGCCAGTTCGGTCTCCGACACAACTACTATACCTGTAATAAAACAATCATTCTCGTCTTGCACAGATCTAACATTGACATCCCGGATGTAAGTAAACTCCTCGTGGCACTGTTGGCCCGCGTTCCCAGATTCTGCGGCTATATTCATGGCAGCGACAGAAGTGGAAAGTGACCTAGTTTTCTTTGTTGGCATACTGGCGTTGTCCAGCAAACTGTGGTGTCTAGAGGCTCTGTTTTTCGGATGATTTCGAATACACTGAGCACACAGATATTCTTCACAATCGGAACAGAATCCGTTGGCTTCTATATTTTCACCTGCTGTGCTACACGAGTCACACGTTATAACCGACTTTCCCGGCATATTGTCTTTGTCCAGTAAGGTGTGATGTCGCGATGCTTTGTTCCTAGCATGACTTCTGAAGCACAAGCTACATAGGTAATCGTTACATACCGTGCAATATCCCTCGGCCTCGACATGATCTCCGACTCCACTACACAGATCACAGCTGAACTCGAAATATTCCGCAGAGCTCTTGTAGACTGACGAGACTGTACTGGGCTTAACTTGCTTTTTCGGTCTTGCGGATTCATCTGCGGAACTTTTATTCACGGATGAAACATGACTAGCCCCCTTTTCTCTCGGAACCCCTCTTCCAGCACCAGTGGTCTGACTAACATTTCTAACTATTTTTCTTCCCGGTACGGCGTTGGACATGTTGACACAGGAATGCAATAAAATAATGAAAATGAAATAAAACCGAGTCTCTTAGTGTATATACTGTTAATGGCTCACACAGAAGCTCGTATTTTGTAGCGATATTTTTATTATCAGCATTTATTATTTGGTTGTGAAACTTGTCGCATCTTTGCTATTTCTGAATTCTGTTTTCCTACTCTATCGTTTTTGAAAAATTAATAAATCACAATCTACCAACATGCCACGTTTCCCTGACTACCGTACATTGTTCTTATCCAGTGATAAATTATGCTCTTAATTCACTTGTTCTGTTTTACCACATCATAATGTTGCTAATTCATCTTTTTACTTAAACCTGCTTATTTCGTCCTTGTAATTCCCAAACGTGCTTAATCCGTCATTGTAAAGGACGAAATGTTTGAACAAGTTTAATATATATATTATACGTTCTGCACTAGAGGACATAGAAAATGCACAACTACATTATATGATTATTATTACATGAAAACGAGGTACGTATAGCCTGTATATAGATTGCAAGATAACGTATTATATTTTCTCAGCTACGTCATATAAATCATGTTTATACCTGTTGACATAATTATGTTTATATCTACTGACAAACTGTGTTCAACTTAAAAAAAGAAGAACAAAGAATAAACTTTTATTTATTTTACAACGATTGCGAAACAAGCTGTAACATCGTATATTAATCGCTCACGTTGGCGTTGATGAAAGTGTAGTTTTGGTCATTCGTTTGGGAGGAAACCGGAGTACCCGGAGGAACCCACCTGTGCGATCTGGTAGCAACCGTACCATCTCACATGTTGGCAATCGAGCTAACATAAATGTGTATAAAATACAACATTAATATCTTAGTTAAATGTATGTTTCTTTTAGCTCAATTGTGAAATTAATCGCGATCGAGACCCCTTTCCTGGTGGAATCCATCGCCAGGAGGGAGAGAGAATAGGAAATGTGGATTTAAGTGTGATGCTTAAGTTGGTCTGGTGGCATGGCTCAAACTCACCACCCCTCTGTCACTAGCAAGGGTGCAACTGAGCTTGAATTGTTGTGAAATTGTTGGGGGACAACAAAGATCAATGAAATTGGAAGTGTGCTAGGAGGTAACGGGGCAGCATGCTCATCCTGAATAATTTAATCGTTGCATTGTTTTATGTGCGTTGTGTAATGTTGGTTTTAACTTTATTCAACAATGAACACTGTAGCTATTTTAAGATTGGCGCAGTTGTTAGGCTGCTCGCTTCTCACCAATGCAACCCGGGTTCGATCCTCTAACCGGGAAGTATGTGAGATGGTACGGTGGTTGCCAGATCGGACAGGTGGATTTTCTCCGGTTACTTCGGTCTCCTCCCACACGAATGACCACATATACGCTTTCATCCGCGCCAACGAGAGTGATTAATATAAGTTGTTAGAACTTGCTTTGCAATCATTATAAAATAAATCAAGTTTAAACTTTAAACATTTTAGCTTTAAGAAACTTACACTTGTATATCCATAGTATATTTATATACTGGTGTTTTATGACATTTGGGTAAAATCCCAACATGAAAAACTCCAGTGATAACACGGGCAACACTACATGAAACAAAGTACCGTAATGAAGGGGCCTCCGTGGCCTAATGGTTACGGTCGCTAACTTGCCCCTCACCTCTATCTATAGGTTCGAATCACACTAGGTGTGGCCTAGTGGTTAGGTCGCTAACTTGCCCCTCACCTATATCTATAGGTTCGAATCACACTAGGTGTGGCCTAGTGGTTAGGTCGCTAACTTGCCCCTCACCTCTATCTATAGGTTCGAATCACACTAGGTATGGCCTAGTGGTTACGGTCGCTAACTTGCCCCTCACCTCTATCTATAGGTTCGAATCACACTTGGTGTGGCCTAGTGGTTAGGTCGCTAACTTGCCCCTCACCTATATCTATAGGTTCGAATCACATTAGGTGTGGCTAGTGGTTACGGTCGCTAACTTGCCCCTCACCTCTATCTATAGGTTCGATTCACACTGGGTGTGGCCTAGTGGTTACGGTCGCTAACTTGCCCCTCACCTCTATCTATAGGTTCGAATCACACTAGGTGTGTCTAGTGGTTACGGTCGCTAACTTGCCCCTCACCTCTATCTATAGGTTCGAATCACACTTGGTGTGGCCTAGTGGTTACGGTCGCTAACTTGCCCCTCACCTCTATCTATAGGTTCGAATCACACTTGGTGTGGCCTAGTGGTTACGGTCGCTAACTTGCCCCTCACCTCTATCTATAGGTTCGAATCACACTAGGTGTGGCCTAGTGGTTACGGTCGCTAACTTGCCCCTCACCTCTATCTATAGGTTCGAATCACACTAGGTGTGGCCTAGTGGTTACGGTCGCTAACTTGCCCCTCACCTCTATCTATAGGTTCGAATCACACTTGGTGTGGCCTAGTGGTTACGGTCGCTAACTTGCCCCTCACCTATATCTATAGGTTCGAATCACACTAGGTGTGGCCTAGTGGTTACGGTCGCTAACTTGCCCCTCACCTCTATCTATAGGTTCGAATCACACTGGGTGTGGCCTAGTGGTTACGGTCGCTAACTTGCCCCTCACCTCTATCTATAGGTTCGAATCACACTAGGTGTGGCCTAGTGGTTACGGTCGCTAACTTGCCCCTCACCTCTATCTATAGGTTCGAATCACACTTGGTGTGGCCTAGTGGTTACGGTCGCTAACTTGCCCCTCACCTCTATCTATAGGTTCGAATCACACTTGGTGTGGCCTAGTGGTTACGGTCGCTAACTTGCCCCTCACCTCTATCTATAGGTTCGAATCACACTTGGTGTGGCCTAGTGATTACGGTCGCTAACTTGCCCCTCACCTCTATCTATAGGTTCGAATCACACTAGGTGTGTCTACTTATTTCTAGTGAGGAAGCCTTGTATGTGGCTTGCAGAAGGTCGATGGTTATATCCGGGTTCCGGACGTGCCTGGAATACCCGGAAGGGCACCTGGGATCGATTCGATTTTAGCAGCACAGTAATTAAGTGTGACTGTGTGTTTTCCGTTTTTTTATCGTCGCTACCGGTTACCCATATGAGTGACGCCTCCTGAAGAGATTGGTCATGTTAGACTGTTTGAGGATAGTGCAGTGATACAGACATAAACACATTCCAGAGTCTCTTTGTACTTTTACGTGCACGGTGTAAAGCACCGACACGAGACCTTGGTTTAAAGTCCCATCTGAAAGACTGTTAATTTTATTATGGTCAGACGGGGGATCGAACAAATAAGTTGGACCACAAGTTATAACAACATTCGATTCGGTCATCCCCATAGCAGCAATGTAGTTGAGATACTTGTTGAACGGCCCTCTTACGATTGCCACCAATAGGTTGACAAGCAGAACAGATTGTTGAACGGCCCTCTCACGATTTCCACCAATATGTTGACAAGCAGAACGGATTGTTGAGTGGCCCTCTCATGATTTCCACTAATATGTTGACAAGCATAAGGCAAACTTACAAGCTGTTGCTGTAAGACTGTCATTACATAGCACTATCACACTGTGTTCACTATATCTTCCTCCAAGTAAACCAATTGAAGAACATAGGCTGAATGATCTTATAATACAATTACCCACTCCATATATTCTAATAGGTGATTTCAATGCACATAACATCATCTGGGGTTGTAATAATACAAATCAAAGAGGTCTCCAGATAGAGAATTTCTCTTTCTTACATGAACGATCCATCTTCCAAAACATATTTACACCCAGGAACAGGATCCTATTCTGCAATAGATCTTACACTATGTAGCCCAGTCATACTTCCAGATTTCTCATGGAAAGTCGATGATGATCTCCACGGAAGCAACCACTTCCCCATCCTCATATCTGAAAATCAGCCAACAGCTTATAGTCAACCCAGAAGATGGAAACTTTCTAAAGCAAATTGGACTAAATTCCAACAACTTTGGGAACAAACAATTTCATATGAAACATTCAAGGATTTTCGTGATCAAACACAGCTATTCACTACATTACTAATAAAAGCAGCAGAACAATCCATACCTCAGACTTCACCTAATCCAAAGAGACCATACAAACCCTGGTATGATGATGATGGTAAGAAAGCAATCCAAAATAGGAAATCGGCCATAAGAAAATTCAATTTGAGACCCACCACAGAAAATTTAAACAACATTCGCATATATAGAGCAAAAGCACGACGTACAATACAAAGCAGCAAACGCAAATGTTGGAAACAATACATCTCAAGACTAAATAACAGAACAACAACTAAGAAAACGTGGGATATGATCAGAAAAATTAATGGCAAAGGTACTTCACCTATTAGCCACCTCACTGCAAACAACAAACAAATCACCACACCTCTGGAAATTTCAAACACCTTAGCAGAAACATTTGCACAAAAATCATCAGCAAATAATTATTCACAACAATTTCAGAAATTCAAAAACACTAAAGAAAAGAAAAAACTAAACTTCAATTCAAAGAACAAAGAACATTACAACAAACAATTTAATCTTAAAGAACTAAAGTCTGCTTTGTCAAAAGCACATGATACATCCCCAGGTCCAGATAAAATCCACTATCAATTCTTAAAACATCTACCTAGCTCCTCCCTCTTTATATTATTGGACATGTTTAATTCTATATGGCAAACTGGTGAATTTCCTACCTCTTGGAGGGAGGCTTTAGTCATCCCAATACCAAAACCAGATAAGGATAAAAAGGATCCAAACAACTATAGACCCATAGCGTTAACAAATTGTATATGTAAAACTATGGAAAGAATGGTAAACAACCGGCTTGTATGGTTTCTCGAATCAAATCATTTAATTGTTAATGTCCAGAGTGGCTTTCGTCAGCAGCGAAGCACACTGGATCATCTAGTTCGTTTCGAAACATTTATAAGAGAGGGCTTTGTCAATAAACAACATGTTGCTTCAGTATTTTTCGACCTTGAGAGTGCTTATGACACAACCTGGAAATATGGCATTTTAAAAGATCTTCACGACTTTGACCTCAGAGGACGCCTTCCATTATTTATTTCTGCATTTTTAAATGAAAGACTTTTTCGTGTTCGTGTTTGTAATACCCTATCAGATGCCCGGGAACAGCAGATGGGTGTACCACAGGGTTGTATTGTGTCCGTTACATTGTTTAGTATTAAAATAAACAATATTGTTAAATCAATAAATCCAGGGGTTGAGTGCTCCCTTTATGTAGATGATTTTGTTATTTGCTTCAGGTCGAGTAATATGAACATAATAGAACGCCAACTCCAGCAATGTCTGAATAAACTTCAGACTTGGTCGGATGAAAATGGTTTTAAATTTTCTAAATCAAAAACTAAATGTATGCATTTTTGTAATCTACGTGGACTTCATCCAGACCCAGAAATTTACCTGGATGGCTCACGTGTAGAAGTAGTCTCAGCATACAAATGTTTAGGTGTTATCTTTGATAAAAAAACTCTCATTCATTCCTCATATCAATAATTTTAAAAAGAAATGTCAAAAGGCTCTAAATATTTTAAAGGTTGTGGCACATTCCGATTGGGGAGCTGATAGAAAGGTACTTCTACGGCTCTATCGGTCATTGGTTCGCTCTAAGCTGGATTATGGTTCGATAATTTACGGATCTGCACGAAAATCGTACCTGAAAATACTTGATCCTATACATAATCACGGTCTACGATTAGTCCTTGGAGCTTTCAAAACTTCCCCTGTTAAAAGTCTTTATGCTGAAGCAAATGACCCTCTCTGTATGCTAGACGACAGAAGCTAGCTCTTCAATACCTACTGAAACTCAAGTCAAATCCTCTAAACCCAGCTCACAAAGTGGTCTTTCAACCCCAATTTAAAGTGCAGTTTCAAAGAAAACCGAGAGCTATTGCCCCACTAGGTATACGTATGGAACAATGTCTAGATGACCTACATATTTACATGAATCTATTGCACAGTATAAAATCCCAGATTCTCCTCCTTGGACCCTTAAAACTGCCGAGTTTCGCTTTGATCTCACTTCTGATAAAAAGTCTATTACAGACAGGAGCCAGTTTCAAACAAAATATCATGAAATCAGGGAATTTTATTCTGACTTCAAAGCCATATACACAGATGGTTCAAAAGCTGGTGACACTGTTGTGTCAGCAGCAATCTTTGGGAATAACAATCGGAAATGTAGACTTCCAAACAAGTCCTCAATTTTCTCTGCCGAACTGAAGGCCATAGATCTCGCTCTAGATCTTGCAGTGGAATCACACTATGTTCAATATATCATTTTCTCTGATTCCTTGTCTGTTTTTACAGGCTTTGTATTATGAAAAGTTTGAAAATCCTATTGTTTGTACTTTGCTTGAAAGGATTTCTTCCCTTTCAGAAACAAATACATTTGTGTTCTGCTGGCTTCCGAGTCATATGGGAATAAAAGGAAATGAAATGGCTGATCAGAATGCAAAGCTGGCTTTGTCATTATCCATGTCTAGGATTAAAGTGTGTTATACTGATTTTAAATCTACAATTCTTACCTTAATTCAATCCTCTTGGCAGGCCCAATGGGATGGTGAAATTTTTAACAAACTTCATTCGGTCAAACCAACACTTGGCGAATGGTGCCCAATTTACAGGCCTATTCGTCGAGAAGAAGTCATTCTTGCCCGTCTAAGGATTGGTCATTCTCGAATATCACATTCATGGCTGTTGTCAAGGGATGATGCACCAGAATGTATCCCATGCAATACTCTATACACGGTGGAGCATATCTTAATACACTGTGTTGACCTTCAACCAATCCGGTTGCAGTACTACAATGTGGACAACATTAAAAAACTCTTTGACTCTATCAGAGTAGAGTCCATCATATCATTTATCAAGGCAATAGGAATTTATAATAAGCTGTGATATCAATTGCTAATCATACCTTTGCAGTAATCATTCATTCATATATTACCTGTAATTAATCTTACGTCTTTATAACTTCTTAGTATTAATTTTTACGTAATGCATATACTTATATAGAATTTTATTTCATACACTCGACAATAAACATAACTTTAATGCGCGCTACATGACCTTAGATGTCGATGCGCCGTAAAACACCATTCATTCATTCATTCA
>CM026395.1:33762117-33802288 GCA_014843695.1 Archivesica marissinica
TAAATAAATTGTCTGTGATATTTATATTGCAGTCTTGTAGATTTGTCAATATGTATTTTATTGATGCATTATAATGATTGTTTGGTTTTTACATGAAAATTATTAATGTTTTTAATTTTTATTGAATTTTTCATTACCGGTACTGAGTCTACAACGTGGTGGAACGGTCGCCAAGAGTCTACAACGTGGTGGAACGGTCGCCAAAGATTCTATAACGTGGTGGAATGGTCGCCAAGAGTCTACAACATGGTGGAACGGTCGCCAAGAGTCTACAGTGTGGTGGAACAGTCGCCAAGAGTCTACAGTGTGGTGGAACAGTCGCCAAGAGTCTACAGTGTGGTGGAACAGTCGCCAAGAGTCTACAGTGTGGTGGAACAGTCGCCAACAGTCTACAGCGTGGTGGAACGGTCGCCAAGAGTCTACCGAATGGTGGAATGGTCGCCAAGAGTCTACAGCGTGGTGGAACGGTCGTTAAGAGTCTACAACGTGTGAGGTGGTAGTTTTAGTGGTAGTGCGATAGGTTTAGTGGTAGTATCATGGTTTAGTGGTAATGGTATTGCAGTCTGTAGATTTGTCCGTTTGTTTTTGTAGATTTGTCCGTTTGTTTGTGATGTTTATATTGCAGTCTTGTAGATTTGTCAATATGTATTTGTTTGATGCATTATAATGATTGTTTGGTTTTTACATGAACATTATTAATGTTTTTAATTTTTATTGAATTTTCATTACCGGTACTGAGTCTACAACGTGGTGGAACGGTCGCCAATAGTCTACAACGTGGTGGAACGGTCGCCAAGAGTCTACAACGTAGTGGAACGGTCGCCAAGAGTCTACAACGTGGTGGAATGGTCGCCAAGAGTCTACAGCATGGTGGAACGGTCGCCAAGAGTCTACAACGTGTGAGGTGGTAGTTTTAGTGGTAGTGCGATAGGTTTAGTGGTAGTGTCATGGTTTAGTGGTAATGGTATTGCAGTCTATAGATTTGTCCGTTTGTCTGTGATGTTTATATTGCAGTCTTGTAGATTTGTCAATATGTATTTGATTGATGCATTATAATGATTGTTTGGTTTTTACATGAAAATTATTAATGTTTTTAATTTTTATTGAATTTTCATTACCGGTACTGAGTCTACAACGTGGTGGAACGGTCGCCAAGAGTCTACACCGTGGTGGAACGGTCGCCAAGAGTCTACAACGTGGTGGAACGGTCGCCAAAGATTCTACAACGTGGTGGAATGGTCGCCAAGAGTCTACAACATGGTGGAACTGTCGCCAAGAGTCTACAATGTGGTGGAACAGTCGCCAAGAGTCTACAGTGTGGTGGAACAGTCGCCAAAGTCTACAGTGTGTGGAACAGTCGCCAAGAGTCTACAGTGTGGTGGAACAGTCGCCAACAGTCTACAACGTGGTGGAACGGTCGCCAAGAGTCTACAGCATGGTGGAACGGTCGCCAAGAGTCTACAGCGTGGTGGAACGGTCGCCAAGAGTCTACAGCGTGGTGGAACAGTCGCCAAGAGTCTACAGCGTTGTGGAATGGTCGCCAAGAGTCTACAACGTGGTGGAACAGTCGCCAAGGTCCTACAGCGTGGTGGAACAGTCGCCAAGAGTCTACAACGTGGTGGAACGGTCGCCAAGAGTCTACAGCGTGGTGGAACTGTCGCCAAGAGTCTACAGCGTGGTGGAACGGTCGCCAAGAGTATACAGTGTGGTGGAACAGTCGCCAAGAGTCTACAGCGTGGTGGAACAGTCGCCAAGAGTCTACAGCGTGGTGGAACAGTCGCCAAGCGTCTACAGCGTGGTGGAACATTCTTCTGGATACTTTGATGTTACCCACATCACACTGCTCACACAGCATTTAAAAGAATAATATTGTTTTTTGTATTTAGATTTCCTTTTTAGTTCATTTGATCTGGTTGGCATCAAAGTCTGTCCTTATAGTGGGAGCCAGGATCCATTTAACACATTTATAGTTATAGCTAAGAATTTTGTTTACAATGCTTTCATATGTACGTACGTAGATTACACAATTAATACTCTCTTTGTTGCAGGCTACGCCTAATGTGTTGCTGACTTGTCCAGATAGATTCTCTATTGTTAACAATATTTAATACATGCATGTTGTAATGTTGCTGCTGTAAGGTATACATGTCTGATCTAGACCGTGGATCTATACTCTGAGGATGAATTTGTGCATGCTACGGTCCTATGTTTCCTCCAATGTGGGGTTTTACGCAGGCGGCTGTCATCCACCGACGAATATAGAATCAAATCTGTAGAGAACATTATAATTTGAGCCTAAGATTCCTTGACGCGTATTAGAATGGTCTTAACAGGTTTGATCCAGACATGTCGGTATTCAGAACGAGTCTGTTTAATGTACTGTAAATGTTGTATACTTTTTCATCGTAACATAATTTTATTAGTTAGTAATTTATGGCATTGGTATAGCATTGGTTCCATTTTCATAAGTTTTGTGTATCATTACTGTTATATTTAGAAAATGTTGGAATGTCTGCTGGTATAACCATTAGTTTTTACAACATATTTAATCGCTCGCTAGACCTCATTCCTGATGGAATCCATCGCAATGAGGGAAAGAGAAGAGGAAATGTTGAATTTAAGTACCTGGCCGTATGTGTTTTACGTTTATTTATCGTCGCTTCCGGTTGCCCATATGAGCGACAGCTCCTGAAGAGATTAGTCATTTTAGATTTGTGGAGTGCAATGATACAGATACCCATTCCAGAGTCTCCTCTCATCCTTTTACGTACACTGTAAAGCACCTACACAATACCTCTGTTTAAAGTCCTATCTGAAAGACTGTTAATTTTATTAGGGCCAGATGGCCACGACCGTTTTACAGCATATTATTAATAGCTCTTGAGACCTCATTAATAATATTTTTAATAATGTAAAAATATAGTTGATTTTATCCTTTTTAATAAATATTATTAGCAAATTATAATATATATATTTTAAAATGTATAAATCTGTATGTTGTGCTATAATACAGTCTATATGGAATGTAGACTGCTTCTCAACCAACATCATCAGCATGGATGCCGCCGTCCTTGAGTGTTTCGGCCCTTTAATTCCATGGACACTGGTGGCGGTGGGCCCACAGTGGTGATCAGTCACTACGCGTTGGTTGATTGCTTCCAGCTCTTCTCTCGTCTCGGCCACAGCCAGCTTGAAGCCCGTTCAGCTGCTTGGCTCAGTCTCTGGATAGCCATCCCTTTCTCTCTACCAGTAGTCCCAATTGCTGTCATCAGTCTGCAGACGGACTGGGAACAGAAGCCTCTCGTGCCTACTTCTACTGGGAACAGCCAAGTACGCCAACCTCGTTGCTTGCAGAGTTCCAGAAGCTCTGTATACTTCGCCTTCTTCCTTTCGTAGGCCTCTTCGCACCTTGTCTCCCATGGTACTGTCGGCTCAATGACGATGAGCTTCTTCCCTGTCTTGGACCACAGTACGATGTCTGGCCGTTGGGTCGTCTGGACCACGTCGGGGAAAACAAGTCTCTTCCCAAGGTCAACCTACATGTTCCAGCCTGTTGTGCCATCCAGAATCGATGACTTGTGTGGTGTCTTTGTCTTCCCGGTCTCACCCGGCTTGACAAAGGCGATGTGCCCATGGTGGGGATGTTTACCATGTTCCTTCTTCCGCTCTTTCTCCAGCCAGTCAGCCAACTCACTGAGGACTGAGTCGTGTCTCCATCTGTATCTGCCCTGTGTCAGTGATGTAGAACAGGATGACAGAACATGCTCTAATGTGCCTGTTCTGTCACATAAGCTGCATTTGGGATCAGCCATGAGTCCCCATCGGCACAGGTTCGCTGGGGATGGTAGGAGGTCATAGACGGACCTAAGTAGAAATGAAAACCTCAGTGGCTCATACTTCCAGATGTCTTCCCAGGTCAGCTTCCTGTCTGTGGTGTACCACGTAGTCCATGCTCCCTGCGCTCCCATTTCCACCGCCCTTGCTTGTCTGGCATGTTCCCCTGCTCTCCTGATTTCTGACTGGATCATGGCTCGCCTCTCCTTCTGGTTTGATCTGCTCCACAGCACCGTCTTTGTTGCACCGATTCCTTGACGTTCAACAGCAGTCACTCCCACAATGTCTTTGTGCTTAAGCGTGCTCTCTGCCTGGTTCACAGATTCTGTCGCTGACCATTTCCTGCTGCTACGGGTTACGATCCCTGCCTCACGGATAAGTTGGTCCGGAGAATCCCTCGGAGTCAACACAAGTCTTGTCTTGGCCGTTTTGAATTCTTCCACCAGTGAAGATAATGGGAGCTGTAGTTTGTTACTCTTCCCGTAGAGTCCAATACTGGTGAAGCTTGGGGGTACTCCTAACCATTTCCTGAGGTGTCGACTGGTGGTTCTCTCCAGGGCTTCTACTGTCGTACTGGCTACCTCATACAACATCAATGGCCAGATCAGTCTTTGTAGCAGTGCGTGCTGGTAGAGCCAGGCTTTGAACTTGCCCGGTAGTCCGCAACGGTCTATCTTCTTGAGACCATCGTCTACCTGTTGTTTGAGCTTCGTGACATTGTTTCGGTCCTTTAACGTTGCATCAAACCACTTGCCCAGGCACTTGATTGGACTCGTCACAATGGATGGGATCTCCTCGTTCTGTACATAGAGCTTGAACCTCTCTGTAATATGTCCCTTCTTGATGATGAGAGATCTGGATTTGACTGCCTTGAACTTCATTCTTCCCCATGAAGCGACGTCTGTCAGAGCTGTCAGCATCCACCTAGCTTGAACATGGGTTGTTGTAGTCAAGGTGAGGTCATCCATGAAGCCTCTGGTAGATGGGAGATAGATCCCTGATTCCGTTCTTGGTCCACGCGTCTCTCGTTGGGCAGCATTGATCAGCAGGTTCATCCCCATAGTGAAGAGTACCACAGAAACTGCATCCTGTGACAATTCCTTTCTCCAACTTCTGCCAGCTGGTCACCCAACAGTAAACCGGAGCTTGATTCCATCCAGGTAGCTGGTGATGATTTTCTGTATGTGACCGTCTACATGGTAGTGTCGGAGGGCGGTGAAGATCAGCTGGTGTGGAATGAACCCGTATGCGTTGGCCAAGTCAAGCCAAACTACGGTGAGGTCCTTCCTACCTTCTTTTGCCTCGCGGATTAGCTGTGTGATGGCACTTGTGTGTTCTATGCAGCCTGAGAAACCGGGAACTCCTCCCTTCTGGGCTGAAGTGTTGATGTATGCATTGCCTGTCAGGAAAGGTGTTAGTCTTCTAGCAAGGATGGCGATGAATATTTTCCCCTCGACGTTGAGCAACGAGATCGTTCGGAACTGGTTGACCGTCTTGGAATTCCGTTCCTTTGGTGTAAATATTCCTTCAGCCTCCTTCCAAGCTTCTGGAACATCTCCCTTCCTCCAGACTACTTTCAGGAGCTTCCTTAACCGCTTGAGAAGTAGTGGGCACATTTTGTACACCTTGTACGGGATGGCGTTCGGTCCAGGCGCTGAAGTAGTTCTTGCTTTTTTGATGGTGACCTTTACCTCTCCCAGCGTTGGTTCTGTAACATCCAGTTGCTTCTCTGGTGCACTTGCTGGGTCTATCCGATCACAGTCCCCTAGCACGTCCTCTCGATTGGGATCAGAGTGGGTAACATGAAGGTATCTCTCAACCTCTTCCAGTGGTGTTTCCAACTTCCCTGACCTTTCTTTGTCGAGTAGGGATCTTGCGAACTTATATGGGTTGGCTGTGAACGCTGCTCTCTTCTTCGCCCTTTCCCTGGTCCTTCTCGTGTTCTCGGCCTTCCGTAGTGACGTCAGCTGTGACCGTACTGTCTCCCTTAGCCGAGTTAGTCCAATCCTCTCTGTGGATGAACTGTTGCGGAATCTCCGCCTCAACTGTCTTGAGTTCACGTCTCAGGTTTTGGATACAGGTTTGCCGTCTGTTCGGTCTCGGAGGCTCCTTTCGTGATCTTCCCTCTTCTAGTCCAAACCGCTCCAAACCTACAGAGTAGATTAGCGTGGTGAGGGTGGTCAGCTTCCGGTCTACTGGTCCTTGCATGGATGCTTCGAGGATGTTGTCTAGGTCCTCGTCCAATTGTTTCCATGATGTCTTGTCTGATGCCTTGGGCCACTTGATCCTTGGTTTCCTGGTTCTAGTGGCAGAGTCTTGCTGTAGGCTATCCTGAACGGCCTCCTGGTCTGTTTCTAGGCTGCTCTCTCCTTGAGTCTGCAGTAGCTCTAGGAGGGGGTCGGGGTCGTCATCCACCTCAGGAACCCGGAAGACATCCTGTGTTATCTCCTGGATGGAGAGTTCCTCAGTACTATGGGTTGAATCCAGACTGGAGTACTCCTGCGTCTCACTAGCCAGACTGGCTATGCGCTGTCCACGAGACCTCACACGTTGGCAACCAGACTTCCCCTGGTGTATGTGTAGACCGTGTTGGTTCTTGCAAACCTTTCCACAATTACAGGTGACCGATCCTTCTTTATTCATAGTCGATTGGGCAGGCCGTGTCGATTCCATGAAATCCGTCCAAGTGAGTCTATCATCCGCCCCCCCTCTCGGTAGACTCTGGGGGTGTCTTTCGTTAATGGAGTCTGTAGCTAGTAGTTGGGTGTCCTCTCTCGAAGACTGCAGTTCGGGATGCTACCCCTAGTGCCCCTGGTCCAGTATATTCCTGGTGGTCATCTGTCTCTCCAGTGTCACCAATCTGTTCTTGGTTGTCATCCAGTCTTTCCTAGAAGTCACTGGTACTCCAGACGTTGAATGTGCTATAATACAGTCTATATGGAATGTAGACTGCTTCTCAACCAACATCATCAGCATGGATGCCGCCGTCCTTGAGTGTTTCGGCCCTTTAATTCCATGGACACTCTGGTGGCGGTGGGCCCACAGTGGTGATCAGTCACTGCGCGTTGGTGGATTGCTTCCAGCTCTTCTCGTCTCAGCCACAGCCAGCTTGAAGCCCGTTCAGCTGCTTGGCTCAGTCTCTGGATAGCCATCCTTTTCTCTCTACCAGTAGTCCCAATTGCTGTCATCAGTCTGCAGACGGACTGGGAACAGAAGCCTCTCGTGCCTACTTCTACTGGGAACAGCCAAGTACGCCAACCTCGTTGCTTGCAGAGTTCCAGAAGCTCTGTATACTTCGCCTTCTTCCTTTCGTAGGCCTCTTCACACCTTGTCTCCCATGGTACTGTCGGCTCAATGACGATGAGCTTCTTCCCTGTCTTGGACCACAGTACGATGTCTGGTCGTCTGGACCACGTCGGGGGAAAACAAGTCTCTTCCCAAGGTCAACCTCCATGTTCCAGCCTGTTGTGCCATCCAGAATCGATGACATGTGTGGTGTCTAAATGTGTTGAAATGTAGTAAAATATAATTTTAAAAGATTACATATTGTATCAAAATAGATTTTTCATTGTAACATTTAGTGGTGCATTTTGTTATGACACAGTAGAGAACTAAAAATAATGGAGGTAAACAATATGCAAATAAACATAATACTTGTGGTTGATGTTGGGCATCGTAGTACCCTAATTTGTATAATTTCAATAAAAAAATGAAAATTAGCCTTTACACTACTAACTGTATAATTTGCATTTAAAATTCCATTCCTAAGCGACCCTCGGTATCTAGTATTTTTCATTGTAACTTTTAGTGGTGCATTTTGTTACTACACAGAGAACTAAAAAATAACGGAGGTAAAAAATATGCAAATAAACATACTAGATGTTGGGTGACATTTGGTATCATAGTACCCTAATTATATAATAATAAAAAATGAAAATTGGCCTTTACACTACTAACTGTATTATCATTAATAGCTACATTTTTGTATATAGAGGTGGTAAGGGTTGGCTGATGGGGAGGATGGAGGCCAACATTTATTTAATAATATGTATACACAATGACAACATACGAGTACTAGAATTAATTAATGCTTAATGCCACACTATGGGTGGACTTGGAATGTGCACACAGATATTTCAATTTTTCATGTTTTAAGATTGGACACAAATGAAGTTATTTGTAAATTAGAGGATTTATACTATAGTAAATTACCTCCCTTATTAACAAAATCTTCAATAGCATTCTATAAGTATTGTTTGCTAGCGCTAATATTAGTGGTTATCAGGAGTTTGTTACATTTCAAAGCTTCGTTGTATCAGGTGTGATATTAATTGCAGGAATACATACTTGTTTGGAATGATATAAGAAATAGGGTCTCATCACCCCTACTTTCCTACTGTTGCAAATTAACTCGCTCACTGTCACACTCCGTGATTTTATAGAATCCGATATGTCTATTTATATGTACATGTGTTTAAAGAAATATGTATTTAGATTGTTCTGAAATTATTAAACTGCCATCTGTATACTTCACTGTCTTCCAGTTGTTATTGGGGGGGGGGGGTATGGTAAAGTTGTGTCCATCCAGAGCCAGGGGGGTATGGTAAAGTTGTGTCCATCCAGAGCCAGGGGGGTATGGTAAAGTTGTGTCCATCCAGAGCCAGACCTGAAGGTGTTGCGTCCGACCAATCGTTGTCAAGGAGCGGTCTTAATTACTAGCCGCTGAAGTCCAAACTGACGAAATAATTAAAATAATTGTAGATGACAATTCTATTCTTATATATGTAACTGAAACACCAAGATACCGACATGGACTGGTGCATTCAACACCAAGTAACTGACATGGACTGGTGCATTCAACACCAAGATACCGACATGGACTGGTGCATTCAACACCAAGATACCGACATGGACTGGTGCATTCAACACCAAGATACCGACATGGACTGGTGCATTCAACACCAAGATACCGACATGGACTTGTGCATTCAACACCAAGATACCGACATGGACTTGTGCATTCAATACCAAGATACCGACATGGACTGGTGCATTCAACACCAAGATACCGACATTTTTATTTTTTAGACCAATAAGAACATTACATTTGGACTAATTTTGTCTTTAGAGATATATATTGATGGCAAAAAGTGCAGCAGATCCTGAGCCGGCTCATATGGGTCTACACTTTGTAAGCCCATTTAGAGGTATGTAGTGTTGAACTGGTTAAAAGAATCAAAGTAATGTTTTTGTAAGTGAATATCTCGATTCTAGGACATGAAATGTTTATGGAACGATGGATGCATTTATGTACGACGGACAGATAGTTATCTACGACAACACATTTAAGCTTCAAAATCATGAATTGCTAAATTGCATTTATTAATTATCGTACATAAACAGTCGACTATTTTTGCGAACACATCTAACGTAACACATTGGACTGGTAATCCAGGATTCGCAGGTTTGATCCCCCTAAGAAATTAAGTCTTGCAGATGGGACTTTAAACCAAGGTCTAGTTTCTGTGCTTTACGCCACACACGTAAAAGAACCAGAGGAGACTGGAATGGGTCTCTGTCTGTATGCTCCAAAAATTAAACGTTTAAAAAACCACCGACTTATTTGGGAGTGAAGAAAAATGGGGAGGGCTGTAAATAATGTTATACATTTTTCAAAATCGTTACTTTGAATCTTATAATTTAACCCTTTAAACACTACATACCTAAATAGGCATACAAAGTATAGATGAGCCGACTAGTTTATACGAAGCAAGTTCTTACAACTTCTATTAACCCCTCTTATAAGTTGAAATAACTTGTTTCGCAGTCGAGCTAAAATAAATTTGAATAAACAAACCACTAGCAAAATCCAATCGGCCATCAATCGTAAGCCTCGGCCATCATCACCAAGACATGTACACGCATAACTTGTACGGAAAACACCAGTAACATCATCATGATCGACCTCGTCCATCATCGTATCGTCCGCCTCTCAATCGATAGCTATACAACTATACGATACGCACTGTGTGTATGCTATACAACTATACGGTACACACTGTGTGTATGCTATACAACTATACAGTACACACTGTGTGTATGCTATACAACTATACGGTACATGCAGTATGTATACTATACAACTTTATGGTACATGCAGTATGTATGCTATACAACTATATGGTACATGCTGTATGTATACTATACAACTATATGGTACATGCGGTATGTATACCATACCACTTTACGGTACATGCTTTATGTATACCAGGCAACTATACGGTACATGCTGTATGTATACCATACAACTATATGGTATATGCGGTATGTATACTATACGGTACATGCGGTATGTATACCATACCACTATACGGTACATGCTGTATGTATACCATACAACTATATGGTACATGCGGTATGCATACTATACAGCTATACGGTACATGCTGTATGTATACCATGCAACTATACGGTACATGCTGTATGTATACTATACAACTATACGGTACATGCTGTATGTATACAATACAACTATACGGTACATGCTGTATGTATACAATACAACTATACGGTACATGCTGTATGTATACAATACAACTATACGGTACATGCTGTATGTATACTATACAACTCTACGGTACATGCTGTATGTATACTATACAACTATACCGTACATGATGTGTGTATACAATTGTAACTGCTCCAGTGGGGCTCGAACTCGTGCATGCGGTATAATCAATCATACAACTATACTGTACACACTGTGTGTATGCTATACAACTATACGGTACACACTGTGTGTATGCTATACAACTATACGTTACACACTGTGTGTATGCTATACGTTACACACTGTGTGTATGCTATACAACTATACGTTACACACTGTGTGTATGCTATACAACTATACGTTACACACTGTGTGTATGCTATACAACTATACGTTACACACTGTGTGTATGCTATACAACTATACGGTACACACTGTGTGTATGCTATACAACTATACGTTACACACTGTGTGTATGCTATACAACTATACGGTACACACTGTGTGTATGCTATACAACTATACGTTACACACTGTGTGTATGCTATACAACTATACGTTACACACTGTGTGTATGCTATACAACTATACGGTACACACTGTATGTATGCTATACAACTATACGTTACACACTGTGTGTATGCTATGCAACTATACGTTACACACTGTATGTATGCTATACAACTATACGGTACACACTGTGTGTATGCTATACAACTGTACGTTACACACTGTGTGTATGCTATACAACTATACGTTACACACTGTGTGTATGCTATACAACTATACGTTACACACTGTGTGTATGCTATACGTTACACACTGTATGTATGCTATACAACTATACGTTACACACTGTGTGTATGCTATACAACTATACGGTACATGGTGTATGTATACTATACAACTATATGGTACATGCTGTATGTATACAATACAACTATACGGTACATGCTGTGTGTATACTATACAACTATACGGTACACACTGTATGTATACTATACAACTATACGGTACATGGTGTATGTATACTATACAACTATATATATATAAAGCCCGTCCTTGATCAATCGGCTGGTCATGCCGAGCCCTAGGGCATCGTTAATCTTAAACACATATTTTCAAAATTTATCTTGAAAACAAATATTGATTCTCTAAATATTTATACGCTTTCATTGTCTTCTTTTTGATGCCCTAGAAGGCGGTGGCTCATGGGCTAATCGGGTGAAAGTTTGATGTTTGATTGACTTTTGTAACCTCCCAAGGATAGTCTAAACTTGGTAGTACCTTCTGTGGGAATACACCTGTCCAGTCTAGTCCTTTCATTCTGAGTATATCATTGATGTATCCCTGTCATGATCTGTGATGGATTTCCCCAGATCATGCCGCCTTGTTGGGCTCTGAGACGGGTGGGGAGCATTGACGATGAACTATATATTACTATTATGAGTTCCACTAAAAAAAAGCCAAGCGTGCACTAAGTGAATCCGATGATGATCCTGTTGAACAACAGAGAGTGAACTTCCCTCGCTTCATTCTCATTGAGGCTGTAGACAGTTCAAAACCTATCACAAAAAGTTCCCCTTTCGTCATTGAAAAGCAAATGAAATCTATCCTAGGTACACCTAAATCTGTTAAAAGTCTTCGAAATGGATCTTGACCAGCTTACAAATCAAAATATACCACAAACACCTAAACCTACATCTCATCTTGACCAGCTTACAAATCAAAATACACCACAAACACCTAAACCTACAGCAGACAAACAAAAACAAGCAAAAACAAACATACACAAGAATCCAACAACAAAAAACACACGTAACAGCAATACACAAGAAAAACACATTCAACCAAAAACAACATCAACTTCATCAAAACCAAAACCAAAACCTACTAAAGAACCTACAACTCAACAAGCATCAACTTCAACAAAAAAGCAATCTGCTGTCACTTCCAGACAGCAGAAAAATAAACCTATGCAATCAGATAAACAATCAGATAAACACAGTGTCCAGTCCAGTGTCTACAAGCAATAGATACTCGGATTTGGACACGGACGATGACAATCTGGAGGGCGAGGCATCAGACTCGGACAAGTCCGAGTCTATGACCTGGCAAGATGGCGAGGGTGGCTGGAGCAAGAACCTCCAGTCGTTGCAGGATGCCACTTAATATATTTTTAACTTTATATTTTATCTATGAATAATAATTATGTAAATATCGGTATAGTATTTTTAATAATTAATCTCCATAATGGCCAATGGAATTATCCAGTGGAATTGTCGAGGTTTAAAATCTAATTTTGCAGAGCTTTCTCTTTTAGTGCAAGAACATAAACCTGCTGCGTTATGCCCTCAAGAAACATTTTTGAAACAAAATGATACAATTTCTATAAAACATCACACCATTTTCAATAAAATATACAGTGAAGGTGATAAAGCCCAGGGTGGGGTATCTATCATAGTCAATAATAGTGTTCCACATAAGGAATTACTGTTAAATACAAACTTACAAGCTGTTGCTGTAAGACTGTCATTACATAGCACTATCACACTGTGTTCACTATATCTTCCCCCAAGTAAACCAATTGAAGAACATAGGGTTGAATGATCTTATAATACAATTACCCACTCCATATATTCTAATAGGTGATTTCAATGCACATAACATCATCTGGGGTTGTAATAATACAAATCAAAGAGGTCTCCAGATAGAGAATTTCATCTCTGATAATTATCTTTCTTACATGAACGATCCATCTTCCAAAACATATTTACACCCAGGAACAGGATCCTATTCTGCAATAGATCTTACACTATGTAGCCCAGTCATATTTCCAGATTTCTCATGGAAAGTCGATGATGATCTCCACGGAAGCGACCATTTCCCCATCCTCATATCTGAAAATCAGCCAACAGCTTATAGTCAACCCAGAAGATGGAAACTTTCTAAAGCAAATTGGACTAAATTCCAACAACTTTGTGAACAAACAATTTCATATGAAACATTCAAGGATTGTCGTGATCAAACACAGCTATTCACTACATTACTAATAAAAGCAGCAGAACAATCCATACCTCAGACATCACCTAATCCAAAGAGACCATACAAACCCTGGTATGATGATGATTGTAAGAAAGCCATCCAAAATCGGCCATAAGAAAATTCAATTTGAGACCCACCACAGAAAATTTAAACAACATTCGCATATATAGAGCAAAAGCACGACGTACAATACAAAGCAGCAAACGCAAATGTTGGAAACAATACATCTCCAGACTAAATAACAGAACAACAACTAAGAAAACGTGGGACATGATAAGAAAAATTAATGGCAAAGGTACTTCACCTATTAGCCACCTCACTGCAAACAACAAACAAATCACCACACCTCTGGAAATTTCAAACACCTTAGCAGAAACATTTGCACAAAAATCATCAACAAATAATTATTCACAAAAATTTCAGAAATTCAAAGACACTAAAGAAAAGAAAAAAACTAAACTTCAATTCAAAGAACAAAGAACATTACAACAAACTATTTACTCTTAAAGAACTAAAGTCTGCTTTGTCAAAAGCACATGATACATCCCCAGGTCCAGATAAAATCCACTATCAATTCTTAAAACATCTACCTAGCTCCTCCCTCTTTATATTATTGGACATGTTTAATTCTATATGGCAAACTGGTGAATTTCCTACATCTTGGAGGGAGGCTTTAGTCATCCCAATACCAAAACCAGATAAGGATAAAAAGGATCCAAACAACTATAGACCCATAGCGTTAACAAGTTGTATATGTAAAACTATGGAACGAATGGTAAACAACCGGCTTGTATGGTTTCTCGAATCAAATCATTTAATTGTTAATGTCCAGAGTGGCTTTCGTCAGCAGCGAAGCACACTGGATCATCTAGTTCGTTTCGAAACATTTATAAGAGAGGGCTTTGTCAATACACAACATGTTGCTTCAGTATTTTTCGACCTTGAGAGTGCTTATGACACAACCTGGAAATATGGCATTTTAAAAGATCTTCACGACTTTGACCTCAGAGGACGCCTTCCATTATGTATTTCTGCATTTTTAAATGAAAGACTTTTTCGTGTTCGTGTTTGTAATACCCTATCAGATGCTCGGGAACAGCAGATGGGTGTACCACAGGGTTGTATTTTGTCCGTTACATTGTTTAGTATTAAGATAAACAATATTGTTAAATCAATACATCCAGGGGTTGAGTGCTCCCTTTATGTAGATGATTTTGTTATTTGCTTCAGGTCTAGTAATATGAACATAATAGAACGCCAACTCCAGCAATGTCTGAATAAACTTCAGACTTGGTCGGATGAAAATGGTTTTTAATTTTGTAAATCAAAAACTAAATGTCTGCATTTTTGTAATCTACCTGAAAATACTTGATCCTATACATAATCACGGTCTACGATTAGTCCTTGGAGCTTTCAGAACTTCCCCTGTTAAAAGTCTTTATGCTGAAGCAAATGAACCCTCTCTGTATGCTAGACGACAGAAGCTAGCTCTTCAATACCTACTGAAATTCAAGTCAAATCCTCTAAACCCAGCTCACAAAGTGGTCTTTCAACCCCAATTTAAAGTGCAGTTTCAAAGAAAACCGAGAGCTATTGCCCCACTAGGTATACGCATGGAACAATGTCTAGATGACCTACATATTGACATGAAATCTATTGCACAGTATAAAATCCCAGATTCTCCTCCTTGGACCCTTAACACTGCCGAGTTCGCTTTGATCTCACTTCGGATAAAAAAGTATATTACAGACAGGAGCCAGTTTCAAACAAAATAATATGAAATCAGGGAATTTTATTCTGACTTCAAAGCCATATACACAGATGGTTCAAAAGCTGGTGACACTGTTGCGTCAGCAGCAATCTTTGGGAATAAAAATCGGAAATGTAGACTTCCAAACAAGTCCTCAATTTTCTCTGCCGAACTGAAGGCCCTAGATCTCGCTCTAGATCTTGCAGTGGAATCACACTATGTTCAATATATCATTTTCTCTGATTCCTTGTCTGTTTTACAGGCTTTATATTATGAAAAGTTTGAAAATCCTATTGTTTGTACTTTGCTTGAAAGGATTTCTTCCCTTTCAGAAACAAATACATTTGTGTTCTGCTGGCTTCCGAGTCATATGGGAATAAAAGGTAATGAAATGGCTTACCAGAATGCAAAGCTGGCTTTGTCATTATCAATTTCTAGGATTAAAGTGTGTTATACCGATTTTAAATCTACAATTCTTACCTTAATTCAATCCTCTTGGCAGGCCCAATGGGATGGTGAAATTTTTAACAAACTTAATTCGGTTAAACCAACACTTGGCGAATGGTGCCCAATTTACAGGCCTATTCGTCGAGAAGAAGTCATTCTTGCCCGTCTCAGGATTGGTCATTCTCGAATATCACATTCATGACTGTTGTCACGAGATGATGCACCAGAATGTATCCCATGCAATACTCTATACACGGTGGAGCATATCTTAATACACTGTGTTGACCTTCAACCAATCCGGTTGCAGTACTACAATGTGGACAACATTAAAAAAGTCTTCGACTCTGTCAGAGTAGAGTCCATCATATCATTTATCAAGGCAATAGGAATTTATAATAAGCTGTGATATCAATTGTTAATCATGCCTTTGTAGTAATCATTCATTCATATATTACCTGTAATTAATCTTACGTCTTTATAACTTCTTAGTATTAATTTTTACGTAATGCATATACTTATATAGAATTTTATTTCATACACTCGACAATAAACATAACTTTAATGCGTGCTACATGACCTTAGATGTCGATGCGCCGTAAAACACCATTCACTCATTCATTATGTATACTATACAACTATACGGTACATGCTGTATGCATACAATACAACTATACGGTACATGCTGTATGTATACTATACAACTATACGGTACATGCTGTATGTATACTATACAACTATACGGTACATGCAGTGTGTATACAATACAACTATACGGTACATGGTGTATGTATACTATACAACTATACGGTACATGCTGTATGTATACTATACAACTATACGGTACATGCTGTGTGTATACAATACAACTATACGGTACATGCTGTATGTATACTATACAACTATACGGTACATGCTGTGTGTATACTATACAACTATATGGTACATGCTGTATGTATACCATACAACTATACGGTACATGCTGTGTGTATACGATACAACTATACGGTACATGCTGTGTGTATACTATACAACTATACGGTACATGATGTATGTATACCATACAACTATACAGTACATGCTGTGTGTATACTATACAACTATACGGTACATGGTGTATGTATAGTATACAACTATACGGTACATGCTGTATGTATACTATACAACTATACGGTACATGCTGTGTGTATACAATACAACTATACGGTACATGCTGTATGTATACTATACAACTATACGGTACATGCTGTGTGTATACTATACAACTATATGGTACATGCTGTATGTATACCATACAACTATACGGTACATGCTGTGTGTATACGATACAACTATACGGTACATGCTGTGTGTATACTATACAACTATACGGTACATGATGTATGTATACCATACAACTATACAGTACATGCTGTGTGTATACTATACAACTATACGGTACATGGTGTATGTATAGTATACAACTATACGGTACATGCTGTATGCATACAATACAACTATACCGTACATGCTGTATGTATACAATACAATTATATGGTACATGCTGTGTGTATACTATACAACTATACGGTACATGCTGTGTGTATACAATACAACTATATGGTACATGCTGTATGTATACTATACAACTATACGGTACATGCTGTATGTATACTATACAACTATACGGTACATGCTGTATGTATACTATACAACTATACTGTACATGCTGTATGTATACTATACAACTATACGGTACATGCAGTGTGTATACAATACAACTATACGGTGCACGCTGTATGTATACTATACAACTATACGGTACATGATGTGTGTATGCTATACAACTATACGGTACATGATGTGTGTATACAATACAACTATATGGTAAACATTGTATGTATACTGTACAACTATACGGTACAATCTGTATGTATACTATACAACTATACGGTACACACTGTATGTATACTGTACAACTATACGGTACACACTGTATGTATACTGTACAACTATACGGTACACACTGTATGTATACTATACAACTATACGGTACACACTGTATATATACTATACAACTATATGGTACATGGTGTGTGTATACTATACAACTATACGGTACATGCTGTGTGTGTATACAATACAACTATATGGTACATGGTGTATGTATACTATACAACTTTACGGTACATGCAGTATGTATACAATACAACTATATGGTACATGGTTTGTGTATACTATACAACTATACGGTACATGATGTATGTATACAATACAACTATACGGTACATGCTGTATGTATACCATACAACTATACGGTACATGCTGTATGTATACTATACAACTATACGGTACATGCTGTGTGTATACAATACAACTATATGGTACATGGTGTATGTATACTATACAACTATACAGTACATGGTGTATGTATACTATACAACTATACGGTACATGCTGTATGTATACTATACAACTATACGGTACATGCTGTGTGTATACAATACAACTATACAGTACATGGTGTATGTATAGTATACAACTATACGGTACATGCTGTATGCATACAATACAACTATACCGTACATGCTGTATGTATACAATACAATTATATGGTACATGCTGTGTGTATACTATACAACTATACGGTACATGCTGTGTGTATACAATACAACTATACGGTACATGCTGTATGTATACAATACAACTATATGGTACATGCTGTATGTATACTATACAACTATATGGTACATGCTGTATGTATACTATACAACTATATGGTACATGCTGTATGTATACAATACAATTATATGGTACATGCTGTGTGTATACTATACAACTATACGGTACATGCTGTGTGTATACAATACAACTATACGGTACATGCTGTATGTATACAATACAACTATATGGTACATGCTGTATGTATACTATACAACTATACGGTACATGCTGTATGTATACAATACAACTATATGGTACATGCTGTATGTATACTATACAACTATACGGTACATGCTGTGTGTATACTATACAACTATATGGTACATGCTGTATGTATACCATACAACTATACGGTACATGCTGTGTGTATACGATACAACTATACGGTACATGCTGTGTGTATACTATACAACTATACGGTACATGATGTATGTATACCATACAACTATACAGTACATGCTGTGTGTATACTATACAACTATACGGTACATGGTGTATGTATAGTATACAACTATACGGTACATGCTGTATGCATACAATACAACTATACCGTACATGCTGTATGTATACAATACAATTATATGGTACATGCTGTGTGTATACTATACAACTATACGGTACATGCTGTGTGTATACAATACAACTATACGGTACATGCTGTATGTACACAATACAACTATATGGTACATGCTGTATGTATACTATACAACTATATGGTACATGCTGTATGTATACTATACAACTATATGGTACATGCTGTATGTATACTATACAACTATACGGTACATGCTGTATGTATACTATACAACTATACGGTACATGCTGTATGTATACTATACAACTATACTGTACATGCTGTATGTATACTATACAACTATACGGTACATGCAGTGTGTATACAATACAACTATACGGTGCACGCTGTGTGTATACTATACAACTATACGGTACATGATGTGTGTATACTATACAACTATACGGTACATGATGTGTGTATGCTATACAACTATACGGTACATGATGTGTGTATACAATACAACTATATGGTAAACATTGTATGTATACTGTACAACTATACGGTACAATCTGTATGTATACTATACAACTATACGGTACACACTGTATGTATACTGTACAACTATACGGTACAATCTGTATGTATACTATACAACTATACGGTACACACTGTATGTATACTGTACAACTATACGGTACACACTGTATGTATACTATACAACTATACGGTACACACTGTATATATACTATACAACTATATGGTACATGGTGTGTGTATACTATACAACTATACGGTACATGCTGTGTGTGTATACAATACAACTATATGGTACATGGTGTATGTATACTATACAACTATACGGTACATGCAGTATGTATACAATACAACTATATGGTACATGGTGTGTGTATACTATACAACTATACGGTACATGATGTATGTATACCATACAACTATACGGTACATGCTGTATGTATACTATACAACTATACGGTACATGCTGTGTGTATACAATACAACTATATGGTACATGGTGTATGTATACTATACAACTATACAGTACATGGTGTATGTATACTATACAACTATACGGTACATGCTGTATGTATACTATACAACTATACGGTACATGCTGTATGTATACAATACAACTATACGGTACATGGTGTATGTATACTATACAACTATACGGTACATGCTGTATGTATACAATACAACTATACCGTACATGCTGTATGTATACAATACAATTATATGGTACATGCTGTGTGTATACTATACAACTATACGGTACATGCTGTGTGTATACAATACAACTATACGGTACATGCTGTATGTATACAATACAACTATATGGTACATGCTGTATGTATACTATACAACTATATGGTACATGCTGTATGTATACTATACAACTATACTGTACATTCTGTATGTATACTATACAACTTTACGGTACATGCAGTGTGTATACAATACAACTATACGGTGCACGCTGTATGTATACTATACAACTATACGGTACATGATGTGTGTATGCTATACAACTATACGGTACATGATGTGTGTATACTATACAACTATACGGTACATGATGTATGTATACAATACAACTATACGGTACATGCTGTATGTATACCATACAACTATACGGTACATGCTGTATGTATACTATACAACTATACGGTACATGCTGTGTGTATACAATACAACTATATGGTACATGGTGTATGTATACTATACAACTATACAGTACATGGTGTATGTATACTCTACAACTATACGGTACATGCTGTATGTATACTATATAACTATACGGTACATGCTGTGTGTATGCTATACAACTATACGGTACACACTGTATGTATACTATACAACTATACAGTACATGCTGTGTGTATATAATACAACTATACAGTACATGGTGTATGTATACTATACAACTATACGGTACATGCTGTATGCATAAAATACAACTATACCGTACATGCTGTATGTATACTATACAACTATACGGTGCACGCTGTATGTATACTATGCAACTATACGGTACATGCTGTATGTATACTATACAACTATACAGTACATGCTGTGTGTACAATACAACTATACGGTACATGGTGTATGTATACTATGCAACTATACGGTACATGCTGTATGCATACAATAAAACTATACCGTTACATGCTGTATGTATACTATACAACTATACGGTACATGCTGTATGTATACTCTACAACTATACGGTACATGCAGTGTGTATATAATACAACTATACGGTACATGCTGTGTGTATACAATACAACTATACGGTACATGGTGTATGTATACTATACAACTATACTGTACATGCTGTATGTATACTATACAACTATACGGTACATGCAGTGTGTATACAATACAACTATACGGTGCACGCTGTATGTATACTATACAACTATACAGTACATGATGTGTGTATGCTATACAACTATACGGTACATGCTGTGTGTATACAATACAACTATATGGTACACACTGTATGTATACTGTACAACTATACGGTACAATCTGTATGTATACTATACAACTATACGGTACACACTGTATGTATACTGTACAACTATACGGTACAATCTGTATGTATACTATACAACTATACGGTACACACTATATGTATACTGTACAACTATACGGTACACACTGTATGTAGACTATACAACTATATGGTACACACTGTATATATACTATACAACTATATGGTACATGGTGTGTGTATACTATACAACTATACGGTACATGCTGTTTGTGTATACAATACAACTATATGATACATGGTGTATGTATACTATATAACTATACGGTACATGCAGTATGTATACAATACAACTATATGGTACATGGTGTGTGTATACTATACAACTATACGGTACATGATGTATGTATACAATACAACTATACGGTACATGCTGTATGTATACCATACAACTATACGGTACATGCTGTATGTATACTATACAACTATACGGTACATGCTGTGTGTATACAATACAACTATATGGTACATGCTGTATGTATACTATACAACTATACAGTACATGGTGTATGTATACTATACAACTATACAGTACATGGTGTATGTATACTATACAACTATACGGTACATGCTGTATGTATACTATACAACTATACGGTACATGCTGTATGTATACTATACAACTATACGGTACATGCTGTATGTATACTATACAACTATACGGTACATGCTGTATGTATACTATACAACTATACGGTACATGCTGTATGTATACTATACAACTATACGGTACATGCTGTATGTATACTATACAACTATACGGTACATGCTGTATGTATACTATACAACTATACGGTACATGCTGTGTGTACAATACAACTATACGGTACATGGTGTATGTATACTATACAACTATACGGTACATGCTGTATGTATACAATACAACTATACCGTACATGCTGTATGTATACAATACAACTATACGGTACATGCTGTATGTATACTATACAACTATACGGCACATGCAGTGTGTATATAATACAACTATACGGTACGTGCTGTGTGTATACAATACAACTATACGGTACATGTTGTATGTATACTACACAACTATATGGTACATGCTGTGTGTATACTATACAACTATACGGTACATGATGTATGTATACCATACAACTATACGGTACATGCTGTGTGTATACTATACAACTATACGGTACATGATGTATGTATACCATACTACTATACCGTACATGCTGTGTGTATACTATACAAGTATACGGTACATGGTGTATGTATACTATACAACTATATGGTACATGCTGTATGTATACTATACAACTGTATGGTACATGCTGTGTGTATGCTATACAACTATACGGTACATGCAGTATGTATACAATACAACTATATGGTACATGGTGTGTGTATACTATACAATTATATGGTACATGCTGTGTGTATACTATACAACTATACGGTACATGCTGTATGTATACTATACAACTATACGGTACATGCTGTATGTATACAATACAACTATATGGTACATGCTGTATGTATACAATACAACTGTACGGTACATGCTGTATGTATACAATACAACTATACGGTACATGCAGTATGTATACTATACAACTATACGGTGCACGCTGTATGTATACTATACAACTATACGGTACATGATGTATGTATGCTATACAACTATACGGTACATGATGTGTGTATACAATACAACTATATGGTAAACACTGTATGTATACTGTACAACTATACGGTACAATCTGTATGTATACTATACAACTATACGGTACACACTGTATGTATACTGTACATCTATACGGTACAATCTGTATGTATACTATACAACAATACGGTACACACTGTATGTATACTGTACAACTATACGGTACACACTGTATGTATACTTTACAACTATATGGTACATGGTGTATGTATACTATACAACTATACAGTACATGGTGTATGTATACTATACAACTATACGGTACATGCTGTATGTATACTATACAACTATACGGTACATGCTGTATGCATACAATACAACTATACCGTACATGCTGTATGTATACAATACAATTATATGGTACATGGTGTATGTATACTATACAACTATACGGTACATGCAGTATGTATACAATACAACTATATGGTACATGGTTTGTGTATACTATACAACTATACGGTACATGATGTATGTATACCATACAACTATACGGTACATGCTGTATGTATACTATACAACTATACGGTACATGCTGTGTGTATACAATACAACTATATGGTACATGGTGTATGTATACTATACAACTATACAGTACATGGTGTATGTATACTATACAACTATACGGTACATGCTGTATGTATACTATACAACTATACGGTACATGCTGTATGTATACTATACAACTATACGGTACATGCTGTATGTATACTATACAACTATACGGTACATGCTGTGTGTACAATACAACTATACGGTACATGCTGTATGTATACTATACAACTATACGGTACATGCTGTATGTATACAATACAACTATACGGTACATGCTGTATGTATACTATACAACTATACGGTACATGCTGTATGTATACTATACAACTATACGGTACATGCTGTATGTATAATACAACTATACGGTACATGCTGTATGTATACAATACAACTATACGGTACATGCTGTATGTATACTATACAACTATACGGTACATGCTGTATGTATACTATACAACTATACGGTACATGCTGTATGTATACTATACAACTATACGGTACATGCTGTATGTATACTATACAACTATACGGTACATGCTGTATGTATACTATACAACTATACGGTACATGCTGTATGTATACTATACAACTATACGGTACATGCTGTATGTATACTATACAACTATACGGTACATGCTGTATGTATACTATACAACTATACGGTACATGCTGTATGTATACTATACAACTATACGGTACACACTGTATGTATACAATACAACTATATGGTACATGCTGTGTGTATACTATACAACTATACGGTACATGCTGTATGTATACTATACAACTATACGGTACATGCTGTATGTATACAATACAACTATATGGTACATGCTGTATGTATACTATACAACTATACGGTACATGCTGTATGTATACAATACAACTATACGGTACATGCTGTATGTATACTATACAACTATACGGTACATGCTGTATGTATACAATACAACTATACGGTACATGCTGTATGTATACTATACAACTATATGGTACATGCTGTATGTATACTATACAACTATACGGTACATGCTGTGTGTATACAATACAACTATATGGTACACACTGTATGTATACTGTACAACTATACGGTACAATCTGTATGTATACTATACAACTATACGGTACACACTGTATGTATACTGTACAACTATACGGTACAATCTGTATGTATACTATACAACTATATGGTACACACTATATGTATACTGTACAACTATACGGTACACACTGTATGTATACTATACAACTATATGGTACACACTGTATATATACTATACAACTATATGGTACATGGTGTGTGTATACTATACAACTATACGGTACATGCTGTGTGTGTATACAATACAACTATATGATACATGGTGTATGTATACTATACAACTATACGGTACATGCAGTATGTATACAATACAACTATATGGTACATGGTGTGTGTATACTATACAACTATACGGTACATGATGTATGTATACAATACAACTATACGGTACATGCTGTATGTATACCATACAACTATACGGTACATGCTGTATGTATACTATACAACTATACGGTACATGCTGTGTGTATACAATACAACTATATGGTACATGGTGTATGTATACTATACAACTATACAGTACATGGTGTATGTATACTATACAACTATACGGTACATGCTGTATGTATACTATACAACTATACGGTACATGCTGTGTGTATGCTATACAACTATACGGTACACACTGTATGTATACTATACAACTATACGGTACATGCTGTGTGTATACAATACAACTATACAGTACATGGTGTATGTATACTATACAACTATACGGTACATGCTGTATGCATACAATACAACTATACCGTACATGCTGTATGTATACTATACAACTATACGGTGCACGCTGTATGTATACTATGCAACTATACGGTACATGCTGTATGTATACTATACAACTATACGGTACATGCTGTGTGTACAATACAACTATACGGTACATGGTGTATGTATACTATACAACTATACGGTACATGCTGTATGCATACAATAAAACTATACCGTACATGCTGTATGTATACTATACAACTATACGGTACATGCTGTATGTATACTATACAACTATACGGCACATGCAGTGTGTATATAATACAACTATACGGTACATGCTGTGTGTATACAATACAACTATACGGTACATGGTGTATGTATACTACACAACTATACGGTACATGCTGTGTGTATACTATACAACTATACGGTACATGATGTATGTATACCATACAACAATACGGTACATGCTGTGTGTATACTATACAACTATACGGTACATGATGTATGTATACCATACTACTATACCGTACATGCTGTGTGTATACTATACAACTATACGGTACATGGTGTATGTATACTATACAACTATATGGTACATGCTGTATGTATACTATACAACTGTATGGTACATGCTGTGTGTATGCTATACAACTATACGGTACACACTGTATGTATACATTACAATTATATGGTACATGCTGTGTGTATACTATACAACTATACGGTACATGCTGTATGTATACTATACAACTATACGGTACATGCTGTATGTATACAATACAACTATATGGTACATGCTGTATGTATACAATACAACTGTACGGTACATGCTGTATGTATACAATACAACTATACGGTACATGCAGTATGTATACTATACAACTATACGGTACATGCTGTATGTATACAATACAACTATACGGTACATGCTGTATGTATACTATACAACTATATGGTACATGCTATATGTATACTATACAACTATACGGTACAAGCTGTGTGTATGCTATACAACTATACGGTACACACTGTATGTATACAATACAACTATACGGTACATGCTGTATGTATACTATACAACTATACGGTACATGCTGTGTGTATACAATACAACAATACAGTACATGCTGTGTGTATACCATACAACTATACAGTACATGCTGTATGTATACCATACAACTATACAGTACATGCTGTATGTATCACAGGGATTTGGCACGTTTGGGGTACTAGTATATATATTTAAGTACTTAAATATATATACTAGTACCCCCAAACGTGCCGAATCCCTGTGGTATGTATACTATACAACTATACGGTACATGATGTGTGTATACCATACAACTATACGGTACATGCAGTATGTATACAATACAACTATACGGTACATGCTGTATGTATACTATACAACTATACGGTACATGCTGTATGTATACTATACAACTATATGGTACATGCTGTATGTATACTATACAACTATATGGTACATGCTGTATGTATACTATACAACTATACAGTACATGCAGTATGTATACAATACAACTATATGGTACATGCATGTATTGTATTCTATACAACTATACGGTACATGGTGTATGTATACTATACAACTATACGGTACATGGTGTATGTATACTATACAACTATACTGTACATGCTGTATGTATACTATACAACTATACGGTACATGCAGTGTGTATACAATACAACTATACGGTGCACGCTGTATGTATACTATACAACTATACGGTACATGATGTGTGTATGCTATACAACTATACGGTACATGCTGTGTGTATACAATACAACTATATGGTACACACTGTATGTATACTGTACAACTATACGGTACAATCTGTATGTATACTATACAACTATACGGTACACACTGTATGTATACTGTACAACTATACGGTACAATCTGTATGTATACTATACAACTATACGGTACACACTATATGTATACTGTACAACTATACGGTACACACTGTATGTATACTATACAACTATACGGTACACACTGTATATATACTATTCAACTATATGGTACATGGTGTGTGTATACTATACAACTATACGGTACATGCTGTGTGTGTATACAATACAACTATATGGTACATGGTGTATGTATACTATACAACTATACGGTACATGCAGTATGTATACAATACAACTATATTGTACATGGTGTGTGTATACTATACAACTATACGGTACATGATGTATGTATACAATACAACTATACGATACATGCTGTATGTATACCATACAACTATACGGTACATGCTGTATGTATACTATACAACTATACGGTACATGCTGTGTGTATACAATACAACTATATGGTACATGGTGTATGTATACTATACAACTATACGGTACATGCTGTGTGTATGCTATACAACTATACAGTACACACTGTATGTATACTATACAACTATACGGTACATGCTGTGTGTATACAATACAACTATACAGTACATGGTGTATGTATACGGTACATGCTGTATGCATACAATACAACTATACCGTACATGCTGTATGTATACTATACAACTATACGGTACATGATGTATGTATACCATACTACTATACCGTACATGCTGTGTGTATACTATACAACTATACGGTACATGGTGTATGTATACTATACAACTATATGGTACATGCTATATGTATACTATACAACTATACGGTACATGCTGTGTGTATGCTATACAACTATATGGTACACACTGTATGTATACAATACAATTATATGGTACATGCTGTGTGTATACTATACAACTATACGGTACATGCTGTATGTATACTATACAACTATACGGTACATGCTGTATGTATACAATACAACTATACGGTACATGCTGTATGTATACAATACAACTATACGGTACATGCTGTATGTATACAATACAACTATACGGTACATGCAGTATGTATACTATACAACTATACGGTACATGCTGTATGTATACAATACAACTATACGGTACATGCTGTATGTATACTATACAACTATACGGTACATGCTGTGTGTATACCATACAACTATACGGTACATGGTGTATGTATACTATACAACTATACGGTACATGATGTATGTATACTATACAACTATACGGTACATGCTGTATGTATACTCTACAACTATACGGTACATGCTGTGTGTATACAATACAACTATACAGTACATGCTGTGTGTATACCATACAACTATACAGTACATGCTGTATGTATACCATACAACTATACAGTACATGCTGTATGTATACTATACAACTATATGGTACATGGTGTATGTATACTATACAACTATACGGTACATGATGTGTGTGTACAATATGTTATACACACATATACTAATATAAACATGTTATACACAAATACACTAATATAAACATGTTATACACACATATATTATATAAACACGTTATACAAACATAGACTAATATAAACATGTTATACACACATAGACTAATATAAACATGTTATACACACATATACTATAAAAACATGTTATACAAACATATACTAATATAAACATGTTATACAAACATAGACTAATATAAACATGTTATACACACATATACTAATATAAACATGTTATACACACATATACTAATATAAACATGTTATACACACATATACTAATATAAACATGTTATACACACATATACTATATAAACAAGTTATACAAACATATACTAATATAAACATGTTATACAAACATAGACTAATATAAACATGTTATAAACACATATACTAATATAAACATGCTATACACACAATTACTAATATAAACATGTTATAAACACATAGACTAATATAAACATGTTATACACACATATACTATATAAACATGTTATACACACATATACTAATATAAACATGTTATATAGACTAATATAAACATGCTATACACACATATACTAATATAAACATGTTATACACACATATACTAATATAAACATGTTATATATAAACTAATATAAACATGCTATACACACATATACTAATATAAACATGGTATACACACATATACTAATATAAACATGGTATACACACATAGACTAATATAAACATGCTATACACACATATACTAATATAAACATGGTATACACACATATACTATATAAACATGTTATACAAACATAGACTAATATAAACATGTTATACACACATAGACTAATATAAACATGTTATAAACACATATACTATATAAACAAGTTATACACAACATATACTAATATAAACATGTTATACACACATAGACTCATATAAACATGCTATACACACATATACTAATATAAACATGGTATACACACATATACTATATAAGCATGTTATATACACATAGACTAATATAAACATGTTATATACACATATACTAAAATTGGCATTTACACATAATTCACTACTAGAAAACACAACTCACTGCTGGATTACACTACCCACTGCTGCACTACGCCGTTCATACATTTTCCCAACGCTCACTGCCAGCAGTACAAAACTGGAATGAACCGCTCCTCAATAAATCACACCGCGCATTGCTGAAGTAAAGCCTAATTGGCCTGTTTCCGGTTACCTAACCTATCCATAAACAAATTTATTTTTATTAAAGATTTTTTTGTATTGGTTTTTGTTATAAAATTTGCATTAACACAACATTCACTACTAGAATACACCACTCACTGCTGGATTACACATTCCACTGCTAGAATACTCCACTCACTGCTGGATTACACATTCCACTACTAGAATACACCACTCACTGCTGGATTACACATTCCACTACTAGAATACACCACTCACTGCTGGATTACACATTCCACTGCTAGAATACACCACTCACTGCTGGATTACACATTCCACTGCTAGAATACACCACTCACTGCTGGATTACACATTCCACTGCTAGAATACTCCACTCACTGCTGGATTACACATTCCACTACTAGAATACACCACTCACTGCTGGATTACACATTACACTACTAGAATACACCACTCACTGCTGGATTACACTTCCCACTGCTAGAATACACCACTCACTGCTGGATTACACATTCCACTACTAGAATACACCACTCACTGCTGGATTACACATTCCACTGCTAGAATACACCACTCACTGCTGGATTACACATTCCACTGCTAGAATACACCACTCACTGCTGGATTACACATTCCACTGCTAGAATACTCCACTCACTGCTGGATTACACATTCCACTACTAGAATACACCACTCACTGCTGGATTACACATTACACTACTAGAATACACCACTCACTGCTGGATTACACTTCCCACTGCTAGAATACACCACTCACTGCTGGATTACACATTCCACTACTAGAATACACCACTCACTGCTGGATTACACATTCCACTGCTAGAATACACCACTCACTGCTGGATTACACATTCCACTACTAGAATACACCACTCACTGCTGGATTACACTACCCACTGCTAGAATACACCACTCACTGCCGGATTACACATTCCACTACTAGAATACACCACTCACTGCTGGATTACACTACCCACTGCTAGAATACACCACTCACTGCTGGATTACACATTCCACTACTAGAATACACCACTCACTGCTGGATTACACATTCCACTGCTAGAATACACCACTCACTGCTGGATTACACATTCCACTGCTAGAATACACCACTCACTGCTGGATTACACTTCCCACTGCTAGAATACACCACTCACTGCTGGATTACACTTCCCACTGCTAGAATACACCACTCACTGCTGGATTACACTTCCCACTGCTAGAATACACCACTCACTGCTGGATTACACTTCCCACACATTTTGTCCCGCCAATGTGCATAAAATACACATCATTCATTCACTACTAGAATACACCACTCATTGTTGGATTACACTACCCACTGCTGCACAACACCGCTCGTTCCCCCACTGCCAGCAGTACAGAACTGGAATGAGCCGCTCCTCGCTAAATCACACCGTTCATTGCTGAAGTAAGCCTAATTGGCTTCTTTCCAGTTACTCAACCGGAAAAAAAATCGAAAGCAAAAAAATCGAAATTTGTTTTTTATTAATGTTTATTATTTGTGCATTTACACAACATTCACTACTAGAATATACATGGGAAATGCACCATAGCAGATGATTTTGGATTCACAGGAGGAACTGCACCGTAGCAGTTAATTTGGATTCACAGGGGAACTGCACTGTAGCAGTTAATTTGGATTCACAAGGGAACTGCACCGTAGCAGATAATATTGATTCACAGGGGAACAACACCCTGCACCGTAGCAGTTAATTTGGATCACCAGGGGAACAGCACCGTAGCAGTTAATTTGGATCCACAAGGGGAACTGTACCGTGGCAGTTAATTTGGATCCACAGGGGAACTGCACCGTAGCAGTTAATTTGGATTCACATGGGGAACTGCACCATAGCAGTTAATTTGGATTCATAGGGGAACTGCAACGTAGCCGTTAATTTGGATCCACAGAGGAACTGCACCGTAGCAGTTAATTTGGATTCACAAGGGAACTGCACCGTAGCAGTTAATTTGGATTCACAGGGGAACTGCACCGTAGCAGATAATGTTGATTCACAGGAGAACAACACCCTGCACCGCAGCAGTTAATTTAGATTCACAGGGGAACAGCACCGTAGCAGTTAATTTGGATCCACAGGGGAACTGCACCGTAGCAGTTAATTTGGATTCACAGGGGAACTGCACCGTAGCAGTTAATTTGGATTCACATGGGAACTGCACCGTAGCAGTTAATTTGGATTCACAGGAGAACTGCACCGTAGCAGCTAATTTGGATTCACAGGGGAACTGCACCGTATCAGTTAATTTGGATCCACAGGGGAACTGCACCGTAGCAGTTAATTTGGATCCACAGGGGAACTGCACCGTAGCAGATAATTTGGATCCACAAGGGAACTGCACCGTAACAGTTAATTTGGATTCACAGGGGAACTGCACCATAGCAGTTAATTTGGATTCACAGGGGAACTGCACCGTAGCAGATAATTTGGATCCACAGGGGAACTGCACCGTAGCAGTTAATTTGGATTCACAGGGGAACTGCACCGTAGCAGATAATTTGGATTCACAGGGGAACTGCACCGTAGCAGTTAATTTGGATTCACAGGGGAACTGCACCGTAGCAGTTAATTTGGATTCACAGGGGAACTGCACCGTAGCAATTAATATGGATTCACAGGGGAACTGCACCGTAGCAGTTAATTTGGATTCACATGGGAACTGCACCGTAGCAGTTAATTTGGATCCACAGGAGAACTGCACCATAGCAGTTAATTTGGATTCACAGGGGAACTGCACCGTAGCAGTTAATTTGGATTCACAGGGGAACTGCACCGTGCAGTTAATTTGGATTCACAGGGGAACTGCACCGTAGCAGTTAATTTGGATTCACAGGGGAACTGTACCGTAGCAGTTAATTTGGATTCACAGGGGAACTGCACCGTAGCAGTTAATTTGGATTCACAAGGGAACTGCACCGTAGCAGTTAATTTGGATTCACAGGGGAACTGCACCGTAGCAGATAATGTTGATTCACAGGGGAACAACACCCTGCACCGTAGCAGTTAATTTGGATTCACAGGGGAACAGCACCGTAGCAGTTAATTTGGATCCACAGGGGAACTGCACCGTTGCAGTTAATTTGGATTCACAGGGGAACTGCACCGTAGCAGTTAATTTGGATTCACATGGGAACTGCACCGTAGCAGTTAATTTGGATCCACAGGAGAACTGCACCGTAGCAGTTAATTTGGATTCACAGGGGAACTGCACCGTATCAGTTAATTTGAATTCACAGGGGAACTGCACCGTAGCAGTTAATTTGGATTCACAGGGGAACAGCACCGTAGCAGTTAATTTGGATCCACAGGGGAACTGCACCGTAGCAGTTAATTTGGATTCACAGGGGAACTGCACCGTAGCAGTTAATTTGGATTCACATGGGAACTGCACCGTAGCAGTTAATTTGGATCCACAGGAGAACTGCACCGTAGCAGCTAATTTGGATTCACAGGGGAACTGCACTGTATCAGTTAATTTGGATTCACAGGGGATCTGCACCGTAGCAGTTAATTTGGATTCACAGGGGAACTGCACCGTAGCAGTTAATTTGGATTCACAGGGGAACTGCACCGTAGCAGTTAATTTGGATTCACAGGGTAACTGCACCGTAACAGTTAATTTGGATTCACAAGGGAACTGCACCGTAGAAGTTAATTTGGATCCACAGTGGAAATGCACCGTAGCAGTTAATTTGGATTCACAGGGGAACTGCACCGTAGCAGTTAATTTGGATTCACAGGGGAACTGCACCGTAGCAGTTAATTTGGATCCACAGGGGAACTGTACCATAGCAGTTAATTTGGATCCACAGGGGAACTGCACCGTAGCAGATAATTTGGATCCACAAGGGAACTGCACCGTAACAGTTAATTTGGATTCACAGGGGAACTGCACCATAGCAGTTAATTTGGATTCACAGGGGAACTGCACCGTAGCAGATAATTTGGATCCACAGGGGAACTGCACCGTAGCAGTTAATTTGGATTCACAGGGGAACTGCACCGTAGCAGATAATTTGGATTCACAGGGGAACAGCACCCTGCACCGTAGCAGTTAATTTGGATTCACAGGGGAACTGCACCGTAGCAGTTAATTTGGATTCACAGGGGAACTGCACCGTAGCAATTAATATGGATTCACAGGGGAACTGCACCGTAGCAGTTAATTTGGATTCACATGGGAACTGCACCGTAGCAGTTAATTTGGATCCACAGGAGAACTGCACCATAGCAGTTAATTTGGATTCACAGGGGAACTGCACCGTAGCAGTTAATTTGGATTCACAGGGGAACTGCACCGTGCAGTTAATTTGGATTCACAGGGGAACTGCACCGTAGCAGTTAATTTGGATTCACAGGAGGAACTGTACCGTAGCAGTTAATTTGGATTCACAGGGGAACTGCACCATAGCAGTTAATTTGGATTCACAAGGGAACTGCACCGTAGCAGTTAATTTGGATTCACAGGGGAACTGCACCGTAGCAGATAATGTTGATTCACAGGGGAACAACACCCTGCACCGTAGCAGTTAATTTGGATTCACAGGGGAACAGCACCGTAGCAGTTAATTTGGATCCACAGGGGAACTGCACCGTTGCAGTTAATTTGGATTCACAGGGGAACTGCACCGTAGCAGTTAATTTGGATTCACATGGGAACTGCACCGTAGCAGTTAATTTGGATCCACAGGAGAACTGCACCGTAGCAGTTAATTTGGATTCACAGGGGAACTGCACCGTATCAGTTAATTTGGATTCACAGGGGAACTGCACCGTAGCAGTTAATTTGGATTCACAGGGGAACTGCACCGTAGCAGTTAATTTGGATTCACAGGGGAACTGCACCGTAGCAGTTAATTTGGATTCACAGGGGAACTGCACCGTAGCAGTTAATTTGGATTCACAGGGGAACTGCACCGTAGCAGTTAATTTGGATTCACAGGGGAACTGCACCGTAGCAGTTAATTTGGATTCACAGGGGAACTGCACCGTAGCAGTTAATTTGGATTCACAGGGGAACTGCACCGTAGCAGTTAATTTGGATTCACAGGGGAACTGCATCGTAGCAGTTAATTTGGATTCACAGGGGAACTGCACCGTAGCAGTTAATTTGGATTCACAGGGGAACTGCACCGTAGCAGTTAATTTGGATTCACAGGGGAACTGCACCGTAGCAGTTAATTTGGATTCACAGGGGAACTGCACCGTAGCAGTTAATTTGGATTCACAGGGGAACTGCACCGTAGCAGTTAATTTGGATTCACAGGGGAACTGCACCGTAGCAGTTAATTTGGATTCACAGGGGAACTGCACCGTAGCAGTTAATTTGGATTCACAGGGGAACTGCACCGTAGCAGTTAATTTGGATTCACAGGGGAACTGCACCGTAGCAGTTAATTTGGATTCACAGGGGAACTGCACCGTAGCAGTTAATTTGGATTCACAGGGGAACTGCACCGTAGCAGTTAATTTGGATTCACAGGGGAACTGCACCGTAGCAGTTAATTTGGATTCACAGGGGAACTGCACCGTAGCAGTTAATTTGGATTCACAGGGAACTGCACCGTAGCAGTTAATTTGGATTCACAGGGGAACTGCACCGTAGCAGTTAATTTGGATTCACAGGGGAACTGCACCGTAGCAGTTAATTTGGATTCACAGGGGAACTGCACCGTAGCAGTTAATTTGGATTCACAGGGGAACTGCACCGTAGCAGTTAATTTGGATTCACAGGGGAACTGCACCGTAGCAGTTAATTTGGATTCACAGGGGAACTGCACCGTAGCAGTTAATTTGGATTCACAGGGGAACTGCACCGTAGCAGTTAGCAGTTAATTTGGATTCACAGGGAACTGCACCGTAGCTGTTAATTTGGATTCACAGGGGAACTGCACCGTAGCAGTTAATTTGGATTCACAGGGGAACTGCACCGTAGCAGTTAATTTGGATTCACAGGGAACTGCACCGTAGCTGTTAATTTGGATTCACAGGGGAACTGCACGGTAGCAGTTAATTTGGATTCACAGGGGAACTACACCGTAGCAGTTAATTTGGATTCACAGGGGAACTGCACGGTATCAGTTAATTTGGATTCACAGGGGAACTGCACCGTAGCAGTTAATTTGGATTCACAGGGGAACTGCACGGTATCAGTTAATTTGGATTCACAGGGGAACTGCACCGTAGCAGTTAATTTGGATTCACAGGGGAACTGCACTGTAGCAGTTAATTTGGATTCACAGGGAACTGCACCGTAGCTGTTAATTTGGATTCACAGGGGAACTGCACCGTAGCAGTTAATTTGGATTCACAGGGGAACTGCACCATAGCAGTTAATTTGGATTCACAGCGGAACTGCACAGTAGCAGTTAATTTGGATTAACAGGGGAACTGCACCGTAGCAATTAATTTGGATTCACAGGGGAACTGCACCGTAGCAGTTAATTTGGATTCACAGAGGAACTGCACCGTAGCAGTTAATTTGGATTCACAGGGGAACTGCACCTTAGCAGTTAATTTGGATTCACATGGGGAACTGCACAGTAGTAGTTAATTTGGATTCACAGCGGAAATGCACAGTAGCAGTTAATTTGGATTCACAGGGGAACTGCACAGTAGCAGTTAATTTGGATTCACAGGGGAACTGCACAGTAGCAATTAATTTGGATTCACAGGGGAACTGCATAGTAGCAGTTAATTTGGATTCACAGGGGAACTGCACAGTAGCAGTTAATTTGGATTCACAGGGGAACTGCACAGTAGCAGTTAATGTGGATTCACAGGGGAACTGCACAGTAGCAGTTAATTTGGATTCACAGGGGAACTGCACAGTAGCAGTTAATTTGGATTCACAGGGGAACTGCACAGTAGCAGTTAATTTGGATTCACAGGGGAACTGCACAGTAGCAGTTAATTTGGATTCACAGGGGAACTGCACCGTAGCAGTTAATTGGATTCACAGGGGAACTGCACCGTAGCAGTTAATTTGGATTCACAGGGGAACTGCACCGTAGCAGTTAATTTGGATTCACAGGGGAACTGCACCGTAGCAGTTAATTTGGATTCACAGGGGAACTGCACCGTAGCAGTTAATTTGGATTCACAGGGGAACTGCACCGTAGCAGTTAATTTGGATTCACAGGGGAACTGCACCGTAGCAGTTAATTGGATTCACAGGGGAACTGCACCGTAGCAGTTAATTTGGATTCACAGGGGAACTGCACCGTAGCAGTTAATTTGGATCCACAGGGGAACTGCACCGTAGCAGTTAATTTGGATTCACAGGGGAACTGCACCGTAGCAGTTAATTTGGATTCACATGGGAACTGCACCGTAGCAGTTAATTTGGATTCACAGGGGAACTGCACCGTATCAGTTAATTTGAATTCACAGGGGAACTGCACCGTAGCAGTTAATTTGGATTAACAGGGGAACTGCACCGTAGCAGTTAATTTGGATTCACAGGGGAACTGCACCGTAGCAGTTAATTTGGATTCACAGGGGAACTGCACCGTAGCAGTTAATTGGATTCACAGGCGAACTGCACCGTAGCAGATAATTGGATTCACAGGGGAACAACCCTGCACCGTAGCAGTTAATTGGATCCACAGGGGAACAGGACCGGAGCAGTTAATTTGGATCCACAGGGGAACTGTACCATGGCAGTTTATTTGGATTCACAGGGGAACTGTACCATAGCAGTTAATTGGATCCACAGGGGAACTGCACCGTAGCAGATGATTTTGGATTCACAGGGGAACTGCACCGTAACAGTTAATTTGGATTCACAGGGGAACTGCACCGTAGCAGATAATTTGGATCCACAGGGGAACTGCACCGTAGCAGTTAATTGGATTCACAGGGGAACAGCACCCTGCACCGTAGCAGTTAATTTGGATTCACAGGGGAACTGCATCATAGCAGTTAATATGGATTCACAGGGGAACTGCACCGTAGCAGTTAATATGGATTCACAGGGGAACTGCACCGTAGCAGTTAATTTGGATCCACAGGAGAACTGCACCGTAGCAGTTAATTTGGATTCACAGGGGAACTGCACCGTAGCAGTTAATTTGGATTCACAGGGGAACTGCACCGTAGCAGTTAATTTGGATTCACAGGGAACTGCACCGTAGCAGTTAATTTGGATTACAGGGGAACTGCACCGTAGCAGTTAATTTGGATCACAGGAGGAACTGTACCGTAGCAGTTAATTTGGATTCACAGGGGAACTGCACGTAGCAGTAATTTGGATTCACAAGGGAACTGCACCGTAGCAGTTAATTTGGATTCACAGGGGAACTGCACCGTAGCAGATAATGTGATTCACAGGAGAACACACCCTGCACCGTAGCAGTTAATTTGGATTCACAGGGGAACAGCACCGTAGCAGTTAATTTGGATCCACAGGGAACCACCCTGCACCGTAGCAGTTAATTTGAAAATTTGAATTCACAGGGGAACTGCACCATAGCAGTTAATTTGGATTAACAGGGGAACTGCACCGTAGCAGTTAATTTGGATTCACAGGGGAACTGCACCGTAGCAGTTAATTTGGATTCACATGGGAACTGCACCGTAGCAGTTAATTTGGATTCACAGGCGAACTGCACCGTAGCAGATAATTTGGATTCACAGGGGAACAACACCCTGCACCGTAGCAGTTAATTTGGATCCACAGGGGAACAGGACCGGAGCAGTTAATTTGGATCCACAGGGGAACTGTACCATGGCAGTTTATTTGGATTCACAGGGGAACTGTACCATAGCAGTTAATTTGGATCCACAGGGGAACTGCACCGTAGCAGATGATTTTGGATTCACAGGGGAACTGCACCGTAACAGTTAATTTGGATTCACAGGGGAACTGCACCGTAGCAGATAATTTGGATCCACAGGGGAACTGCACCGTAGCAGTTAATTTGGATTCACAGGGGAACAGCACCCTGCACCGTAGCAGTTAATTTGGATTCACAGGGGAACTGCATCGTAGCAGTTAATATGGATTCACAGGGGAACTGCACCGTAGCAGTTAATTTGGATCCACAGGGGAACTGCACCGTAGCAGATAATTTGAATCTACAGGGGAACTGCACCGTAGCAGATAATTTGGATTCACAGGGGAACTGTACCGTAGCAGATAATTTGAATTCACAGGGGAATTGCACCGTAGCAGATAATTTGGATTCACCTGGTCACATCGAAGGGTCATTATTCTATGGCCTCGAAAAGTGACCTGCCCTCACTTGTTCAGTGTATACATAGGGGGTGGGGGTCATTGTTATTTTTGTTTTATGCTTGTCTGTGTAAATATTATGCATATGCATTATGTGAACCTCCTAGTTATACAGCACCCCCCCCCCCCATTGTCCCCATCGTCGCTACAGGTTGCCCATATGAGCGACGCCTCCTGAAGAGATCAGTTATTTTAGATTTTGGAGGATAGTGCATGATACAGACAGAGACCAATTCCAGAATCTCCTCTGGTTCTTTTACGTGCACGGTGTAAAGCACCGACACGAGACCTCGGTTTAACGTCCCATCTGAAAGACTATTATTAGGGTCAGACGGGGGATAAAACAGAGGAAAACACTTAATAGGACCTATCTACTTTTAGGGAGTATTCAGGGGCAATAACTGACCAATGTCTTTCATTAAAAGCTACACACTCGAGTTCTTGAGAGCGTTTCACCATCTTAGCATAACCGTGACAAAGTCCATTGATGTGAGACCTACTTGAGCCCCCGTCCCTCCCCCACACCCAAATAAGATGGCGAATAGGAGTGTAGTTAGACCCATGGTGAAGATGCTTCCCATTTGAGGCGCGTAGCAAAGTACTTAATGGACAATGGAGCGTTGTTCACACAACGGGGTCATCCATTTATTAATATTATATTTACAAATCACCAATAACTGATTGTATGTATCCCAAGAATCTTTGCTTCTGCATGTTTTTTTCAAGATGCATACAAAAGCATTTGATGACTTAAATATCACAGATAGTTTATAATGTGTGCGTCACTTTAGATTGTTTGTGTCACGTTATGTGAGAACATCAGTATCTCCTATTTTGACAG
>CM026395.1:33803288-33919388 GCA_014843695.1 Archivesica marissinica
TTTGGATTCACAGGGGAACTGCACCGTAGCAGTTAATTTGGATTCACAGGGGAACTGCACCATAGCAGTTAATTTGGATTCACAGGGGAACTGCACCATAGCAGTTAATTTGGATTCACAGGGGAACTGCACCATAGCAGTTAATTTGGATTCACAGGGGAACTGCACCATAGCAGTTAATTTGGATTTACATGGGAACTGCACCATAGCAGATAATTTGGATTCACATGGGAACTGCACCATAGCTGGGAACCACCGTAGCAGTTAATTTGGAATTCACAGGGAACGGACCGGAGCCGTAATTTGATTCACAGGGGAACTGCACCGTAGCAGTTAATTTGGATTAACAGGGGACAGGAATTTGATCACAGGGGAACTAGGCAGTTAATTTGGATCACAGGGGGAACTGACCGTAGCAGTTGATTTGGGTTCACAGGGTAACGCACCGTAACAGTTAATTTGGATTCCAGGGGACTGCACCGTAGAAGTTTATTTGGATCCACAGTGGAAATGCACCGTAGCAGTTAATTTGGATTCACAGGGGAACAGCACCCTGCACCGTAGCAGTTAATTTGGATTCACAGGGGAACTGCATCATAGCAGTTAATATGGATTCACAGGGGAACTGCACCGTAGCAGTTAATTTGGATTCACAGGGGAACTGCACCGTAGCAGTTAATTTGGATCCACAGGGGAACTGCACCGTAGCAGTTAATTTGGATTCACAGGGGAACTGCACCGTAGCAGTTAATTTGGATTCACAGGGGAACTGCACCGTAGCAGTTAATTTGGATTCACAGGGGAACTGCACCGTAGCAGTTAATTTGGATTCACAGGGGAACTGCACAGTAGCAGTTAATTTGGATTCACAGGAGGAACTGTACCGTAGCAGTTAATTTGGATTCACAGGGGAACTGCACCGTAGCAGTTAATTTGGATTCACAAGGGAACTGCACCGTAGCAGTTAATTTGGATTCACAGGGGAACTGCACCGTAGCAGATAATGTTGATTCACAGGAGAACAACACCCTGCACCGTAGCAGTTAATTTGGATTCACAGGGGAACAGCACCGTAGCAGTTAATTTGGATCCACAGGGGAACTGCACCGTAGCAGTTAATTTGGATTCACAGGGGAACTGCACCGTAGCAGTTAATTTGGATTCACATGGGAACTGCACCGTAGCAGTTAATTTGGATTCACAGGGGAACTGCACCGTATCAGTTAATTTGAATTCACAGGGGAACTGCACCGTAGCAGTTAATTTGGATTCACAGGGGAACGCACCGTAGCAGTTAATTTGGATACAGGGGAACTGCACCGTAGCAGTTAATTTGGATTCACAGGGGAACTGCACCGTAGCAGTTAATTTGGATTCACATGGGAACTGCACCGTAGCAGTTAATTTGGATTCACAGGCGAACTGCACCGTAGCAGATAATTTGGATTCACAGGGGAACAACACCCTGCACCGTAGCAGTTAATTTGGATCCACAGGGGAACAGGACCGGAGCAGTTAATTTGGATCCACAGGGGAACTGTACCATGGCAGTTTATTTGGATTCACAGGGGAACTGTACCATAGCAGTTAATTTGGATCCACAGGGGAACTGCACCGTAGCAGATGATTTTGGATTCACAGGGGAACTGCACCGTAACAGTTAATTTGGATTCACAGGGGAACTGCACCGTAGCAGATAATTTGGATCCACAGGGGAACTGCACCGTAGCAGTTAATTTGGATTCACAGGGGAACAGCACCCTGCACCGTAGCAGTTAATTTGGATTCACAGGGGAACTGCATCGTAGCAGTTAATATGGATTCACAGGGGAACTGCACCGTAGCAGTTAATTTGGATCCACAGGGGAACTGCACCGTAGCAGATAATTTGAATCTACAGGGGAACTGCACCGTAGCAGATAATTTGGATTCACAGGGGAACTGTACCGTAGCAGATAATTTGAATTCACAGGGGAATTGCACCGTAGCAGATAATTTGGATTCACCTGGTCACATCGAAGGGTCATTATTCTATGGCCTCGAAAAGTGACCTGCCCTCACTTGTTCAGTGTATACATAGGGGGTGGGGGTCATTGTTATTTTTGTTTTATGCTTGTCTGTGTAAATATTATGCATATGCATTATGTGAACCTCCTAGTTATACAGCACCCCCCCCCCCCATTGTCCCCATCGTCGCTACAGGTTGCCCATATGAGCGACGCCTCCTGAAGAGATCAGTTATTTTAGATTTTGGAGGATAGTGCATGATACAGACAGAGACCAATTCCAGAATCTCCTCTGGTTCTTTTACGTGCACGGTGTAAAGCACCGACACGAGACCTCGGTTTAACGTCCCATCTGAAAGACTATTATTAGGGTCAGACGGGGGATAAAACAGAGGAAAACACTTAATAGGACCTATCTACTTTTAGGGAGTATTCAGGGGCAATAACTGACCAATGTCTTTCATTAAAAGCTACACACTCGAGTTCTTGAGAGCGTTTCACCATCTTAGCATAACCGTGACAAAGTCCATTGATGTGAGACCTACTTGAGCCCCCGTCCCTCCCCCACACCCAAATAAGATGGCGAATAGGAGTGTAGTTAGACCCATGGTGAAGATGCTTCCCATTTGAGGCGCGTAGCAAAGTACTTAATGGACAATGGAGCGTTGTTCACACAACGGGGTCATCCATTTATTAATATTATATTTACAAATCACCAATAACTGATTGTATGTATCCCAAGAATCTTTGCTTCTGCATGTTTTTTTCAAGATGCATACAAAAGCATTTGATGACTTAAATATCACAGATAGTTTATAATGTGTGCGTCACTTTAGATTGTTTGTGTCACGTTATGTGAGAACATCAGTATCTCCTATTTTGACAGTTGTCACGTGATATTGTTGACATCGGCTCACGGAAATGACCGAACTTAAATCACGTGGTAAAAAAAGATCAACCGATTGGTCGGATTTGACGTCAAGCTAGACTTCAGCTTTTCGTAAACATAGCCCTGCCACGGTTTATTTATTTACAAACAAGATGGCCGAGACTCCGGAGTCCGCCCTTCCAGTAATTTATACAGATAATATAAGCGAAAATAAAGAAAACGAAGATTGCTCAAGCTTTGAACCGGAGAAGAAAAAGCAGAAACTAGACGCTCCACGGACAGCAGCTTTTAAACTGGAAGAACGGTTGAGTGGCATTCTTTGCTGCTCAGTTTGTTTGGACTTGCCAAAAACTTGTTACCAGGTGAATTTATATTCGTATTAATTTATGTTATATTTATGACTACACATGCTAGTTCGAGGATGCACTACATATATTGGTGTGGGTATTGTTTGGCCCATATGTGTCAATCGTTGGTGTGGATTTTGATCTTGAACATAAGTTGCATGAATGGAACTGTGCAACACTCGCACTGCGCAGTTAAGTTAGGTCGGATGGAAAGCGGATTGAAACCAAATTTCCTCATGAAAATATTTGCAATCGCAGACCCTTGTATTGTGAAAGCATGACACAGTGACAATTTGTCTGCTGTATAAATTATAATGATAATGCTTGATTATCTATTTGTTGTGGAATGTGTGCCAGAACAATGACATGTGACAGCTGCTAACGGCTGTGACCTCCAGCTCATGTTTGCACCACGTGATCATTTGTCAAATTATGATCAGCTGGTTAGCAAATGCTATGTTTATTTGGCACTCAGCCAGTTATTTATATTTATGGTACGGGCAATACAATCGGAATGTACGTATTGATCACATTGTGTGCTTGCCTAGGGCATGTGTGATGTAATTTGGTTTCTGCGTACCAGTTCTCACAATAAGTTTAGGATATATGTCGAAAACGATCCAATATGTAAAATATGGACTGGTAATCCAGGGATAGGAGGTTCGATCCGCCATCTAACCCTAATAAAATTAACAGTCTTTCAGATGGAATGTTAAACCAAGGTCTTGTGTCGGTACTTTACATTGTGCACGTAAAAGAACCAGAGGAGACAATGGAATGGGTCTCTTAGCTGTATCATTGCACTATCCTCCAACAATCTAAAATGACTAATCTCTTCAGGTGGCGTCACTCATATGGGCAACCGGTAGCGACGATAAATAAACGTAAAACACACAAATATGTAAAATATTGGACTGTGATGGTCATAGTACCGAAGACAGTACCAATATTTTATATATTGGATCCTTTGAGGCTTATATCGTACTTAAAACACACTTATATATAACAATGTCCTACTAATTCAAATTGTTAATTTCGTGTATCTAGTATTTAATATAATAATCTGGCCTTTTCACACCAGTCCAATATTAATAATAATGGACTGCAAGTACAAAGGTATGACGTCACGACAGTGTTTTAATAATGGTTTAATCACTATGACTGTTGGGTACAAATAGTTTTACTACTAATAGGCCTACAATTAATTCAATGCCCCTTGGATCATGTATCGGCTCAGGGTGAGGATCACACTCATTCAATCTCGCCATCTAGTCTGTCGAAGGCGGTTTTTTAGGAGATGATTTTAATCTAAGCTGTCCGATTAGCGCAGTGGTTAGCGCGCTCGCTTCTCACCAATGCAACCCGGGTTCGATTCTCGGAACGGGAAGTATGTGAGATGGTATGATGGTTGCCAGGTCGGATAGGTGCTCCGGTTTCCTCCCACACGAATGACCACAAATAAAGTTTACATTTAAACTGGATCACCATTTTAGAAAATTTGGTATAAATACAGTGTATACGTGTAAGTATAGATACCGTGTCTATTTATATGTAAAAGTTGGCAGGTTTTTACTACGGTTGGAGTACTAAGTACTTGTTAACCGCTGGAGCCTGCTCAGGAAAAGTGTTGTTAGGCAAACTGACCAGCGTCATATGGGCAACTGGAAGCGACAATAAATAAACTTATATACAAAGTTATATGCAAATTAAGTGCAAAGCTGCGTTGCCACTAGTTACATCATGATTCTTGAATCATGATGCTCACTGGCGTGTGACAGCAGTCATCGTATATACATTTATTACAAGGGAAGTAATGGCCGTTAGTACCCGATGCGAATAGATTTCCGATTCTATTTGCCATTTTGTTATCAATCTACTGGAGTGAGCGAATCAATTTAGTTGATGTATTGCTCTCTGATGAAACTTCATAATTTATTGTTCGGTTAGGTGCTGTATGGCTGACTGATTAAATTTATTTTAAGTCGCCACTGCGTAAATGCATTTGGGCAACTATGGTGCTGTATGTAACTGTATGCCGCAGCCTATGTTATATAGTCAGTTCAAAAGCTCACTCAGAGCTTGTACGGTTAATATCTTGCCGACTCAAAAATAAAATTTATCTTATATTGGGAGGAGGGCCAATCACTAATGTTGTCAGAACTTGTGGCCCAACCCATTTGCTAATTATTTATCGGTTGTACGATTGTTATTGTTATATACATGTATATAGAGCAATCAGTGGCGGCCGGTCCATGGGGAGTGGTTGGCTAATAGCCAGGGGCCCAAAGGGGGCCCCCGAAGACCAGAGGGAAAAAAATGAATTAGGAGTTTTCTGAGGGCCCCTCTGGAAATTTGGCCCCCCCCAACTGCGCCTCAGGATGCACAATCTCATATACACGAACTGAAAAGGGTTTGCGCGCTGAAATATCAATTTTTCTACCAAATCTCTGTTCCGTACTTTTCCGGGTTTTCCCCCGATAAACATTTTATTAAACCGGAAGTACTAACGCGATGTCAGTTTTTATTTTATTTCCTTATTAAAGAACCTACCTCAACCTAGCGTCACTTGGATATGTTATCATATGTATACTTCATAACCCGAGTTCCCAGAAAAAAACAATGGCAGCGGTCGATTCATGCAGTCATATATGAGAAGACCTTCAATTAATGAACAACTGAATTATTGTCCAATTCCATTCTAGAGTGAAGGATTTGGCGTTTTTCTTCCCCAATTTCTAAAGTTTTCTCCAACCGGGCCGAACCATGGCCGGCCTGGTGCGTTTTGTGTCCGAGGGGGCTCCATAATAATTATAGACAGGGGCTCCAGAAGGCGTCCGTCCATCACTGAGAGCAATAAAATATCAAATCTGATCTTATCTGACATGTGACTGATGTACTTCCTTATTTGATTTTTCGACAGTGTACCAATGGACATCTCATGTGTTGTGGTTGTTTCAACCACTTGTTGGCTGATGCCAGGTTAAAGGACGAGTCAGCCACCTGCCCCAACTGTCGTTGTGAAATCACCAAGAACTCGTGCTCACGCAACCTTGCCGTAGAAAAAGCTGTATCCGAGTTGCCGTCACAGTGCGAGTTCTGCTTCCTCCCGCTGCCCAGAAACTCCCTGGAACATCATGAGAGGGTGTTATGTCAAGAGAGGTGAGGTTGTCTTGTTCCGGGTAAGTGACCTTATTGTGTCAAGGTTAGCTGCCCTATAGATGTTTTTGTTGAAGTGGTGGAGCGAGGAAGAATGCAGGTGCGTCGTGGGTAAAGACCCGCCTGGAATCTACCTCTCATCTAATGTGTCCACTGTTTGCTCATGATTGAAGAAATGCCCATGTCTTTCTTCCATTTTTCTACCAGAGCAGGACGCATAGGTTATAAGGGGGCGTGAGACTATGAGATTGTTGAAGCGTGGCCGCAATTGGTCAGTCATTGCAACGGAGACTGATTGTGGGACTTCCAGATGAAATAAACAGCATGATGTCAACTTCTTAATAAACATTCACTAAAGCTGGCAAGTATTTTATGTTTTTAAGTCGTCCCATATAGCATGCTTTGTGCTTGCCTCAACCTTTTGCAAATACAGCCTAGTTTCTATCAATAAGTATGGACTATTTGCAGAAGGGTGACGTGCTTACACTTTCCAGACAAAATAATAGCGAAACACAAAGTAATTACATGTATAATTAAATTTAAATACTTTACTGGAAAAATAGAATATTGATAGTTTAATTTTCCAACCTAGATGTGCACTTTTGCATCATATTCCGCTTGTAACTAGTGATTATTTTCAGTGAAGAATTGTTTTTCAAAGGGCTGTAACTCTGTCAAACATACATCTAGACTTACATCTAATTTCCTTAGAGCCCGCCTCCGTGGTCGAGTGGTTAAGGTCGCTGACGTGTATACCACTGTAACCTATCATCACTGATGGTCACAGGTTTGAGCCCCGCTCAGGCCGTGTCTCATTTATATGAAAAAGTTGGCAGTTTCTTACGGAGGTGCACCCAAGTACTGGTTAACCGCTTGAGCCTGCCCAGGAAAGGTGTTGTTAGGTAAACTGCCCGCCGACGATATAGCCCAAAATGGTGCTGATGCAGGCGTAAAACCCGAAATATAAATAAATAAATTTCCTTAGAATCTGTTGAAGGGTTTACATGTAAATTGATATTTATGGTTGAACAATTTAAATGACAATTATTCTGATAATGAACTCGAGAGATAATAATTAAGCCTAATCCAAAGTTCCATCAAAAGCCATTAATTATATGAATGTAAATAAATGATCTTTTAAACTAGATTATATTTAAACATTTAAAGGAACAAATGTAATCGATCCTCCGTCTGACCCTAATAAAATTAACAGTCTTTCAGATGGGACTTTAAACCAAGGTCTCGTGTCAGTGCTGTACACCGTGCACGTAAAAGAACCAGAGGAGACTCTGGAATGGGTCTGTCTGTATCATTGCACTATCCTCCAAAAATCTAAAATGACTAATCTCTTCAGGAGCCGTCGCTCATATGGGCAACCGGTAGCGACGATAAATAAACGCAAAGCACACACAAATCATTAATGTAATGCCATATCATGTTGGTGACATGTATGTGCATCTTGAAGCTAGTATCTTCTCAGTTGAATATTGTCATACTGTAACTGTCCGAAATCACTGAAGCAGAAATAACTGCATACGGATCCGCACTTCATGCTGATAAACAGTTCATACCGATAAACATGTCATGCTTATCCACATGTCATGCTGATGCACACTTCATGCTGATATACACTTCATGCTGATATGCACTTCATGTTGATATACACTTCATACTGATCCACACTTCATGCTGATATACACTTCATGCTGATCCACACTTCATACTGATATACACTTCATGCTGATCCACACTTCATGCTGATCCACACTTCATGCTGATACACACTTCATGCTGATCCACACTTCATACTGATCCACACCTCATACTGATCAACACTTCATACTGATCCACACGTCATACTGATTCATACTGATCCGCACGTCATACTGATCCACACTTCATACTGATCAACACTTCATACTGATCCACACGACATACTGATCCACACGACATACTGATCCACACTTCATACTGATCCACACTTCATACTGATCCACACTTCATACTGATCCACACTTCATACTGATCCATACTTCATACTGATCAACACTTCATACTGATCCACAAGTCATACTGATCCACACTTCATACTGATCCGCACTTCAGACTGATCCACACTTCATACTGATCCACACTTCATACTGATCCACACTTCAGACTGATCCACACTTCATACTGATCCACACCTCATACTGATCTCTCATAAGCAAGAGCAGGAGATCTATGGACAGAAATTGGGCAGTTAATAATAATATAATGTTTCTAATTATCTACTCTAGCTGAAGACATTTTGTGATGAGTCATCGCATGGGTACTGTCTGAATTAATGAAATGTGCACATCTAGAATACCAGATTTCATTATGACTACTGTAATCATATAATTCATATATCAGATCAGATATTCTGCATATATATAGCAGAAATATGAAGCTGTTAGCTGCCTGGAAGGTGTTAGCACATACGGCAAACCAATTACTCATTATAAAGTGAGACAGGAATGAGTGATGCATTCTGGATGTTTGTACTTCACTGTCCATCAGTCACAGCATTTTGTGTGTGTATTTCTGTATGAAGTCTCACAAGTATTTGTTTACAGAGGTAAGACAGTATTGTCTAAGATAGAGCTATAAAGTTAGATATATTTAGTACTTGTAGTGTATCTAGTTTTTAATGGCACGCTTGCTTTCATTATATTTGTTCAGTCTGCCTCCCATTTCAAATGTAGAGCCCATGAACCAGGCCAATCTAAATGGAAAAGCATGTGCCATACAAACTAGTAGTTATTAAGAATAATCGGAACTAGGTTAGTTGGTGTAGAGGTGTGAACTGGAAGCTCGAGGATTTCATCTGAGCCCATTCAGTTGTTTCAGGTATGAAAATTGCCATTAGCTGTGAGTCCATCCAGTGGTTGCAGATAGAAATGTTGTCACTAGCTGTTGGACCGAGTGCATCGAGGGATATCAGATCGGATGATTGTCACTATCTTTGAGTCCTTCCAGTGATTTTGGATGGGAAGTTTTAAAGATTTTCCAGTGGTATAATGTCGTATTAAAGTCCGTCCACTGGTGTCAGATGAGAAGGTTGTTATTTTAGTCATCTAAAGTCTAGAAATGTGGCTTTGTCAAAGGATGGGAGATATAGTAGTCAGTGAGTTCGCTACCGTAGATAAATAAATAGTTAGTTTGATGTATATATACTGGTGTTAGAGTAAAATCTTACTGATTACCATGTGTACACTGATGTGGATACTGATGTGGATACTGATGTGGATACTGATGTGGGCACTGATGTGGATACTGATGTGGGCACTGATGTGGATACTGATGTGGACTCATGTGGGCACTGATGTGGATACTGATGTGGATACTCATGTGGGCACTGATGTGGATACTGATGTGGGCACTGATGTGGATACTGATGTGGGCACTGATGTGGATACTGAGTTGGATACCATGTGGGCACTGATGTGGATACTGATGTGGGCACTGATGTGGATACCATGTGGGACTGATGTGGATACTGATGTGGATACTGATGTGGATACTGATGTGGATACTCATGTGGGCACTGATGTGGATACTATGTGGGCACTGCTGTGGGCACTGATGTGGATACTGATGTGGGCACTGATGTGGATACTGATGTGGGCACTGATGTGGATACTGATGTGGGCACTGATGTGGATACTGATGTGGACAGGCACTGATGTGGGCACTGATGTGGACACTGATGTGGACAGGCACTGATGTGGACACTGATGTGGGCACTGATGTGGATGCTGATGTGGATACTCATGTGGGCACTGATGTGGGCACTGATGTGGACAGGCACTGATGTGGACACTGATGTGGGCACTGGCACTGATGTAGACACTGATGTGGACACTGATGGACAGTGAGTGGACATAAGGCAGACAATACCTACAAATCTGATTTACTAGTAAGACTATTCACAAACTTAAGGTCATTTCTGATTTTGGTTAATTCATTTTGTCAAAAAGATTAATTTCTCTCCGATATTGCTCCTTCATATAGTATCGATTTATTTCATGGGAGTGGGCATAAACATACCAATTTGGAATTAAAATATTTCTTGACAATTCCATCAAAGTTTTCACTCTTGGCTGATAATTAGAAGTCGTAAATGAGTGCCAAAATCCATTGTATGAATGTACCTAGATGAATGAATGATGCGTAAATGTTTAGTCAGAGTTTTACGTTTTCATTGTTGACATTTTGGACAATTTGCGGAATAATTTGGTTTTCAACAATAATAGCTTTCCTTTTCAGCCCATGGATCGAACTCTGCCAGGACATTATTTGCAGCAACATCTTTTTATTTTTCAGCAGGTGTTCGTATTTCCATGGTCATTGCTGTTAATCCAGATTTCATAAAAAAGCGTTTTATGTGTGGAATGAATGAAAAGATAGTAGCTTTGTTTTGTGTTTCTTCACACTGTTGACACATCGTACATTCTTGTTACAGGTCGTGCAGCGTTTGATGTTCTTGGCAGTGTAAGACATTAACATAGTTAAGAGCACGATCACACGTGTATGTAAATATATAACAGTTCATATGTTGAAATATAAATATTTATTTGGACTCAACTGTAATACACTATTGTGTTAAATCATTTTTTGTTTTTGTTTTATTGTTTCAACATAAATGGTGAAGCTTTGCTAATCTATGTGTGTTAATTCCATTAGTGACTTCAAGTTTAACGTAAGCACTAGTGACTTCAAGTTTAACGTAAGCACTAGTGACTTCAAGTTTAACTTAAGCACTTGCATTTATATGAAGCTAGTATTGTGAGATTATGTAAGATGATTGTATGAAGCCATCAAATGCAATCAGTGACAAAATGTGTGACTTACAGACATAGTGTACGGTAAGTATGTGTTAATACAGGTAAGTGGAGCGAGCGGCCTTGTAGAGTATTTATAAATATCAAAATGTCCGGCTATTTAAAAACTTGCATAGTAACTATGGTTTTACCAAGATAACTTGAAAATTCATACTGTAGCTGAGAGACTTAGGAAAGCTTTACCTGAATGGAAGAATATGATGCTAACCTAGCTTACACTGCCAAGTTCAGAAGACCATTTAGGATTTCACGATGGGCCATTAACAATGACATCTCTTGTCCCCATTCAGGTCGACAAAGTGTAAGTTCTCTCGAATTGGTTGCCCCTGGTACGGACCCTTCCATGAACTGCTGACACATGAAGGGTCCTGCACGCATCCACAGAAGACCGGCCTGGAGATAATGGAGTCCCTAAGCAGAACGGATGACTCTGAGAAACAGGAGCACCATATATACAGGGATATATTTGGTCTACTATCCTTCGAAAAAGTTACTTTTAACGGTAAATAGTTCAGGCAGTTTTATTTAAGTTTATTTAACGTCTCTACCGGTTGCCAATTTGATCGCTTGCCCACATGGTTCCCCGGAGGCGAGGGTAAATAAACTCAATCATCATCTGCCAATTTGAGCGGCGGGCAGTTTACCTAACAGCATCTTTCCTAGGCAGGCTCCAGCGGTTAACCAGTACTTGGTGCACCAACCTCCCACCAAACTGCAAACATTTCATATAAGGAGACACTGTCTGAGTGGGGCCTGAACCTGTGACCATCAGTGATGATAGGTTTCAGTGGTATACAAATCAACGACCTTGACCACGGAGGCAGACCTGTGCATTTTTATTTCCTGTTATCATTAGGTTATATGTACCAGCGGGTAAGTTTAGACACAAGTAAAACAACATCCCAATTCTACATCCATGTATCATCCTGCCCCTGAGATTTACATATAGGTTACACACTCCATGAACCACAGGAATAGACCTACTGTACATTTACAGTGTATGTTATACAGGCCTCTGAATCGTTATATCACAAATTGGCCTTTCATGTACTGGTTATATTAGTCACGCTTCGATAATACAGTTAAACCGAGGTCTCGTGTCGGTGCTGTACACCGTGCATGTAAAAGAACCAGAGGAGATTCTGGAATGTGTCTGTTTGTATCATTGCACTATCCTCCAAAAATCTAAAATAACTAATCTCTTCAGGAGGCGTCGCTCATATGGACAACCGGTAGCAGCGATAAATAAACGTAAAACACACACAATACAGTTAAACCTGTGTTAGTGGTCACCTCTATTAAGCAGCCAACCTGTATTAAGCAGCCAGTTTCCAGATTCCCAATATGTTGTTTTATTATACATTTGACCTGTGCTAAGCAGCTACTTTCTATGATTCCCTTGGCTGGCTGCTTAAGACAGGTTTGATGTACAAAACCGCATGAATAGGCCTACTGTACATTGTCGGTGTATGCCATACGGCCCCATATTAGATAGTGGACCTTTCATGTATGAGTAGTATTAGTCACACTTAAGGAGCCTTGCAGTACGTGTTACAGTTTTATCCAGCCTGTTCCATTAGATCCAGGACAAGACTAGGGAAATACAGTTAAACCTGTCTTAAGCAGCCAGCTAAGGGAATCACAGAAAGTGGCTGCTTAGCACAGGTGGCTGCTTAATAGAGGTCAAATGTATAACAAAACACCATATTGGGAATCTGGAAACTGGCTGCTTAATGCAGGTCAGTTGCTTATTAGAGGTGACCACTAACACAGGTTTGACTGTATATGCATACATTATTTACAGTGTTCCTATTATACAGGATGTAAAGAACAGTGGCGTAGCTACCCAATTTGAATTTGTAGGCCTGGCTGGTTGAGCACCATAAATACAGGAATCTGGGGGCATACTCCCCTGGGAAATTTTTGAATTATAGAATGTCGATTGTGCACTCTGACCCATTTCAATGTACGTTTTAGACGTTAAAATGTCCATGTATTTTTCAAATTGAATCTAAAATTGCTATACACACTAACAATGCAAATATATGATCGTGTCGTGATATAATTATGTGACCGCTGGTCTAGATTCTATATCATACAAACATCTGACCCAGTCCACTTTTTATTGCATTGTTGACCTATATTTATTTGGGTTTTTCATTTTCTGTGACAATCTGCAAGTCCGGGCCTTCATTGCCTTATAAGAGCTACGCCCCTGAAGGATTGTATACAGTCAAACCTGTGTTAGTGGTCACCTCCATTAAGCAGCCAGCCTGTATTAAGCAGCCAGTTTCCAGATTCCCAATATGTTGTTTTATTATACAATTGACCTCTATTATGCAGCCACCTGTGTTAAGCAGCCACTTTCTCTGTCTGTGATTCCCTTGACTGGTTGCTTAGGACAGGTTTGACTATATATTGTTTATGTGATTGTAGATCTCCAACTGAAGCCGTACCGTACTGACGACTTCATCACAAGACTATTCTACGAGACTAGTCGGTTCACTGCATTTAATCACCAATGGTTAATACGAGCAAAGGTTGTGCATGACAAGAAAGATCCAGCCTTTTCGTCACAGAGGTCATTGACCTATCAGCTAGTTCTGAAAAATAAGACGAATCAAGCACTGAACCTTCACTACATGGTACTGAAGGGGCCGTATGGCGAGATGAAAGTGAATCCTGCCATTTATAAACACGAGTTTTCCAATGACTGTCAGGAAACGAGCCACCAGGATTTGCCGGTTATTGATTCCATCGAGTGTAACAAACTTCTAGCAGCGAAGACGATCAACCTGAGACTACTGATGTTCCAAGTGCCGTCGTAGAGTTTTCTTATGTGTTAGATGATAGTTAGATGATAGTTAGATGATAGTATTCATATTCATGAAGAGATTGTAGACGGGAGTTGTCCATGTGTTTGGCAACAAGTCACTTTACATGTATTGTCATTTAAATCCCACTTTTTATACTGTTAACATTTTAACTACTTTGTAAGAAAAACGTTAAATTTAATATTTGAATTTAAAAAAAATGTTGTACTTTTAATGTGATCCATTAATTTTAAGTTATTTTTACGGGATATTTCTAACGCGGGAAACGTTATTACACATGTTTGACATATAGATATTTTCAAACGCTTAAAACACCTGGAGCCTTTCAAGAATGATGTACAATAGCCTTGTACTTTATTGTTGTTTCTATATTAAATTATCTCTGCCAAACATTTTGCTGTTTCGAATTTTTATGCCAGGGCATTACATTATTTATGTTAAGGAGTTGTAAACAGAGTAGAGCATTTATTCATGTATCCTGACGGCAAAAAGAAACTGTGCACTTGCCTTAGAGGTAAAATTTATATCCTTTTAGAAATTAATATAGGCATTAATTTGGTTTTAATATTGGGTAACTTAGTGCAATGTGTGAAGAATTATTTTCTTCACTCATGATAGTAAAATCCATATTTCTAAAATTTGTGCTGAAAAAGTAACGCTCAATATAAAAGTGCGCAGTTTTGTTTATGGTTTCAGTATATGTTAGAGATATATATACATTATGTAATTGTATTGGACGTTGCTGATTGATATTTGCTAGAGTTATGTCCCTTTGATATATTACACAATACTGTATCGGTATATTGTGTAACATATTATATGGAATGTTGTGTATCCAACTACTTGTTATGCCTCCCCAACTGATGAGCTAAGAGGGTATATAGGTTTGAGGTTATCCGTCCGTCTGATTGTATGACGGCACCCATAAAATGATACTCTAATGGCTAGGAGAACAATAGGTTTACTGTCTAGGGTTACGGGTTATGTGGGTATAAAAACCCTTATGTGGCTATCAATTCTGTTTATTTGGCTATAGAGATAAAAGGAATAGCCACTTAATGTACAATTTTAGGTACGTCCGTCCTGCCATAGATACAATCTTGTGTCCAAATCCTCAATTCACTATGGGACCAATTGCTAATGTGGCATGAGGACTTTCATTGGTATGTACTTCATTACCGTATGTAATTTAATAAATACACTGAAAATTCGAATCTGGCATATCCAATTGCTCATTCACTCTTGGGCCAACAGCTGGTTTATTTGCCATGGCAACAGCTGGTTTATTTGCTATGGCAACAGCTGGCTTATTTGCCATGGTTACTCGCCTGTGTATGTAGTTAATTACATGCTTTGAGTCCCACCCACCACAATGTGTATCCCTTTCTGATTTTCTCATTTTGTATACTGCCATCCAGTAATTTTGCAAAAATCGATCCAGTTTTATCATTTATGAAATATGTTGGCGGAGAGATATATTAGTCAACCTATGGTGACCATTCTAATGAGAAACATTAGTCAGTTACTGCCCCTGAATACTCCTAAAATAGATTGGTCCTCTTAATTGATTTCCTCTGTTTTTATCGTTGTTCCATTTTCTCTTTTTATTATTATTATAATGATTAAATCTCCTAGATTTCCTACAGTATATCAAACTGGATACTTTACTGTAACAATTAAATAACATTATTTTGATAAAATTACATTTATCCTACCACAACATCTGGTTAGTAAACAACAGTAAAAACAAAGGATTCCAACTAAAAGGACCAATATACATTTTGGGATAAATCAGATTTTATCTGTCAAAGGGAGGTAATAGAAAAACAATAAAGTCTCTCATTCTATGCTCACTGCCACCTCCTTATCCTTCTGTAATAGTCATATACCGTTGTACAGAACAAAATAGCTTTCATGGGTTCTTTGACACTTATTAAAGTTCTATATTTGGTTATTTCAAGTTGGGGCCCTTACGGGGGTAGGGGATATTGATATTATACGATTATCTGTTGAGTATGGACTTCCAGATTTTGTTTTTGGGGTTTGGTGAAAATTGAGTGAAGAATAAGATAGTTAGATATGTTTATAGCAAACTTTCTTGCCATCCTGTACATTGAGACATGTGGTGGCATTCAGCCCGCTTAACACATGTTACCGGTACAAGGAGAATGAAATCAATGGTTGACACAAAACATCAAATGAATCCATGTTGTTTGAATACATGTGTATGTTCATTTGAGTGAAAGTTGTATTTGCAAGGGGTCAGTCCTCGCAAGGGGTCAGTCCTCTACCAAGATAAGATAATCCAGACCATTTGTATACAAAAATTATATAACATTTTTTATAATGAGTGGCTCTGTGTATTTATAATGAGTGGCTTTGTGTATTTATAATGAGTGGCTCTGTGTGTTTATAATGAGCGGCTCTGTGTATTTATAATGAGTGGCTCTGTGTATTTATAATGAGTGGCTCTGTGTATTTATAATGAGTGGCTCTGTGTATTTATAATGAGTGGCTCTGTGTATTTATAATGAGTGGCTCTGTGTATTTATAATGATTGGCTGTAATACAATCTCTCTGCACTGGTTTCCACTGTTACACATGTTTGGTGCCAACTGTAATTTTGACTTGCGAAAACTAAGAAATTTCAAGAAAATTAACTGTGGAGATAAAACTGCTTATGGATTTAAAGAAACTATTAGTCTATATTATTATCTGATGGCCAAGTTTCATGTAGATAAATGAAGTATTGTGTGTATATGTTTACTTTGTTGTTATAGTGTGTTATAGTGTGTTTGTTAGTCTAACATTTAGTGTACTCTGGTTCTACATGTATGGTCCCGTGGAAGACCCTACTAGGCACCTTACTTGGTACCCGTTCATAAACTCACACAACAGATACTAAATCATCAAAGCACATTTTAAAAATAAGCACCTTTTCTGTTTAGTCTCTAAGATAAGTTCACCTTTTTCGTTGCATGAGAAAGCGATTCCAACTTGACAAAGTGTGAACTGCACACGTTTTAGTATAATTTTGTGTTCAAATTTCCTACACACAGGTATATAAAGTGCCATGTTTTTAAAAACATCTTCTTGTACTTGTATGTTGATGCCGGATACCTAGTATGGTGTCGAGTACTCCCCAGGGCTATGATGGTTGTTTATGTATATTATATATTACCAGTAATTCACCTGTTTCTATCATTTACTAGGATTTCTACGTGATGTACCATGTTTAGCTATGGTGTCTGTTTTTCTATATTTTAAATTTTGGCCTAGTGGTTTAGGTCGTTGACTTCAAATATCTTCCATCACCTCTGTAGGTTCGATTCCCACTTGGGGTTTCAAATTATTTCATGTGATAAATTATTTCCAGGATAAATTCATCGACCCTCTGCAAACCCTTAGCTTCTATCCAACTGGCTTGCAGAGGGTTGATGAATTTATCCTGGTGTCCGTCCATGCCTGCGATACTGCCCTGAGGGGAATCCAGGGTGTTCTTCCATCAATAATAGCTGGAGGTTCGTCATATCACCTAAGCTGTTGATGCAACTTTAAACCCACCAAAAATCAAATAAACAAATATTTTTGTTATAACATATACAAATATTTATTGTAAACAGTAGTGAGTACTTTTCAAAATAATACATGTTGATGGCAAGAGTTAGGAAAGATCAAGGGAGTGCATTACCATTCAACTTTTCACACAAGCTTGTTCCGAAAGGGCTGAGTTGCACTTTCCGTAGTGTTAACTCATGTTTTGATAGGGCCGAATTGTACTGTGCTGCAGGGTTAAAACATATCGGTATCTCACCCAGCTTTCCCTCTGTCTGAGTTTTTGTCTGCGCCATTTCTGTTACCAATTGAAAAAAAATGGAGCCAATTTGAAAAACTTGGAGCCAACTAAGAGGCATATAGTTCACATATAAATATTTGAAGCCATGTATTTGACAAAACGTGTTGCGCTAAAATAAAAAGAGTTGCACCAATTATATTTGCCAATTCACAAAATTTAGCGCCAATAATTGTATTTTGTCACCAGCGGGAACCCTGTCACCATATCTCAGGGCTTTGTTCATGTAATAACTTACAGCAAACAGGTGCTAGCACTATTCCAACAGAACACAATAGAGTAAAAAACCAAGAATTGATCGTTTAATTTGTTTCCATCCACAGCAGAGGTGCTGTGTTATATTTAACTAATATGATGACGGTCATATCGCAGACAACATTCATAACTGAAGTAGGAATTAGTAGTAATTGTTGCTTGATAGAGTCTACCTTTTGTGCCTCACTGGTGTTTTCTGTAGTGTTTCTTTAGTTAGTTAGATGTGGATATATGGTATGTCTTTTAGACTTGTCACGTTTGGTCAGTGTTATTGCAAGATTAAAGGGGCTTTCAGTGATCTGTATCATGTATTGTAAATATTGATGTTGTTTTTGTGTGCAGTCAATTAAAATAGTTTCTAGATCTAGTATTTTACTATACTAGTATTCACTTTCAGCAGGTTTGTAAACAGATATAAAGCAATAAAAAGTATGTATTTATTGTATGTTCACAGAGTTATGTCCCCTTTTTACTTGGCGTAGGTCCAGACTGTACTGTGAACTACTTTCTTTGATGATGCAGCAACCTGCAAGTATAGTTCTAGAGTGCACCTAACATAGCACCTAACATAATTAACGGATCACAAGATGGTACCGGATTATATACAAGATCATTATTAACAATGGTTACATTCACTAGGAACGGACATAAATAGCGGATCACAAGATGGTACCCGATTATATACAAGATCATTATTAACTTCAATGGTTACATTCACTAGGAACGGACATAATTAGCGGATCACAAGATGGTACCCGATTATATACAAGATCATTATTAACTTCAATGGTTACATTCACTAGGAACGGACATAATTAGTGGATCACAAGATGGTACCCGATTATATACAAGATCATTATTAACAATGGTTACATTCACTAGGAACGGACATAAATAGCGGATCACAAGATGGTACCCGATTATATACAAGATCATTATTAACAATGGTCAACATTCACTAGGGACGGATTGACATCCCTCTGATTCGACCCCACCTCAAGTGTCCCCGGTTGATTGTCTCATGCTGGATGTCCCTCACATGATGTTCCATACTGCTCATGCACCATCATTTAATTATTATATAAAAGACATAATCCCACTGGTCATGCAGCCTAACAATTTAATACAATTTGAAATAGAGCCCTTGGAACAACACGTGTTCTGAAAGTACTTCAAGCCTGCTGAATGTTATTACTTTTTAACCCATTCAACACCAAGTAACTGACATGACTGGTCCATGATATTTTTAGACCAATAAAATGAATAAGAAAATTACATTTGGACCAGTTCATTTATCAAAATGGGTAATTTTGAATAAAAAATAGTAATATTACTGGCAAAAAGTGCAGATCCTGATGAGACGGCTCGTCACGAGCCGGCTCATCTGGATCTACACTTTTTTGTAAGCCTATTTAGAGGTCTGTGGTGTTGAAAGGGTTAAAACACAATATACTTCTCAAGTTATGGCCAGTATGTGTACAGAATGTTAAAAAGAAAACCACAAATCCAAGAGCAAATACAGTGAAACCTGTTTTAAGCAGCCAGCTGATGGAGTGATGAAAAATGGCTGCTTACAGTATTCAAGATGGCTGCTCAATAATTGTTGAAAGAATTATTAAGTTGGGAACGTTGTACCTGGCTGCTTTATGCAAGTTGGCTGCTTAATATAGGAGACCACTAACATAGGTTTGATTATAACCCTGCTGGAAATTGAGTAAATAATTGATATAGTCAGCAATTTGTTGCTATTGCTTATGTGTGAGGTTGCAATGTCTCGTATATATCAATACAATTGTACATGTAGAATGTTCTAGTTAGCATAGAACTGTACGGTAATTTCATGCTCATGCATTTTACGGGTAGGAGACGTTTGAATAATTTATTTAATGCTTTCCAAATTTATGATCGAAATAAAATGTGTTAGTCCACTGGTTGAAAGCAGTAGAATAGCACAATTTGTGTTAGAATAGCACAATTTGTGTTAGTCCGCTGGTTGAAAGCAGTAGAATAGCACAATTTGTGTTAGTCCGCTGGTTGAAAGCAGTAGAATAGCACAATTTGTTTCCCACTGCTTTGCACATGTTGTACCTAGCAGCTGCATGTTGATATGTTAGCAACGCACATGTTGTACCTAGCAGCTGCATGTTGATATGTTAGCAACGCACATGTTGTACCTAGCAGCTGCATGTTGATATGTTAGCAACGCACATGTTGTACCTAGCAGCTGCATGTTGATATGTTAGCAACGCACATGTTGTACCTAGCAGCTGCATGTTGATATGTTAGCAACGCACATGTTGTACCTAGCAGCTGCATGTTGATATGTTAGCAACGCACATGTTGTACCTAGCAGCTGCATGTTGATATGTTAGCAACGCACATGTTGTACCTAGCAGCTGCATGTTGATATGTTAGCAACGCACATGTTTTGAGACTTAAGCTGTCCGTGATGTCATTATATTTTAGCGTCATCTAAACACGACTCCCATTTAGTGCATTGTTGCATCATTTTCCATTATAAAACCAATTTTCAGTCTAAAATAAAAAGAATATTTGTTTGTTTGTGAATGATCGAATAAATTTCACTCATGAACATAGAAGGCTAATATTATCACTCGTGGCTGGCCTCACCCATGAGAATAATGCTTTTAATGTTCATTTGGTGAAATATAATTCTATAATACATCGAATCAAACAAAATCCTCTTACTACTAACTTGTGTGTTTGGATGATGTGAGCTGTTATGCTCGCTTACCATCGCTGACGGTACTTGTGTTGTTCACACTTTACCACTTAATCCTTTCCTTCATAGTGATTTAGGTTAATATACTATTATATCTCCATACAAACGACAGCCATTTAGCTATCATGTAGTGGATAAGTAGTCGCCATATCTATCCCACCTCCATAGATATTACTGGGACTACATAGAGATTTAGGTTAATATACTATTATATCACCATACAAACGACAGCCATTTAGCTATCATGTAGTCGCCATATCTATCCCACCTCCAGAGATATTACTGGGACTACATGAGATTTAGGTTAATATACTATTATATCACCATACAAACGACAGCCATTTATGCATTGGATAAGTAGTCGCCATATCTATCCCACCTCCATAGATATTAGTGGGACTACATGAGATTCTGGCCTTTATTATGAACATTGGTTTGGCTACTACATTGTCAATGTATATCGTATTGGTAATGGCGTCAAGAGGTGCTTCTATGAGGGAAAGGATTAATATATACAACTTGACCTTCAAACTTGCAATTATCTTGACTTTGGATAATTGGCACTTACCATGAATTAAGACTTAGGCCTTTGTTTCTTTATTGTTAATATCCCCCCTATTTGGTATGTAACAAAATACCAGTCATAATATATGAAACACTCCTTGTGAACTCATTCAATGGACAGACGGATCTGTAGTCCAGTGGTAACACGCTGGACTGATAATCCAGGGATCGTAGGTCGATCACCTGTCTGACCCTAATAAAATTAACAGTCTTTCAGAAGGGACTTTAAACCGAGGTCTCCCATGGTGCTGTACACCGTGCACATAAAAGAACCAGAGGAAACTCTGGAATGGGTCTCTGTCTGTATCATTGCACTATCCTCCAAAAATCTAAAATGACTAATCTCTTAGTCGCTCATATGGGCAACCGGTAGCGACGATAAATAAACGTAAAACACAAATGATCTCAAAGTATTTATTTTACAATGATTGCGAAACAACTTATATTAATCACTTTTGTTGGCGTGGATGCACGCATATAGATGTCCTTCATGTGGGAGGAACCCCAAGTACCTGGAGAAAACCCACCCGTCCGATCTGGCAATCAAGACATCAAGAACCAATGCTTCTCAAATTTGAACAGTTACCGTAGCAACCATGAAACAACTGTTACCATGTTTATTTAAATGCTGCCAAAACTAGGTCACTATGTCAACTTAATGGGCACCATTGAAAGACCTTTTTATGAATCTGTAGTAGAAATGTGCTGTTGTGAATATGATCCTTACAGCAAACTCTTTTCAAGCTGAACAACTAGGTCACAGGGTCAACTGGAATGAAACCATTTAAATGAGTTATTCTCAAGACCCAACAGTAGGAATGATGCCAAATCTTGCCAGTAGCATCTTTACAGCAACATCTACCAATCTTATTAAGTGAGGTTAAAATGTAGGTCACTAGGTCAGTGCATACAGAAGCATTAAACACACTTTTTATGAACTAATCATAGGAACTGCCAAATTGGATCTGCAGTGTCCTTGCAATTGTCCTCTGTCACTATGGTGACATGGGGTCACCTGATTGAGCAAGTTAGAGCCTTTGGACCCTTTTGTCAGGAGAAAATAAAATGTTGCCCAGATACCTTTCCTTAAAATTTGCGTAGACACAGATGAGCATTGCAGAATTTCTCAACAATCTGTTTGTGTTTGCTTTAAGGAAAATGTGCAGACCATGAATTGAGTAACAATGTTGATATTGTTTGTACAACTGAACGAGGTACTCAAAGAGAGCATACATGTTTAGTGTTATACCATGTGATACAGTATACAGCCAAACCTGTGTTAAATGTCACCCCTATTAAGCACTCAGCTTCCACAGTCCCAAATTAGCATATTATTGTAGAGTTTAATTATAGTCTTTTAAGCAGACACCTGTGTGAAGCAAGCACACTCACTCCAACTGCTTGCCTTGACTGGCTTCTTAACACAGGTTTGACTGTATGTGTAGTACAACATGACAGGCTATATTGAATGGAAGATAGCATCATTTTGATTCAACTTTTAACCCATTCAACACCATGTAGCGGACATGGACTGGTGCATGATATGTTTAGATCAATAAATGAATCAGAAAATTACATTTGGACCAGTTCATTTATCAAAATGGGTAATTTTGTCTAAAAATTGTAATATTACTGGCAAAAGTGCAGATCCTGATGAGACGAGCCGACTCATCTGGATCTACACTTTTTGTAAGCCTATTTAGAGGTCTGTAGTGTTGAAAGGGTTGGCTATCAGTGTTTCAATGTATGCCTGTTTTGTGCTTTGTAAAAAGTTCTGTGTTGTAACAAGTACTGTATTATTTTCATGTAATTTAAATGATGCTGTAGAAATCAGAGATAATATATTTAATAAGTCTATATAGATAATATAATCATCATGACACAGACATTAGCAAGTTACAGACTGCACGTGTCAAGTGTTTTATCGGATGTGTTTTTACTGCGCATAATTGAAGCCGAGTCCGGTGCATGTAGATATAGCAGGTTCTACACCCCCATTACACATGTATACAGTCACTCTAGCGATTTTCTTACATACCTACACGGTATCTTTGTCTGATGGCAGCTTTTCAATCCATGTGTCTTTTAATTTCCGATCGTTATATTCAAATGGCACACATTTCGTTGTAAACAGAAAATAGCGCATAATTGCAAGCATTCGTCATGTGACCTATTTTCCATATATCTACACAATCATTATTTTACATCCATCTCAAACCCATTTTTCTTGGACAAAATCATCCTTTTTTCTCTCTTGTCAAAAACATCCATGGTTGAGCATGTACAGTTACCTCATATGACGTTATAAATAAACGTGACAATCACAACATATACACGTGTAGATACAACATACACAAGTGTAGATACAACATACACGCATGTAGATACAACATACATGCATGTAGATACAACATACACACATGTAGATACAACATACACACGTGTAGATACAACATACACACATGGAGATACAACATACACGCATGGAGATACAACACACACACATGTAGATACAACATACACACGTGTAGATACAACATACACACGTGTAGATACAACATACACACATGTAGATACAACATACACATGTGTAGATACAACATACACACACATAGATACAACACACACACGTGTAGATACAACATACACACACGTAGATACAACATACACACACATAGATACAACATACACACGTGTAGATACAACATACACACGTGTAGATACAACATACACACACAGATACAACACACACACGTGTAGATACAACATACACACATGGAAATACAACATACACACACGTAGATACAACATACACACATGTAGATACAACACACACGTGTAGATACAACATACACACATGTAGATACAACACACACGTGTAGATACAACATACACACATGTAGATACAACACACACACACACATGTAGATACAACACACACACATGTAGATACAACACACACACACGTGTAGATACAACATACACACATGTAGATACAACATACACACATGTAGATACAACACACACACATGTAGATACAACACACACACGTGTAGATACAACACACACACATGTAGATACAACATACACACATGTAGATACAACACACACACACATGTAAATACAACATACACACATGTAGATACAACACACACACACATGTAGATACAACACACACATGTAGATACAACACACACACATGTAGATACAACACACACACACACACACACACACACACACGTGTAGATACAACATATACACATGTAGATAAAACATACACACATGTAGATACAACACACACACATGTAGATACAACACACACGTGTAGATACAACACGCACGCACACACACACACACACACAAACGTGTAGATACAACATACACACATGTAGATACAACATACACACATTTAGATACAACATACACACACATAGATACAACACACACACATGTAGATACAACACACACACGTGTAGATACAACACACACACATGTAGATACAACATACACACATGTAGATACAACATACACACACATAGATACAACATACACACACATAGATACAACACACACACGTGTAGATACAACACACACACGCGTAGATACAACATACACACATGTAGATACAACATACACACGTGTATATACAACATACACACATGTAGATACAACACACACACACGTGTAGATACAACATACACATGTGTAGATACAACATACACAGATGCTAAGATAAATCAGTAGCTACAGTTTTGAATCATCTGCAGTTGTATATCTTAATATTCTGCTTATTTCAAGTACCGGTAAATACATTAATGGGGCTGTAATCTGTATAGCATACATAGCCCTTTTTTATTATGCACATAAACAGCATGATGGTAACAGTAGCAGCATCGAGAAGCTGGGTACATTCCACGCTTTACAGGTCCAGTTGATCACTTCCAAGATATTACAAACACAAGCAATGAAGACAAGGAAACAGATGCAGGACAACTCGGTCCACATGCTTTTTACTTTCCATGAACATCATTTCAATATTTCAGATTCACTATTACATTTGACCATGACTGAGGAAATGGAACCAAATTACAAATTCAGTTTTGATGTTTTCTAAAGACAAAAAATAGCTCGCCCAATTACGTTGTGTAAATTTCAAGTATATGACTTTCGTCTACTTTAGTCTTAAAACAACAGAAGTGAGAAAATTGAAACCAGACCAAAATTCAGATATGTTACATTCGTTTGTTTTGGCGTCAGTTAAAGTTGGATACAAAATTCATTTCCGAGACATAGTTATTTTTCTATACAATTTTGTCGGGAGAGTTAGAGCACATGCATGTATGTAAAACAAAAAGTTCTGTATTTGTTTTTCAAGTACCATTGTGGAAGTCGTGATAGCGCAGTGGAAATGAGTTTGCTTCATGTGCGAAAGACCCGGATTTCGAACCCTGCATTTACGATTGTGCCCTTAGGCAATGCATTTTCATTGCCTCTTCTCTCTCCTTCATGGCGATGGATTCCATCAGGAATGAGGTCTCGGGAGTGATTAATATAAGTTGAAAGAACTTGTTTAGCAATCGAGCTAAAATAAATTTGTATCAACTAAATACCATTTATATCTTTTTTTATAGCTATTAATATTTTGTTTTGGTTTTAATTTTCAAGTTTTGACTGCATAAATATTGTTTTCTATGGAAGAACATTTAACTTTCATTTGCATGAAGCATTCGTGTTTTCAATATAAACATGCAATTACATACAGCCTATATGAGTGTAGTACTAATTTTGTTTATTTTGAGTTTATATAATCACATTATCTCAACACTTTAAAGCAGCATTACATCGTATGAAATAAAAGATATTTGAAAAATTCAATTTTTACGTATGGGTAGCAATGCTGCTACACATTCTAACATTATACTTTGTATGCTTATGTTCATTTGGTAAACAGTGTTTTTTTGCAATAAAACAAACTCGAAACCGAAAGTAGGACTTTCCGAGTCGATCGGTCACGCACTTGTTTACAACCGGAACGCATCGTCCGTACTTGTTTACATTCGGAATGCATCGTCCCCATTTGCCCCACGTTGCCTTTTTTAATTAAATTACTTGATATGTTGATTCATACCTCTGTTAGCTAAGTCTTTTAGGGACATTTCTACATCCCCGCGAGGGTTCGACATTAGAGGAAGATAGATAGATAGTCTTTCATGTTCAAAATATATACGTTGTTTTCTACATCCTCTGTTGTTTCACGCATGCGCGCTGTGCGTGTTTACATTTCGTGTGTTGATAAACAAATTCGCGTATACGACGGTTTACATTTATTGGAATTTTTATCGTTTCTGAGCGACTATTTCGATTTTTGTAAACACACACACATTAGTATTTATATTTTACCCAAAACAATCTTTATTACAATGTAATGCTGCTTTATCACATACATTTTACTCCAGTTTTATCAGTCAGCCATGTGTACAGAAGAACGCAAGTGCTTTTCTATTTCATATGGGATATGATCATCCTCTCGGATATTGTCCTCGACTTGTGCATCATCCTCTTGGATATTGCCCTCGACTTGTGCGTCATCCTCTCGGATATTGTCCTCGACTTGTGTGTCATCCTCTCGGATATTGCCCTCGACTTGTGTGTCATCCTCTCGGATATTGTCCTCGACTTGTGTGTCATCCTCTCGGATATTGCTCTCGACTTGTGTGTCATCCTCTCGGATATTTTCCTCGACTGGTGCGTCATCCTCTCGGATATTTTCCTCGACTTGTGCGTCATCCTCTCGGATATTGTCCTCGACTTGTGTGTCATCCTCTTGGATATTGTCCTCGACATGTGTGTAGCCCATCTCTGTTTGACAGTCATGATTAGTGTAGCTAAAGCTTAGCTCATTTTGTATTTGTAAACTGTTTTGTCAGGTCTTTCATTTCTGTCCATTATCCAGGAATTGTTCCGTTTTATTCTGAATGTGAATCAGATAATGGAAATTACCGGAAATATTCTGTTTTGTTCTGTATAAGAATGAAATGATGAATTTTAATTGCATCAAGAATCCTGAATCCATTCGAAATTAATATAATTGCAAACTAACTTTAAAGTTACCAGTAGTATTTATAAGTTTTGGTGTATGAGATGACATTGGGTTTTTTTAAAAAGTGAATCTAAAACTCCCAGAGTTCTTAGACAAAATTCTAAGTTTGGCTTTTTTTCCTTAATCATTTCATAATTGTCTGCTGTCACTGAACTTACCTTCTATGCCATGAAGATGGTTGATATTTTTCAAATCGTGGTAAATTAACTGAAATAGAAATGTCTGTAACCTAATAGACTTTCAGTATCTAAAATGCATGTTGTGGAGTATAAATTGCCAAGGGTGTATCCGTGATTGCAACTTGTACATGTTTACTATTTTTTGCGCCCAAGGGGGACAAATAATTCCAAAATGGAACAGATAAAAGATTTATAAAGAACAGAGTGTATGGAAACTGACCTGGCTGCAGCTATTTTACAACAAATAATGTGTACTTCAATGCCACGCATAGAATCGTGCATGCTTATAATGGAATTATATAATTTCCTGAGAACAGCAGAAACCACAGTGGTCATGTTCAGCCCCGTTTCTCGTGGGTTAGTCCCTTGGGAAGGGGCTCGACTAAATACACTGGTGTATTTCTTGGCCAATTTACCGGAAGAATGAAATAATTCCCAGTGTTGATTACTGGATGTATACAAGGTGTATTCCAGATAGTAGAGAATATTCTCTGTACAAACCTCACAGAGCAGAGGGACATAACACCAAAGAAACACAACACAAAGCTGCATGCGACAGCCAGCCAGCCAGCCAGCCATTTGTGCTTAGATTCGGAAAAGAATACCTTCAACAGAAATCAAATACTTGCAATTGCAGAGTTGGGTTGTGCAGTGAAGCTAAAGGAATTAAATGTAGCAGTATGGAGAGAATCTAAGGGAATGGTTTCTATTCAAAGGACATATTGGATTTCTTCAATAATTTTATAAAGTTTCAAAAGACTGCCTCATTTTCAATACCCGTAGTTTTTCTTAACAGTTCATCTCTATAAACACTGTAGGTTCTTGGCTTCAACAACAAAAAGCTGGATACTTCATAATAAAAGTGTAGATTACACTCAAACAAGGTCATTTGAACTAGCTGTAAATATTCTGTATAGCAAGTTGTATGGATTCAGGATTCTTATTCTGCATGTTTTAGTACACTACTGTATATTGTTGTATATTGGTGCCACTATTTCCACCTGAACCAGTAGTGTTTGTTTAACGAGTCTCCCGGGCACATATTGGTGCCACTATTTCCACCTGAACCAGTAGTGTTTGTTTAACGAGTCTCCCTGGCACACATGTGTCATCCTTGGTCCCGTGCTCCACATCTCCCCCTCACACCAATTGTGAGAGAATATACACACTTGTCCCCATCACTATCAGGTTACCATATCCCCCATCTCACACACCTTGTGAGAGAAACCTCCAATATACACACCTTGTGAGAGAAACCTCCAATATACACACCTCCTGTGAGAGAAACCTCCAATATACACACCTCCATCTCACACACCTTGTGAGAGAAACCTCCAATATACACACCTCCATCTCACACAAACCTCCAATATACACACATGTTCATATACATACATGTACCTCCATTCCACACTGCTTGTGAGAGAAACCTTCCTACACATACCCCCCCCCATTCCACACACACTGAAAGAATCCTCCAATATGCTCACTTGTTCCCATACCATACCAAGCTTCATACTTTCTGCAGATGTACAGGTTAGTGGCAACATTCTGGTATTCTACTCGCATGGTACCGACATACATGTGCTTCTCCCATATTTTGGGCTTCTCCCATCTTTTGGCAGAGATGTAAAACTTGACGGCTGTCTGGTAGCCTTACTGTGGTAACCGTATGTTAGCTCACTGCAGTTCATATTTCAAATATTTCTGTCTATAGGTCCTACGGTTGGTGGTCCTTACTAAGTGTTTACTGTACTAGCTTGTTCTGTTTCCCATTTCCTGGTGGTAGATTGGCTGAGTGTTCTCAGCACTTTGATCTGGTCGCATGCTCAATGCCATCAAACAGATATATCAAAATACATACTCCCGGTTCTTACCCTGATAATGCTCTATTGGATACGTGTTTATATTCCGAGATCCCATGGACAAACTCCTCCATCACATACCATACTAGCACAAGAGGGCCTAAACAAAGAAATAAAGGTACCAGTATATGGTACTTGGCTGCTCTAATCATCTGCCCCCATCCATGTACACACTCTAATCATCTAGTACACACTCTAATCATCTGTCCCCATCCATGTACACGTAACACAAACAGACAAGTCCATTTCTTAATTTATTTCACGATTTAAATAATGGCATGTTTTTCATTTATCGAAATATACACAACATATTTAATTGTTCGGAAACCAACCACAGGTCTATAGTTGCTCTTAGAAATCATTGACAACCCCCACAGTATAGAGGTTATCACACACATGTGTGGATCATCATCATCACAACTACTATATAGTTGCAAACAGTGTCTTCAAAATAAAAACATTAAAGCGACATTACATCGCAAAAAGCAAATAAAATGCATTTTTTCACGTGTAAATGCATTGCTACTACAAATTCTTCCGAATGCATTCAAACATTGAATCAATAAACAGTGTTTTTGTGGATTGAAAGTATGATTTCATATAACGGTCGTCCATGCTCCTGAATTGACGTTTGTTTGTCATCGGAGTCGGTACTAAACGCGTGATAATGTTGCTTAGAGATAATTTTACTAAGACTAGTCTACCCGGTACAAATAAATAGGCACAAATGTGAGATATAACAGTAAATGTCTACCATAAATCGTGTTATTCAGGATACACGAGTTGTATTACGCATATATGTTTACATTATTTTGTTATGTCAACAAACCGCGTATACGACGTTTGTTTATTTGTTGCAATACTCAGTATTTGAGTCAAATATTTGGAAAATAATTATGCCATATAATAGGAAAATACTTTCTGTAGAAATTTGTGTTTTCACCGATGTAGTGTCGCTTTAATTTGTGTAAGAAATAATTATAACATGCTCAGATTTGTATGTCCATCATCATCATCTCTCAATGTTCAGCTAGAGAGGCTGTATGAACCTGGGTTTGGCTTCCGTCATGTGTAACCGAAAATGCCAGTAGACTAGTGACGCAGCAGAGAGAATATGTGAAACTATATACAGTCTACATCCGTTCTGTCGAATTCCGTCGGATCGAACAAAATACTTCGAAATAACCGATATAAACAGATCCAGTTATATAAAAAATGATGTCTGAAACGGGACTTTGATCCGACTTCGAGATAACCGGAGAATTTGACATAACCGACTTAGACTGTATGTAACAACAGGGGAAGATGTTCATCGTGTTGTGTTAGATATTTAACCGTAATATTTAACTCTTTGCATGCTGGGTAAAAAATAAAGGTTATAAATGTTTTTTCAAATAATTTTTGCAGACGACAATTCATTAATGTGTTTTTCTTATTTGTACGTGAAAAGTCTGGAAATATGTCGTGCAATTTCATTAGAATTGTATCATATGTATGTACCTTTAATGTCATTACGACAAACACAATTCTAATGACATATTTGACTGTTATTTTCACTGTTAGCTTGCAAAGAGCTAAACCGTTAGCTTGCAAAGAGCTAAAGTAAGTTCATTGCAGATTGTTACTCTAATATTGATTTCTATTTTCTATTTTATTTGGTTTAACGGCGCATCAGCACAGTTCAGGCTATATCGCGCCGGGTTAAGTACATTGTATACTACTCTAATATTGAATATTTATTATCTCATATACACTTTATACAAGTAGTAAGTAAATCCCTGATATATGCTGTACATATTGTGTTATTGTGTAGATTTAGCCTAAAACTGAATAAAACTACTCCACAAATTAAACAGTTTTGCATTCTCTTTTAATTATTTAATTATGCTTTGTCGGCAACCATTGATGACTGGAGCGGATATTTCATGTTACAGAATGGAGCGGATAGTTCATGTTACAGAATGGAGCGGATAGTTCATGTTACAGAATGGAGCGGATAGTTCATGTTACAGAATGGAGTGGATAGTTCATGTTACAGAATGGAGTGGATAGTTCATGTTACAGAATGGAGTGGATAGTTCATGTTACAGAATGGAGCAGATAGTTCATGTTACAGAATGGAGCGGATAGTTCATGTTACAGAATGGAGCGGATAGTTCATGTCACAGAATGTCACTGTTATACAGCAAGTCAGCTAGACCTGATAGATTTCATACAGCCAACTAGTCAGTCTTGCTTCACTGAGATTAAATACAGCATTATTGACTTCTACAGCCAGTCTAGATTGATTGGCATTTCTGACAGCCAGTCTGACTTGGGCATTATTGTACCTTCAATCAATTCGGCTAACTACATGTTCCCAACAAGTTTGACTTTATACATTGTATCGACTTGGTGAACATTAAGATTTGGCTGAAACATATGCTGTGAGCATCATCTCAATGTAATGAACGTTATGCCATTTCATTTCAAATTGCATGACTGTAGTGTCCGTACCGGACGGACACAAACTATTGTACATATTATCTCAAGTTGTCCTGACCAGTTAGCCGGGGAACAGGTGTCGATATATTTTGCCTGGTCAGTCAAATAAATATATTTTAACACCGAGACCATTAATTGGGCCGTATTGAGCTTCTGATAATATATACCGGTATGTTATTTTGCCAAAAGTTAAAAAGTGAATAATCGACAGACTGGAACCCAGGCTACTGACCAGTGTGCCAGATTATTTAAAAAAAAGAAAGAGACATATGGATTGAACATAAGATATCTGGCATGCACAGCAGCGATGTGATCTCTTCATATTAACCTGAGGTGTATTTCTTTTAATTGGTGAACAAATACAGTACATGTTATTCATAATGTGCTTAGTCTTACTGTAAGCTGTACATAGTTTATACAGATTGTAGACCATTGACCGAGTCTGTAAACTGCGATTGTATATCATATAGTGCATTGTTCAGGCTCAGTCAAGCCAGGTTTCTCATTACCAAATTTAACTTTATTTAACAAGGCACAAGGTCTTTTAGATCTTTATTAATTTTAAATAACCTGGTTTTAACCATTTTCCACATAGAAGTGCCCTTCGCCACCATAACAAATTAAGAAATACTATTTGTCTTTCCGTTGTTTATTGGCGAATAAATCATGGTTTGGAGTTGACGCATAGGAATAAACTTGCAGGCTGGTAAATCTCCCCTGAACTAGTCCTTTTACTGAAACAAAAGAGCTTACTTTTGCTAAACTCTTTGTACCATAAGTACACGTCTGTGAACGTGCATTGCCAGATACATTTAACAAATCAGCTTAATGAAAATAGAAAACATATATTTCCTGCCACAAGACCATAATGCAATATATCAACTCTCTGTATACCAAACAGGACTCCTTCATTACCTATGATGGCTCCTGTTAGAATATACATCAATGCTGCAGCAATTCCGTAGATATTGACTTGAAGGAATGATAAAATTAGCACTGTTAATACTGATAGTCCGCTGCTGGCTTGAACAAATAATTGCTTGTTTTTCGCATCCATGAACTGCGAGGTTAACAAGACCATCCCAGAGAAGGAGATTATGATGTAGCTCATTGTCACGGCCCGATAGTTTGTACAGAACTGGTAAGCTATCAGGCCCATTCCTGCTACTGTAGTAAACCATGAGAGGAGTTTGTGAGCTCGGAACACGGGGGTAGATTCTGGGCGTCTCATCGCAAACCTGACCACTCCCGCACAGGCGGCGGCACCTTGAGTAAGAAGCCCGATTGATGCATAAATGTTGTTTCCCAAGAATAAATAGAAAGCTACATAGAACACTGAGCAGGCTAAAGCAAAGTCTGAGACTGATGTGCTTATCTGACGAGCCATTTCGCTTTCTCCTTCAAGTTCCCTGAAATGAAAAATAAGTTATGTTATATTTCGGGTTTTACGCCTGCATCAGCACCATTTCAGGCTATATCCACAGCAGGCAGTTTACTTAACAAAACCTTTCCTGGACAGGCTCCAGCAGTTAACCAGTACTTGGGTGCACCAACCTCTGTAAGAAACTGCCAACTTTTTCATATAAATGAGACACGGCCTGAGCGGGGCTCGAACCAGTGACCATCAGTGATGATAGGTTACAGTGGTATACAAGTCAGCGACCTTAACCACTCGACCACGGAGGCAGAAATGAAAAATAAACCAATGTCTTAATATTAATTTGATATAATTGTGTACATTATTTTTTTATACTTATATTTATTTTACAACTTATATTAATCATTGTTGGCTCAATGGCTGTGACGTGTCGTTTGTATGGAGATATAATAGTATATTAACCTAAATCTCTATGAAGGAAAGGGTTAATCCACACAAGCTGGACAGTGTCTCTGCCAAGATGATGTCTGCGGCTGGTCACTGTACATCTTATGTGACACTAATGAGTGTTTTAACCTTAGTATGTAGTTAATTTAACACTCTCTGTCTCAATTAAGGAGATTTTTAACAAGCGCCTCCCTGTCATACTCAGTATTGAGTGTTTGGAGCAACATGTAGATTTAGATGTATGTTCCATTAATGTCAAACCCCTTGTGGGACCTAGACATGTTTTCCTGGGCAGGCTTAGCCGACCTAAGCGGTTATCTATCTATCTTCCGTTAATGTCGAACCCCTCGCAATGTGTGTGAGGTGCTTTGCTCAATGACACTACATACGTGGCCTGACCGAGTATCGAACCCGGGACCTTTTGATTCTAAATTCGACGTTCCACCACTGGACCACAGACGCCACATGATTAGTATGTATGTATGTTCCTTTAATGTCAAACCCCTCGCGGGGACTTAGACATGTTTTCCTGGGCAGGCTCAGCCGACCTAAGCGATTAACCAGTAATAAGCAATGTGTGTGAGGTGCCTTGCTCAATGACACTACATACGTGGCCTGACCGAGTATCGAACCCGGGACTGTTTGATTCCAAATCCGACGCTCTACCACTGGACCACGAACGCCACACATAGTATTATATTAGTTAAACTGAATTGGAATCCACTTTGACAGCGTAGAAGATATGCAGACGTCACAGTATTCTGATTAACACCAAATGTCTACTACGTCATGAAAATCAATTCAATCGATTGAAAAGAAACTGTGTCCGAAATAACTGTGTCCATACAACTGTGTCCGAATATGCTCAACCGAAAGTCATAATGGTTCAATAAATATACAATAATTCCCAAACATCAACTTACGATTAAAAACTAACGTGAAAGTAATGTTTGTTGCCAATAATGACCATACGCTGGATTTCTTTCCGTGTCAGCAAAGCACTCACAAACAAATTGATGTTTAATGTTGTTATCTCTGAAGTGAACACAATTCAGCCCTCATTTGCAGCAAACATTAAATATTTCCAGCAAACACCAACTTGAAAATAATTAACTCCCCTTGTAATTTTCCATTATTATGACAATCTCATTAATCGATAAAAGATCCGGGTATAAAGCAATGAAATTACAGTGTGTGTGCTTTACGGTTATTTATCGTCGCTACCGGTTGCCCGTATGAGCGACGCCTCCTGAAGAGATTAGTTATTTTAGATTTTGGAGGATAGTGCATGATACAGACAGAGACCCATTCCAGAATCTCCTCTGGTTCTTTTACGTGCACGGTGCAAAGCACCGACACGAGACCTCGGTTTAACGTTCCATCTGAAAGACTGTTAATTTTATTAGGGTCAGACGGGGGATCGAACCTGCGATCCCTGTATTACCAGTCCAGCGTGTTACCACTGGACTACATATCCGTCTGTTTTAAAAAAAAAGATTGTTAATGAAAACTATAAATATGATAGCTTTAGTTTGGTTTATCCAATGATAATGGTGTTATGCTTGGTTCCATTAAAAGTAGGGATGGCAACGAATGTTCGAATATTCGAATATTCGTTCGAACGCCCGAATATTCGAATGTTAAAATCGTATTCGAATATTAAAAAAATAAAATTCTAATTTGTTGGTAATAAATTGCAGTTAAATCATATAAATGTTTGTTTAAATTTCAATCAATTAAGATTCAAACAGAAAAGAATGACCCAATGCAGACCCGAAGGTGCGAACAGTTATCGCGAGTTGGGTCCAAATAACAAAGGCAGGCGATGACAAGTTGCTCATACTTACAGGTGCAACTAATTGATTAATGATTAATGCAGTCTATTTGACGGACACAAACTGAGAAGCATTTGTTTTACAGATACTAATTGTAGCCATACAAAGAGTTTAATGATTCACACTAAAACACGACGGTCCCTTGTCGGAACGTTTGTTGTCAACACATATGCATGTAATTAAAGTTTATTAAACTTATTACTGTTTCAAGTTTCAAGTTTATTTGGCAAAATCTGCAAAATACAATTTGCATATGGCCATTAACAAATACAATATAAAGTATGGCAAATACAACAAATATAATTACATTCAACATCACAAATACATTATAGGAAAGTATTTACAAAACAGTCAAATTTTCAAGGGTATCTTTACGAATTTTAAAAGCTTCATTAACAAACTTTGATATATTAAATAAATGACCTTTTTTGCTAGAAGACATCATGGCATTAAACTTATTTACTGTAGGCCATGATATGTTACCTAAATATGTATTTCGAATGTCAGAATATCTTGTACAACATAACAGAAAATGAAATTCGGACTCCACGACATTACCATTACACAGCTTGCATAAACGATTTTCTCTATCTAATCCAATATATCTACCTAATTCAATTTCTAAACTATGTGAACACAATCTGAGACAAGTAAACTGTTTTCTAAATGAATCATTGGAAATTATATCTAAATATTTCTCATATCCGAATGAATCTTTAAATCTCTTATAATAATCTAATTTTGAGATAGTATTTATTGAAGCATTCCAATCTTGAATGTACTGATCACGTAGTCTTCGTCTTAACAAAGGGAAATAATTCATAGTGTTATCAAAGTCATTCAATAAATATGAAAAACCTAAGTGATCAATTATAGAATTAATACGGCTCGCCCAACAGGTACCATTAAGATTGTTACACTGATCAATATACATATTACACAATGGTGATTCAATTGAATGCTTTATCTTTAACCAAAATTTAATAGATCTCAGCTGGAGTGGATCGACCATACCGCCAGTCTATGTCTGAGACTACAGTAACACCGCAACACCTATGTTATTCCATTGTCTTCTCTTGGTAAATAACTTGTTATATACATAACAAAGGAGTACTCTCTTATTAAATAAATAATAAATAACTAAACATTAATCATACTTATAATAAATAAATAAAATAATATTAGTCCAATAAATTAGATTTCTGCGTGCGTTGCTGGCTCGGACACCAATTTGATCTCTCCTAGGCTGTTCACCATCGTACATGATGCGACATCAACTAAATAAACATCAGGAATTATGAAAACAACCAGTATCTTAAATACTCTGCTCTGTGCGTTACCAACGAATGTTTTAAATAAAATGATATATTTATTTTTATATTATAATGTTAGTTTTAATGTGGCCCTGAAAGGAAACCGTTTGTATATATTAGACATACAGAACATTTTCTGCGGAAATGGAGGCACTGTTTTTAGTACCATTTTTTATTGTAACGCACAGGCAGAGAGACTTTTAACTTTAAGTTCATGAGGCTTTCATCTTCAACCTATATTTGGGAATGGGACATGATAATCTGCTCTAATAGCCTAATATGTCATAAAGACTCCATCCTTTTGTACAGTATATACATCTTTATTTTTACTTTTTTACTGTGTACACTGAACCCTTGTAAATATATAAATGGAGCATATTGTATCCTGGGTTCAGTGAATGTGTCTGAAGTGCTTATATTTGTTCGCAAAGTATCTTCAGACCACATATTAGGCTGTTGAGAAACACCAGCAGACAGATCATCTGGGCACAAACATCTAAAATTCTAACATAGAATTATAGAACCACAACATTATATATCTACAGAATGTTGTGGTTATATATAGCCTCTTGAATTGATATGAAATATTCAAGTGTAGATAACTATAAGCTAGACATAATGTTTTCATTAAAAACATTGTATATTTTAATCATAATGTATGTAATTATTTTAGTCACAGTCAAAGTTTGTACAGTAGTACAGGTTCTTGCGGTCACAAAGTAGCTCTAAGCTAGGCTTCAAAATCAACCAATCAGTAAACAGTTCGAGCTAGGACCAACAAATGGATAGTTTTTCTACCAATGAAAAACATCCTTACAAATGCTGCATCTAGCCGAAAACATTCAAACGTTAAACTGTTTCTGATGTCCGTTTTTGAAGATTTGTGACTGTTTGAACCATAAAGAATGACATATAAACGGCTAGAAACATAATAAATCGGGTCGATAATTGATCGCGCGTCGCGTGCGAGGACATAGAGATCATCGAACATGGAAAAGATATATAATATCAAGAGATACGAGGACAGTGTAGAGTGACTCCTAAACAGACCCTATGTATTTTGATGCTCGTAGCCTAAGTTATGGTGGGGCTGAGTTATCAAATAACATTACTCATCTAATTCACACATTATAGAATTAAGATGCGTGTTAGTACAGCGTGACTCCTGTACCGACTCTATATAATTTGGTGCTTGTAGCCTAATCTATGGCCGGGCTGAGCATTCAAATCGTATTATTAACACACACAACTTAATCACCGTAGTCTATAATCTATGAGTAATAACTAAACTTCTTAGTGCGCTCGCCCATATGGTTCGCCGGTGGCGAGGGTAAATAAGCTCAATCATCATAGATCTCTCTTTTGCTATGACAGATAGTGGAAATCTTCCCAGCTCACCATATATTGCATTATTTGGTGTCTGAGTACGAACTCCTAATACATATTTACAAAATTTCAAGTGTATTTTATCTACCTCTTTATAATTGTAAACACCCCATACTTCGGAGCCATATAAGAGAATAGGGACTATCATTGAGTCAAAAAGTTGTAGTTTGGTTTTAATATCCAGTTTTACTCTATCAAATAGTGTGAGAAGATTATGATATGCCCTAAGGGCTTGGTCAGATAGTGTCTTAACAGCTCCTGATAAGTTACCCGTATATGTAAATTTAATACCTAAATATGTAAATTCATCCACAATATCAATCTTTTCCCCATTAATGAAGAAATCAATACCATGATTCCTTTTACGTTTTTCAAATATACAGACTTTTGTTTTATTAACATTTATTTTGAGTCCCCATTTAGAGGAATATTGGTAAACGTTATTCAATTGAGACTGAAGACTGCCTGGGTCTGTTGTAAATAATACAATATCATCAGCAAATAATACTAAGTACATTGACAATAACTCAATATCTTTATCCACCATAGCATCTAAATCTATATTAGCAACAATATCATTGATGAACAATATAAATAACAAGGGAGATAACGGTTCACCTTGTTTTAATCCTAATGTCACATCAAAAAAATCAGACATAGACATACTAGATGATATTTTCACACAACATTTAACATCATTGTAAATACCTTTAATCATGTTAATCATTTTACAGCTGACTCCCGATTGCACCAATTTTACCCACAATGCATCCCGTATAACAGTATCAAATGCGCGTTGGTAATCAATAAAAGCACACCATAGTTTCGCTTTTCTTAATAGGACCTTTTGAATAATTGAATGCAATAAAAATATAGCATCAGCTGTAGAACGATTATCACGAAAACCATATTGTACATCATTAAACACTTGTTCATTTTCACACCATTTATTAATTCTATTTCTTAAAGCTAAAGAAAATATTTTAGCAGTAACATTTATTAGTGTTATCCCTCTATAATTTGAAAGAACATTTACATCACCTTTCTTATAAATTGGTACAATTATACCTTTAGACCAAGCCTCAGGATATTTTCCAGACTCATAAATTTTATTAAATATAAAACATAAATATGGTGAAATAAAATCGTTGGCATCATTATTTTATTTTACTGTAGGCAAGCTTCAAAAGACGTTACGCGACATCAATTGCAGTTTGTAAACACACAGGTATCTGCTCAATTATTGCACTCAAGTATATATACTCAAATAAAACTTCTATTTAACTTTCGATTTGTAATTTATTGGTCTTACAGACGGATCTGTATTCCAGTGGTAGCACGCTGGACTGGTAATCCAGGGATCGCAGGTTCGATCCCCCGTCTGACCCTAATAAAATTAACAGTCTTTCAGATGGGACGTTAAACCGAGGTCTCGTGTCGGTGCTTTACACCGTGCACGTAAAAGAATCAGAGGAGACTCTGGAATGGATCTCTCTCTGTATCATTGCACTAACCTCCAAAAACCTAAAATGACTAATCTCTTCAGGAGGCGTCGCTCATTTGGGCAACCGGTAGCGACGATAAATAAACGTAAAACACACAAATTATTGGTCTTGTTGGTAATGCTGAAAGCTGTCACACACATGAATTATACCATGCCACCGTGAAACGGTGCTACCTCGCAGCGACAAAAGTAAAATGGAAATCGAAAGTTCAAGAAATTAGCGAATATTCGAATATTCGTTCGGAAGATCACCCGAATATTCGAATACCAAAATCACCATTCGTTGCCATCCCTAATTAAAAGACAAAGACTTGTATGGCCTTGGGTAAATACGTACATAAATATATATGTTCTAGAGTGTGAAAGAAAATATGACATCCGCTGCTACACAACACATTGACAACAGCTACTAAATCACAAAGGATACATGCCTGTGACCTTGCTATCAACCGTGTTGCATCCGAAGATGCAAAATCAGCAAAGGCAGAGCGAAAGAGAAAGAAGAAGAAAAGCAGAAAACAGGAAGGATGAGATAGTTGATGCCGTAAGATGATGCGAAAGAGAAAGTGTCAGAGCTATCTTGGAACAGAACCATGTTTAATAGAACCAATAATACACTATTTACAATTGGAAACAAAATGTCCCAGGTGACGTACTACTTTCAGATTTCATTGCGTAGCCGAAGTAATATAAATGTTTTGTCAATACTATTTAAATAATATTCCAAAATAATGATCTAACGCCAAGTCTTCTTTGTGACATCAATACTAATACGCTAAGTGTAACTGTCACGTACATGTCAACACTTTATGAACTCACGAAGTAAATAACTGCTATATCGATAATATATATAAAATTATATAATATTGTATACTTATAAGATAATACAGGTATTTCGACAAAATATCTCCTTTAATTGGATTGTCTCAAGGAAGTGGGACCGTCCATTTATAAAGCATAGCATCATTTATTTACTGTCTGCCTTTCTCTGATACAAATATCACTAACCTCTGCGCATTACATATAGATAAAGATCTCATGTACATTTACAGATCTCTTTCAAGACAAACATTTGGATAAATCAAGATGATAACTGGTTGTACTCTGCCATCAAAGGAAGTTGTTTGTCCAATCGGAAGGCACGAGGCACGCATCCATACTACTGCATTGTGTAATGTGTGAATATAAGTCTCTTTTATGGATTTAATGAGGTACCAGAAGTATGAATGTGAGATTGGACGGCCATGCGATAAGTATGGTGACCGTATTATACCGGAAATGCCACCTCAAGATGCCCATTGGTTACATCCGGAAGGAATACAGTTTGATTACATACAAAAACCATGCATACATACACATTTTTTAAAAATTGCTTCTGGCAGTAATATGTAATCAATAAGTTTCAGTTTGGATCAACACAATCTAACCAGCTATCCTATATTATGTTTCCTTTTCCCACTACAGTTGGGGTCAAAAATAGCAATTTTGTATAAACATTATTACCATACTTCTGTATCTGCGGATTAACTAGGTCTATCTCATTGACATGTGTTCTATGCATGGTTTTAGAACACATAGTTTTCGCTTCGGTAGTAAAATAGTTCACAAACTGCAATATTCTGTACCACTTGTAGCATGTTTTTAGGGGGCATGTGTGATCCAATTAGTAATGCTAGTCAATGACATGGTTACCTCAGTCTACAATAAGCAACACGTAGATCTCGTCCTATTAGATTTCAGTAAGCCTTTCGATAAAGTCAATCACGAGAAAGTACTACTAAAATACATGGCTATGGAGTCAGAGGTCAAACAATATTTAACATTAAGGTGGATTAAGAGTTTATTAGATAATAGACTCCAGTTAGTTGTCCGTAATGGTATCAGTTCAGAAGCCATTTCTGTATCTTCTGGAGTCCCAGATGGATCCAGTTCTTGGACCCCTGCTATTCCTAGCCTATATAAACGACCTCCAACAGAACATTAGTTCCAAAGTCCGTGTCTTTGCAAATGATACTGCAGTCTATCTATCACTGACATCTGCAAATGAGTCGGTCACATTCCAAAACGATCTTAAGAGGTTGGAAGAGTGGGAGTTGGAGTGGGACATGGTATTTAACCCCTCCAAATGTCAAGTTATCCACCTCACCAGAAGGAAACATCCTATTCCCAATCAATATAAACTCCATGCAGTCCTACTTGAGTCGGTCACTTCTCCCAAATACCTTGGCGTGGATATCTCAAATAATATGTCGTGGGACGCTCACAGAAATAGGTCAACAAAGAGAGCTAACCAAACATAGGGTTTCCACGTAGAAACATCCAGGTCAAATCCGAACCCTTTAAGTTCATGACTTACAAGGCTCTAGTCTAGTGAGACACCAGCTGAAATCCGAATATGGCTCCGTGATTTGGTCGCCTCATACCCAAACACTGATAAACAAAATTGAAGATGTCCAACGAATAGCAGCCTGTTGAATACAGGCTGACTTCTATCGTACCTCTAGTGTTACAGTCTGTAACGTACATACATGCTCAACTCCCTAAATCTATGCTGACTAGATCTATATCCGGCGAGGGGTTTGGCATTAGGGGATGACAGATAGATATAACTAATATTAAATACAAGTAATAACCTCATTGTACAAACCTGTTATATTATAGCTAATATGTATTAATTATACAAAGTAATCAATGTTCATGCAATGTGTAATATTGCTGATGCTTTGGCTTACACGTGAGTAGTATAGGGTGAAGTAGCCCACGCCGCAAGCTGAGGAGCGAGGATCCATGACGTCACAAAATGGCGGCCAAGATGGCGGCATAATCCGGTTCCGGTCAAAATGGCGACATATCCGGTTCCGGTCAAAATGGCGACATAACCGGTTCCCGTCAAAATGGCGGAGTTTTCGTTTCAAAATATCCCTAATTTTCGCATATATACATAGCAAGTTCTGAACGTTTGATTTCTAATGAAGGTCGTGCTGACCTTTAGGTCACATACTTAACCTACAAAGACCTACAAACCACAAGAACGCAGGTGCGTGGGTCATCAATCATTCTTTTATCCGATAAGCTTGACAGCTTTAATGACTTATTTCCTGTCATCAAAGGGAATAAGAGCTCGAGTGTCCCCTGCGGGGTCAACCCGTAGATGTCAAAACTGATCTTATCTCGATCGGCACCGCGTCCTGGAAGTCTGCGAGTGCGTTGGAAACAGTCGCAGACCGATTTAATGGACTCGAGAGGGTCCGTAGATATATAAACTAGTCTTATCTCGATCGGCACCGCGTCCTGGTATGTACGCTAGTGACAAACTATAGTTTATAGACTCACGTGTTGCTACGATGATGAAAATACCGAAGTTTCGATATAATGTTGATTAGGAGGAGTTGTTCATTGGTCCTTGTCTCATTATCCCTCCTACATACTTCAAATGCACCCATCATGCCGACAAATAAGCTCATCACGTACACTGTATATGTGTACTATTGCACCAAGACCACTACTAATCCACCATTCAGGACACAATATACCCTGAGGAGTAGATATGCTTTAATGAGGAGTTGAAAAGAGTAAGCGAGGAGTCAAAACGAGGACAATAAGCATGTGTATAGTAACTATATAGGTGGCGTTACGTATACATATGTACACACGTATCGCCCGCTCAAACTCAACACCTCCCATACATTTTATAGACGATAACACATGTTGATATATTGCTAAATTTGCTTTAATCGTTCATAGATTATTATTATTATTAATGACACACCAAAATACAGGTAGTTTCGGTCAATGTTGTAAATCCTAGCATGTAGCACAACATGTGAATAGTTTGTTAATCTTTTAATAGTTATTGAATTTGCGACCGATGATTACAATTTTCGTGCGTATTTTCTTCCTATCCATTTCGCTCTCTGTCCACCTTTCTGCCTGCTGCATCCGCGTTAATCTAATATCGATCTCTATGCCTGCTCCTGCTCCTGCCTGTGTATGATCAGAATGTATGCTAGTGTCCGTATCTTTACATCCGCTCGCAGTTATTTCCGGAAGTTCAAATCGTTTCAGAACGGTTTCGAACAAGTACTTTCTCTGATTAGTGGCATATTTCCACGCCTCCTCTTTATCGTAGCCATCGATTATCTTTAGATCCGCTGCAGTCTTCTTAATCGCAGTATAAACTGGATCGCGTAGGAGACCATGCATCCATCCCATTTTTAACATGAAATCTTCCACCAATTTCTTCCTGTACTTGGATCTCATATTCCGGAATACCGTGCGTCTAGCAACGTTCTCCGTAGCTCAAACGTTCAGAACTTGCTATGTATATATGCGAAAATTAGGGATATTTTGAAACGAAAACTCCGCCATTTTGACGGGAACTGGTTATGTCGCCATTTTGACCGGAACCGGATATGTCGCCATTTTGACCGGAACCGGATTATGCCGCCATTTTTAAGCGGAAAAGGATATGCCGCCATTTTGAATCGGAAACGGATATGCCGCCATCTTGGCCGCCATTTTGTGACGTCATGGATCCTCAGCTTGCATCTTGGGCTACTTCATCCTATACTACTCACGTGTTTTACTTTCTTTTATAAAGTACTGAATACCTGTGTCACAAGAAATTAGTAGATGCATCATGTAAGAAAAAATATATGGCAGCGGGAGATATTGGGTACTGTTAGGGCTGAGAAAATGGGGAGATAGGTATCATGAAATATGACAAGATGCACTGCAGTGGTGAGTGCTGATGTAAGGGATATATTGATAGGACAGGCATTGAAATGGGGGGGGGGTATACAGAACTTGAACCTATGGTAAGGTAGGAAACATGAAAGATGGAAATGGGTTACCAGGATTACTTGCTAGCGATAACGTTAGTAAGAGGATAATGAAATGGAATTGTGGAATTATGCGAATTAATTGTAAGGCTATGAAATATTGTTAAAAGAACTAGTATGTGGTCATATCAGAACACTCTTCCAAGCATTAGTAATGGACTCATACGAGCATCTTCCCTACATACAGCGAATCTTTTTCTTCTTAATGCCCATCTTGGTACCTGCTCTATAGTTTCTCCTTCTTAACATCTGCAGGATAACAAAGCAGTATCACTATTTAACATCTGCAGGATAACAAAGCAGTATCACTATTTAACATCTGCAGGATAACAAAGCAGTATCACTATTTAACATCTGCAGGATAACAAAGCAGTATCACTATTTAACATCTGCAGGATAACAAAGCAGTATCACTATTTAACATCTGCAGGATAACAAAGCAGTATCACTATTTAACATCTGCAGGATAACAAAGCAGTATCACTATTTAACATCTGCAGGATAACAAAGCAGTATCACTATTTAACATCTGCAGGATAACAAAGCAGTATCACTATTTAACATCTGCAGGATAACAAAGCAGTATCACTATTTAACATATGCAGGATAACATAGCAGTATCACTATTTAACATATGCAGGATAACAAAGCAGTATCACTATTTAACATCTGCAGGATAACAAAGCAGTATCACTATTTAACATATGCAGGATAACATAGCAGTTTGTATATATACAAGTACTTTGCATACTAGTATATCGTGGACCTTTGCACCATTTTGACCCCGGAAGCCGCTGCACTAATGACCCTTCATCCAAAGTATAAGAGACATTTTCATCTGTATTTTGAGATAAACCACACTTTCTGGGTTTTGTGTCCCCTAGCAGCCCAAAATGAATCACATAACGCATATGTGATAAATTGTTCCTGTTACTCGTTTTCTACTAGTCCATTTTCATCCAGCCTTGCCCATTTTTCTAACTTCCTGGTCCATACAAATGCATTATATAGTATTTTCTCCACTGTAGAAGAAACAAACTTTATTACAGACATGTTAACACACTGTATTTGACTCATGTATTGAAGCTTGCAGAAGGTCGTTGGTTCTACCTGGGTACCCGTTTGTGAATGAAAAATACTGCTCGGAGAGAGACACTGGATATTCCTCCACCAATAACGGCTGGCGAATCACCATATTGCTCTAAGCTGTCGATGCGACTTTAAACCCTGTTTAGTTGGAGAGCTATAATGAGACCCTGCTATATTGTATATATAGAGTCCGTTAAGCCGGAGGAGTGCTATACGCACTCAACGTTATAGCACTTTCCTCAGGCTATACGGGCTCAACGCCGTAGCACTTTCATCCGGTTATGCGGACTCAACGTCATAGCACTTTCTTCCGAATATACGGACTCAACGTAATAACACTCTCATCCTGCTATACGGACTCAATGGCATAGCACTTTCATTTTTGCATGTTGTTGACCTATACAATTGTCCACTACCACCACCTGTGCAACTGTGTCGACTACCTCCGACATATCTTGATTTCGCCTGTATACTTGTCATCTACCTCTATCAAGAGTATTATATTAATCTTATGTTGTTCATATGTACAATAATTCTCCAATACAATTATCCAATACTCCCTGATGAGTAATCTATTGTCCTGTCGATCTTATGCTGTTAACCTGTACACATCTCAACTACTTACACCAAGCGTTCCCTACACTTCTCAACTACCTCCACCAAGAGTACTATATTGCTCTACTTTGCTCGCTATTCAGTACCAAAGAGGCCCGCAACCGTAATTCTGTGGTTTTCGAAGGGGTGGTCATTAGTTGGCTAAGTGTATGATCCACCCAGGCCAAGATAGAGAGTCATACATGGTGTCACTGAGCAGCTAGTATACAAGGCTACATACGTACACCCGGTCTTGTGGGGTCACATCGCCTACTTTGCTCGCTATTCAGTACCAAAGAGGCCCGGAAACGTAATTCTGCGGTTTTCTAAGGGTGTTCGTCAGTTGGCTAAGTGTATGGTCCACACAGGCCAAGATAGAGAGTCATACTTGGTGTCACTAGTGCAGCTAGTATATCAGGCTAGATACGTAGCATACAATGAGGACAATGAATAGTCACACACAATTGAAATTGAGTCCTATGTATGCTTTTTTTATATACTTTATTTATTTTACAACGATTGTTTTAACAACTTATATTAATCACTCTGGTTGACTCGGATGAAAGCGTATTAAAAAATAAAAACCTTACAAATGTGATCATTCATGTGGGAGGAAACCGGAGTGGCGACCATCGTACCATCTCACAAGAGGATCGAACCCGGGTGGCATTGGTGAGAAGCGAGCGCGCTAACCACTGCGCTAATCGGAGAGCTATATATGCTTCATCATCGAATGTGTTAATATAGACATGTTCACTGTCGGGCATGGCAAGATTACGCCGACAACGATCTCGTAGCAGTGATACGCCGTATATAAATAAAAAATAAACACAGCGCTGGACTGGTAATCCAGGGATCGCAGGTTCGATCCCCCGTCTGACCTTAATAAAATTAACAGTCTTTCAGATGGGACGTTAAGCCGAGGTCTCGCGTCGGTGCTTACACCGTGCACGTAAAAGAACCAGAGGAGACTCTGGAATAGGTCTCTGTCTGTATCACTGCACTATCCTCCAAAATCTAAAATGACTAATATCTTCAGGAGGCGTCGTTCATATGGGCAACCGGTAGCGACGATAAATAAACGTAAAACACACAGCCTAGAAGGTTTACAATATGTAATCCAAGGAGAGCTCAAATTGGCTAATTTAAGTCAACAGTGAACATCTCTTGTAATATACACCATGCCATCTACAGGAATATGATTGCTGTGTATTCAATCTGTCACGTATGAACTCAAATTATCCAGTTAATAATTGAGAGTAAATTAGTAAGCCCAAGATATGAATGACAATTATGGGACAATATTAAATATTATAAGCGCTGAATTCGATCTGTTTGTGAGGTAAATTACAATTACTGTTATATTAAATTGAGAAATGTCAAGATCATAGCGTGCATTGACTGAACTAAATACGAGACAAAACACACGGAAAGTAAAGTTAACCTTCTGTAGAGACAGAAGATATCACGGCTAGGTATGCTTGGAGACAGAATATACCACGGGTAGGTATGCTTGGAGACAGAAGATATCACGGTTAGGTATGCTTGGAGACAGAATATACCACGGTTAGGTCTGCTTGGAGACAGAATATATCACGGTTAGGTATGATTGGAGACAGAAGATATCACGGTTAGGTATGCTTGGAGACAGAATATATCACGGTTAGGTATGCTTGGAGACAGAATATACCACGGTTAGGTATGCTTGGAGACAGCATATATCACGGTTAGGTCTGCTTGGAGACAGAAGATACCACGGTTAGGTATGCATGGAGACAGAATATACCACGGTTAGTTTTGCTTGGAGACAGAATATACCACGGTTAGGTATGCTTGGAGACAGAAGATACCACGGTTAGGTATGCATGGAGACAGAATATACCACGGTTAGGTATGCTTGGAGACAGAATATACCACGGTTAGGTATGCTTGGAGACAGAAGATATCACGGTTAGGTATGCTTGGAGACAGAAGATATCACGGGTAGGTATGCTTGGAGACAGAATATACCACGGTTAGGTATACATGGAGACAGAATATACCACGGTTAGGTATGCTTGGAGACAGAATATACCACGGTTAGGTTTGCTTGGAGACAGAATATATCACGGTTAGGTATGCTTGGTGACATAATATACCACGGTTAGGTATGCTTGGAGACAGAATATACCACGGTTAGGTATGCATGGAGACAGAATATACCACGGTTAGGTATGCATGGAGACAGAATATACCACGGTTAGGTTTGCTTGGAGACAGAATATATCACGGTTAGGTTTGCTTGGAGACAGAATATATCACGGTTAGGTCTGCTTGGAGACAGAAGATATCATGGATAGGTATGCATGGAGACAGAAGATATCATGGATAGGTATGCATGGAGACAGAATATATCACGGTTAGGTATGCATGGAGACAGAATATACCACGGTTAGGTATGCATGGAGACAGAATATATCACGGTTAGGTATGCTTGGAGACAGAATATACCACGGTTAGGTATGCTTGGAGACAGAATATATCACGGTTAGGTATGCTTGGAGACATAATATACCACGGTTAGGTATGCTTGGCGACAGAAGATACCACGGTTAGGTATGCATGGAGACAGAAGATACCACGGTTAGGTATGCTTGGAGACATAAGATATCACGGTTAGGTATGCATGGAGACAGAATATACCAGGGTTAGGTATGCTTGGAGACAGAATATACCACGGTTAGGTATGCATGGAGACAGAAGATACCACGGTTAGGTATGCTTGGAGACAGAAGATACCACGGTTAGGTATGCATGGAGACAGAATATACCACGGTTAGGTTTGCTTGGAGACAGAATATACCACGGTTAGGTATGCTTGGAGACAGAATATATCACGGTTAGGTATGCTTGGAGACAGAATATACCACGGTTAGGTATGCTTGGAGACAGAAGATACCACGGTTAGGTATGCATGGAGACAGAAGATACCACGGTTAGGTATGCTTGGAGACAGAAGATACCACGGTTAGGTCTGCATGGAGACAGAATATATCACGGTTAGGTATGCTTGGAGACAGAAGATACCACGGTTAGGTATGCATGTAGACAGAAGATACCACGGTTAGGTATGCTTGGAGACAGAAGATACCACGGTTAGGTATGCATGGAGACAGAATATACCACGGTTAGGTATGCATGGAGGGCGCGTCATCTTGTAAACGACGGCAATGTAACATATCAAAGTGAGTATTTGATTTCACATCAAACTAACCGCTCATATTACTCCTAATGTGTTGATTTATGGACGAAGTTATATTTAATAAGTTTAAGCAAACAACATCTGACATCAAGGTAACACTACCCTAACTTTAAGGTCAACATATGATAAATCATACGTGAAGTTCAAACAAATACTACATCTGACTTCAAGGTAAATGTATGCCAAATATTCATATAAGGTAAACATATACCAACTCTGACTTCAAGGTAAATATATGCCAACCTTGACTTCAAGGTAAATATATGCCAACCTTGACTTCAAGGTAAATATATGCCAACTCTTCATATTAGCTAAACATATACCAACTCTGACTTCAAGGTAAATATATGCCAACCTTGACTTCAAGGTAAATATATGCCAAATCTTCATATTAGGTAAACATATACCAACTCTGACTTCAAGGTAAATATATGCCAACCTTGACTTCAAGGTAAATATATGCCAAATCTTCATATTAGCTAAACATATACCAACTCTGACTTCAAGGTAAATATGCCAACCTTGACTTCAAGGTAAATATATGCCAACTCTTCATATTAGGTAAACATATACCAACTCTGACTTCAACGTAAAAATATAGCAAATGTGACTTCAATGTAAATATATATATATATGAATTTAGAGTGAAAATATGCCAACTCTGATGACTTCAAGGTAACAATATGCCAACTCTGATGACTGCAAGGTATAAATATGCCAACTCTGATGACTTCAAGGTATAAATATGCCAACTCTGATGACTGCAAGGTATAAATATGCCAACTCTGATGACTGCAAGGTAAACATATGCCAACTTAAATCTGAGGTAAAGATATATCAACTTTGACGTTAAGGCCAAAACTATACAAAATAAGACTTCCATGTATAGTATATGCCAAATCTGATTTCAAGGTGAAATATACCAAAATCAGACATATAGATAAACCTCCCAACTATACCAAAATCAAACATAATTATAGGTAAACTTTCCAAATATACCAAAATCAAACATATAGGTAAACTTTCCAAATATACCTAAATCAAATATATAGGTAAACTTTCCAAATATACCAAAATCAGACATAATTATAGATAAACTTTCCAAATATACCAAAATCAAACATATAGATAAACTTTCCAAATATACCAAAATCAAACATATAGGTAAACTTTTCAAATATACCAAAATCAAACATATAGGTAAACTTTTCAAATATACCAAAATCAAACATATAGGTAAACTTTCCAAATATACTTAAAAAACAGACATATAGATAAACTTTCCAAATATACCAAAATCAAACATATAGGTAAACTTTCCAAATATACCAAAATCAAACATATAGATAAACCTTCCAAATATACCAAAATCAGACATATAGATAAACCTTCCAAATATACCAAAATCAAACATATAGGTAAACTTTCCAAATATACCAAAATCAAATATATAGGTAAACTTTCCAAATATACCAAAATCAAACATATAGGTAAACTTTCCAAATATACCAAAATCAAATATATAGATAAACCTTCCAAATATAGCTTTAGGTATCCGTTAATGTCATCTTAATAATATATTTTAAATGTAAAATTGGTGTGCACACGTTTGATTAAACATCATACGGCGGACACACCAACATATTAAAAAGCTGTACCAAATTGAATTAGTTTTGGTAATGTCATCAATTCACTCTATCACCACAGGAGCTACGTTTAGTTTAAACGTTATTTATTTTACAACGACGGCGAAGCAGGTTATATTAATCACTCTCGTTGGTGCGGATGAAAGCGTAAATGTGGTCATTCGTTTGGGAGGAAACCGGAGTACACGGAGAAAACCCACCTGTCCGATCTGGCGACCACTATACCATCTCACATGCTTCCTGGTCGGTCCGAGGATCGAACACTGGCTGCATTGATGAGAAGCGAACGCGCTAACCACTGCTCTAATCGGACAACTACGTTTTAAAAGATCTGTTGCTGTATTCATTAAGCATGTTACAACTTTCGCAGTTGGCAACCTATTAGAGCGATGCAGTTGATACTGTGTTGACATCGTAATTTGTATATGTCATAATTATTTAGGAACATTTTCATTCTAACATGACCCAGTATAATGCTACTAGCGAATACATGTTTGTGTTAAATCGCAGGAGTAAATTCAACAGCCATAAAATAGACCGGCTCTATCCGTTGTTTATTGTAGATTTAACAATAGTATATTTGTTCGTTGTTCATAGGAACACCATATCAAGTCATGTTAGAAATTAGAATATGTTTTATCCTTGTTTGAATTAAACCTATGTTTCCTAAATAGCGAGCCTTGTTAATTCTGGCCCCACTGGAACCATGGTGGTGATGGTGCACTAGGCAATGTACTTGAATCCACATTGTCTCTTCTCTCTCCCTTATGGCGTTGGATTCCGCCAGGAATGAGGTCTTCAGCGATATTAAATTAATTCTATAAGAACTTGCTTTCCATCGAGTTAAGATAAATTTGTATGACCTGTCTTGAAATATTGTTCATTGTGTTACAATACAAGCTTATCGATATCCCACTGTGTTACAATGCAAGCTTATCGATATCCCATTGTGTTACAATGCAAGCTTATCGATATCCCAATATCCCAGTGTGTTACAATGCAAGCTTATCGATATCCCAATATCCCAGTGTGCTACAATGCAAGCTTATCGATATCCCAATATCCCAGTGTGCTACAATTCAAGCTTATCGATATCCCAATATCCCAGTGTGCTACAATGCAAGCTTATCGATATCCCAATATCCCAGTGTGCTACAATGCAAGCTTATCGATATCCCAATATCCCAGTGTGTTACAATGCAAGCTTATGCATATCCCAGTGTGTTACAATGCAAGCTTATATATATCCCAGTGTGTTACAATGCAAGCTTATCGATATCCCACTGTGTTACAATGCAAGCTTATCGATATCCCACTGTGTGTTACAATGTAATCTAATCGATATCCCACTGTGTGTTACAATGCAAGCTTATCGATATCCTATGGTGTTACAATGTAAGGTTATCGATATCCCAGTGTGTTACAATGCAAGCTTATCAACATCCCAGTGTGTTACAATGCAAGCTTATCGATATCCCACTGTGTGTTACAATGTAATCTAATCGATATCCTACTGCGCTACAATGCAAGCTTATCGATATCCCACTGTGTTACAATGAAAGCTTATCGATATCCTACTGTATTACAATGTAAGGTTATCGATATCCCAGTGTGTTACAATGCAAGCTTATCGATATCCCAGTGTGTTACAATGCAAGCTTATCGATATCCCACTGCGTTACAATGCAAGCTTATCGATATCCCAGTGTGTTACAATGCAAGCTTATCAACATCCCAGTGTGATACAATGCAGGCTTATCGATATCCCAATATTCCACTGTGTTACAATGCAAGCTTATCGATATCCCACTGTGTTACAATACAAGCTTATCGATATCCCACTGTGTTACAATGCAGGCTTATCGATATCCCACTGTGTTACAATGCAAGCTTATCGATATCCCACTGTGTTACAATGCAGGCTTATCGATATCCCAATGTGTTACAATACAAGCTTATCGATATCCCACTGTGTTACAATGCAAGCTTATCGATATCCCACTGTGTTACAATGCAAGCTTATCGATATCCCACTGTGTTACAATGCAAGCTTATCGATATCCCACTGTGTTACAATGCAAGCTTATCGATATCCCACTGTGTTACAATTCAAGCTTATCGATATCCCACTGTTTTACAATGCAAGTTTATCGATATCCCATTGTGTCACAATGCAAGCTTATCGATATCCCACTGTGTTACAATGCAAGCTTATCGATATCCCACTGTGTGTTACAATGCAAGCTTATCGATATACCACTGTGTGTTACAATGCAAGTTTATCGATATCCCACTGTGTTACAATGCAAGCCTATCGATATCCCACTGTGTTACAATGCAAGCTTATCGATATCCCACTCTGTTACAATGCAAGCTTATCGATATCCCACTGTTTTACAATGCAAGTTTATCGATATCCCAGTGTGTCACAATGCAAGCTTATCGATATCCCACTGTGTTACAATGCAAGCTTATCGATATCCCACTGTGTGTTACAATGCAAGCTTATCGATATCCCAATATCCCAGTGTGTTACAATGCAAGCTTATCGATATCCCAATATCCCAGTGTGGTACAATGCAAGCTTATGCATATCCCAGTGTGTTGCAATGCAAGCTTATACATATCCCAGTGTGTTACAATGCAAGTTTATCGATATCCCAGTGTTACAATGCAAGCTTATCGATATCCCACTGTGTCACAATGCAAGCTTATCGATATCCCACTGTGTTACAATGCAAGCTTATCGATATCCCACTGTGTTACAATGCAAGCTTATCGATACTCCCTGTGTACAATGAAGCTATCGATATCCCACTGTGTTACAATGCAAGCTTATCGATATCCCACTGTGTACAATGCAAGCTTATCGATATCCCACTGTGTTACAATGCAAGCTTATCGATATCCCACTGTGTTACAATGCAAGCTTATCGATATCCCACTGTGTTACAATGCAAGCTTATCGATATCCCACTGTGTTACAATGCAAGCTTATCGATATCCCAGTGTGTTACAATGCAAGCTTATCGATATCCCACTGTGTTACAATGCAAGCTTATCGATATCCCATTGTGTTACAATGCAAGCTTATCGATATCCCACTGTGTTACAATGCAAGCTTATCGATATCCCACTGTGTTACAATGCAAGCTTATCGATATCCCACTGTGTTACAATGCAAGCTTATCGATATCCCAGTGTGTTACAATGCAAGCTTATCGATATCCCACTGTGTTACAATGCAAGCTTATCGATATCCCAGTGTGTTACAATGCAAGCTTATCGATATCCCAGTGTGTTACAATGCAAGCTTATCGATATCCCAGTGTGTTACAATGCAAGCTTATCGATATCCCACTGTGTTACAATGCAAGCTTATCGATATCCCACTGTGTTACAATGCAAGCTTATGATATCCCATGTGTTACAATGCAGCTTATCGATATCCCAGTGTGTTACAATGCAAGCTTATCGATATCCCACTGTGTTACAATGCAAGCTTATGATATCCCACTGTGTTACAATGCAAGCTTATCGATATCCCATTGTGTTACAATGCAAGCTTATCGATATCCCAATATCCCAGTGTGTTACAATGCAAGCTTATCGATATCCCAATATCCCAGTGTGTTACAATGCAAGCTTATCGATATCCCAGTGTGTTACAATGAAGCTTAATATCCCAGTGTGTTACAATGCAAGCTTATCGATATCCCAGTGTGTTACAATGCAAGCTTATCGATATCCCAATGTTACAATGCAAGCTTATCTATCCCAGTGTGTACAATGCAAGCTTATCGATATCCCAGTGTTACAATGCAAGCTTATCGATATCCCAGTGTGTTACAATGCAAGCTTATCGATATCCCAGTGTGTTACAATGCAAGCTTCGATATCCCATGTGTTACAATGCAAGCTTATCGATATCCCAGTGTGTTACAATGCAAGCTTATCGATATCCCAGTGTGTTACAATGCAAGCTTATCGATATCCCACTGTGTTACAATGCAAGCTTATCGATATCCCATGTGTTACAATGAACTATCATATCCCACTGTGTTACAATGCAAGCTTATCGATATCCCACTGTGTGTTACAATGTAAGCTTATCGATATCCCAGTGTGTTACAATGCAAGCTTATCGATATCCCAGTGTGTTACAATGCAAGCTTATCGATATCCCATGTTGTTACAATGTAATCTATCATATCCCACTGTGTTACAATGCAAGCTTATCGATATCCCACTGTGTTACAATGCAAGCTTATCGATATCCCAGTGTGTTACAATGCAAGCTTATCGATATCCCAGTGTGTTACAATGCAAGCTTATCGATATCCCAGTGTGTTACAATGCAAGCTTATCGATATCGGTTTATATCCCACTGTGTTACAATGCAAGCTTATCGATATCCCACTGTGTTACAATGCAAGCTTATCGATATCCCACTGTGTTACAATGCAAGCTTATCGATATCCCAGTGTGTTACAATGCAAGCTTATCGATATCCTCAGTGTGTTACAATGCAAGCTTTCAATCCAGTGTTGTGTTACAATGCAAGCTTATCGATATCCCACATATTCCACTGTGTTACAATGCAAGCTTATCGATATCCCACTGTGTTACAATGCAAGCTTATCGATATCCCACTGTGTTACAATGCAAGCTTATCGATATCCCACTGTGCTACAATACAAGCTTATCGATATCCCACTGTGTTACAATGCAAGCTTATCGATATCACACTGTGTTACAATGCAAGCTTATCGATATCCCACTGTGTTACAATACAAGCTTATTGATATCCCACTGTGTCACAATGCAAGCTTATCGATATCCCACTGTGTTACAATGCAAGCTTATCGATATCCCACTGTGTTACAATGCAAGCTTATCGATATCCCACTGTGTTACAATGCAAGCTTATCGATATCCCACTGTTTTACAATGCAAGTTTATCGATATCCCAGTGTGTCACAATGCAAGCTTATCGATATCCCACTGTGTTACAATGCAAGCTTATCGATATCCCACTGTGTGTTACAATGCAAGTTTATCGATATCCCAGTGTGTCACAATGCAAGCTTATCGATATCCCACTGTGTTACAATGCAAGCTTATCGATATCCCACTGTGTCACAATGCAAGCTTATCGATATCCCACTGTGTCACAATGCAAGCTTATCGATATCCCACTGTGTCACAATGCAAGCTTATCGATATCCCACTGTGTTACAATGCAAGCTTATCGATATCCCACTGTGTCACAATGCAAGCTTATCGATATCCCACTGTGTCACAATACAAGCTTATCGATATCCCACTGTGTTACAATGCAAGCTTATCGATATCCCACTGTGTGTTACAATGCAAGCTTATCGATATCCCAATATCCCAGTGTGTTACAATGCAAGCTTATCGATATCCCAATATCCCAGTGTGGTACAATGCAAGCTTATGCATATCCCAGTGTGTTGCAATGCAAGCTTATACATATCCCAGTGTGTTACAATGCAAGTTTATCGATATCCCAGTGTTACAATGCAAGTTTATCGATATCCCACTGTGTCACAATGCAAGCTTATCGATATCCCACTGTGTTACAATGCAAGCTTATCGATATCCCACTGTGTGTTACAATGCAAGCTTATCGATATCCCAATATCCCAGTGTGTTACAATGTAAGCTTATCGATATCCCAATATCCCAGTGTGGTACAATGCAAGCTTATGCATATCCCAGTGTGTTGCAATGCAAGCTTATACATATCCCAGTGTGTTACAATGCAAGTTTATCGATATCCCAGTGTTACAATGCAAGCTTATCAATATCCCACTGTGTCACAATGCAAGCTTATCGATATCCCACTGTGTTACAATGCAAGCTTATCAATATCCCACTGTGTTACAATGCAAGCTTATCGATATCCCACTGTGTGTTACAATGCAAGCTTATACATATCCCAGTGTGTTACAATGCAAGCTTATCGATATCCCATTGTGTTACAATGCAAGCTTATCGATATCCCAGTGTGTTACAATGCAAGATTATCGTTATCCCACTGTGTTACAATGCAAGCTTATCGATATCCCATTGTGTTACAATACAAGCTTATCGATATCCCACTGTGTTACAATGCAAGCTTATCGATATCCCAGTGTGCTACAATGCAAGCTTATCGATATCCCAGTGTGCTACAATGCAAGCTTATACATATCCCAGTGTGTTACAATGCAAGCTTATCGATATCCCATTGTGTTACAATACAAGCTTATCGATATCCCAGTGTGTTACGATGCAAGCTTATCGATATCCCAGTGTGTTACAATGCAAGCTTTTCGATATCCCAGTGTGCTACAATGCAAGCTTATCGATATCCCAGTGTGTCACAATGCAAGCTTATCAATATCCCACTGTGTTACAATGCAAGCTTATCGATATCCCACTGTGTTACAATGCAAGCTTATCGATATCCCACTGTATTACAATGCAAGCTTATCGATATCCCATTTTGTTACATTGCAAGATTATCGATATCCCAGTGTGTTACAATGCAAGCTTATCGATATCCCAGTGTGTTACAATGCAAGATTATCGATATCCCACTGTGTTACAATGCAAGCTTATCGATATCCCAGTGTGTTACAATGCAAGCTTATCGATATCCCACTGTGTTACAATGCAAGCTTATCGATATCCCAGTGTGTTACAATGCAAGCTTATGCATATCCCACTGTGTTACAATGCAAGTATATCGATATCCCATTGTGTTAAAATGCAAGCTTATCGATATCCATTGTGTTACAATGCAAGCTTTTGCATATCCTAGTGTGTTACAATGCAAGCTTATGCATATCCCAGTGTGTTACAATGCAAGCTTATCGATATCCCAGTATGTTACAATGCAAGCTTATCGATATCCCACTGTGTGTTACAATGCAAGCTTATACATATCCCAGTGTGTTACAATGCAAGCTTATCGATATCCCATTGTGTTACAATGCAAGCTTATCGATATCCCACTGTGTTACAATGCAAGCTTATCGATATCCCACTGTGTTACAATGCAAGCTTATCGATATCCCAGTGTGTTACAATGCAAGCTTTTCGATATCCCAGTGTGTCACAATGCAAGCTTATCGATATCCCACTGTGTTACAATGCAAGCTTATCGATATCCCACTGTATTACAATGCAAGCTTATCGATATCCCAGTGTGTTACAATGCAAGCTTATCGATATCCCATTGTGTTACAATGCAAGCTTATCGATATCCCACTGTGTGTTACAATGCAAGCTTATCGATATCCCAGTGTGTTACAATGCAAGCTTATCGATATCCCATTGTGTTACAATGCAAGCTTATCGATATCCCATTGTGTTACAATGCAAGCTTTTGCATATCCCACTGTGTTACAATGCAAGCTTATCGATATCCCATTTTGTTACAATGCAAGCTTATCGATATCCATTGTGTTACAATGCAAGCTTTTGCATATCCCACTGTGTTACAATGCAAGCTTATCGGTATCCCAGTGTGTTACAATGCAAGCTTATCGATATCCCAGTGTGTTACAATGCAAGCTTATCGATATCCCAGTGTGTTACAATGCAAGCTTATCGATATCCCAGTGTGTTACAATGCAAGCTTATGCATATCCCACTGTGTTACAATGCAAGCTTATCGATATCCATTGTGTTACAATGCAAGCTTTTGTATATCCCAGTGTGTTACAATGCAAGCTTATCGATATCCCAGTGTGTTACAATGCAAGCTTATCGATATCCCAGTGTTTTACAATGCAAGCTTATCGATATCCCACTGTATTACAATGCAAGATTATCGATATCCCAGTGTGTTACTATGCAAGTTTATCGATATACCACTGTGTCACAATGCAAGCTTATCGATATCCCACTGTGTTACAATGCAAGCTTATCAACATCCCACTGTGTGTTACAATGCAAGCTTATCGATATCCCACTGTGTTACAATGCAAGCTTATCGATATCACAGTGTGTTACAATGCAAGCTTATCGATATCCATTGTGTTACAATGCAAGCTTATGCATATCCCAGTGTGTTACAATGCAAGTTTATGCATATCCTAGTGTGTTACAATGCAAGCTTATGCATATCCCAGTGTGTTACAATGCAAGCTTATCGATATCCCAGTGTGTTACAATGCAAGCTTATCGATATCCCAGTGTGTTACAATGCAAGCTTATGCATATCCCAGTGTGTTACAATGCAAGCTTGTGCATATCCCAGTGTGTTACAATGCAAGCTTTTCGATATCCCAGTGTGTTACAATGCAATCATATCGATATCCCAATATCCCAGTGTGTTACAATGCAAGCTTATCGATATCCCACTGTGTTATAATGCAAGCTTATCGATATCCCACTGTGTTACAATGCAAGCTTATCGATATCCCATTGTGTTACAATGCAAGCTTATCGATATCCCACTGTGTTACAATGCAAGCTTATGCATATCCCACTGTGCTACAATGCAAGCTTATCGATATCCCATTGTGTTACAATGCAAGCTTATCAATATCCCAGTGTGTTACAATGCAAGCTTATCGATATCCCAGTGTTACAATGCAAGTTTATCGATATCCCACTGTGTCACAATGCAAGCTTATCGATATCCCACTGTGTTACAATGCAAGCTTATCGATATCCCACTGTGTGTTACAATGCAAGCTTATCGATATCCCATGTGTTACAATGAAGCTTATCGAATCCAATATCCCAGTGTGTTACAATGTAAGCTTATCCAATATCCCAGTGGGTACAATGCAAGCTTATGCATTCCCAGTGTGTTGCAATGCAAGCTTATACATATCCCAGTGTGTTACAATGCAAGTTTATCGATATCCCAGTGTTACAATGCAAGCTTATCGATATCCCACTGTGTCACAATGCAAGCTTATCGATATCCCACTGTGTTACAATGCAAGCTTATCATATCCCAATGTGTTACAATGCAAGCTTATCGATATCCCTCTGTGTTACAATGCAAGCTTATCGATATCCCACTGTGTGTTACAATGCAAGCTTATACATATCCCAGTGTGTTACAATGCAAGCTTATCGATATCCCATTGTGTTACAATGCAAGCTTATCGATATCCCAGTGTGTTACAATGCAAGCTTATCGATATCCCACTGTGTTACAATGCAAGCTTATCGATATCCCATTGTGTTACAATACAAGCTTATCGATATCCCACTGTGTTACAATGCAAGTTTATCGATATCCCAGTGTGCTACAATGCAAGCTTATCGATATCCCAGTGTGTTACAATGCAAGCTTATCGATATCCCAGTGTGTTACAATGAAGCTTATCATATCCCATGTTTACATCAAGCTTATCGATATCCCAGTGTGTTACAATGCAAGCTTATCGATATCCCAGTGTGTCACAATGCAAGCTTATCAATATCCCACTGTGTTACAATGCAAGCTTATCGATATCCCACTGTGTTACAATGCAAGCTTATCGATATCCCACTGTATTACAATGCAAGCTTATCGATATCCCATTTTGTTACATTGCAAGATTATCGATATCCCAGTGTGTTACAATGCAAGCTTATCGATATCCCAGTGTGTTACAATGCAAGATTATCGATATCCCACTGTGTTACAATGCAAGCTTATCGATATCCCACTGTGTTATAATGCAAGCTTATCGATATCCCACTGTGTTACAATGCAAGCTTATCGATATCCCATTGTGTTACAATGCAAGCTTATCGATATCCCACTGTGTTACAATGCAAGCTTATGCATTTCACACTGTGTTACAATGCAAGCTTATCGATATCCTTGTTACAATGCAAGCTTATCATATCCCAGTGTGTTACAATGCAAGTTTATCGATATCCCAGTGTTACAATGCAAGTTTATCGATATCCCACTGTGTCACAATGCAAGCTTATCGATATCCCACTGTGTTACAATGCAAGCTTATCGATATCCCACTGTGTGTTACAATGCAAGCTTATCGATATCCCAATATCCCAGTGTGTTACAATGTAAGCTTATCGATATCCCAATATCCCAGTGTGGTACAATGCAAGCTTATGCATATCCCAGTGTGTTGCAATGCAAGCTTATACATATCCCAGTGTGTTACAATGCAAGTTTATCGATATCCCAGTGTTACAATGCAAGCTTATCGATATCCCACTGTGTCACAATGCAAGCTTATCGATATCCCACTGTGTTACAATGCAAGCTTATCGATATCCCAATGTGTTACAATGCAAGCTTATCGATATCCCAGTGTGTTACAATGCAAGCTTATCGATATCCCACTGTGTGTTACAATGCAAGCTTATGCATATCCCAGTGTGTTACAATGCAAGCTTATCGATATCCCATTGTGTTACAATGCAAGCTTATCGATATCCCAGTGTGTTACAATGCAAGCTTATCGATATCCCACTGTGTTACAATGCAAGCTTATCGATATCCCAGTGTGTTACAATGCAAGCTTATCGATATCCCAGTGTGTTACAATGCAAGCTTATCGATATCCCAGTGTGTTACAATGCAAGCTTATATATCCCAGTGTGTTACAATGCAAGCTTATCGATATCCCAATATCCCAGTGTGTTACAATGCAAGCTTATGCATATAGTGTGTTACAATGCAAGCTTATGCATATCCCAGTGTGTTACAATGCAAGCTTTCATATCCCAGTGTGTTACAATGCAAGCTTATCGATATCCCAGTGTTACAATGCAAGCTTATCGATATCCCACTGTGTTATAATGCAAGCTTATCGATATCCCACTGTGTTACAATGCAAGCTTATCGATATCCCATTGTGTTACAATGCAAGCTTATCGATATCCCACTGTGTTACAATGCAAGCTTATGCATATCCCACTGTGTTACAATGCAAGCTTATCGATATCCCATTGTGTTACAATGCAAGCTTATCAATATCCCAGTGTGTTACAATGCAAGCTTATCGAAATCCCAGTGTGTTACAATGCAAGCTTATCGATATCCCAGTGTGTTACAATGCAAGTGTGTTTTTAGATGAAAAACAATAACTATATAAATACATAGTTTTAAACATTTTGGAATATTTTTAGTTGGTCAGTTTGTGTTTTGTAATAAAGGTGTGATATATCTTTGATGGAATCCTTCGAATTTCGTTTTCATGTAATAATTAATAATCATATAATGTACGTGTGCGTTTTCTATGTCCCTCTAGTATAGGTGTACGTTTTCTATGTCCTCTAGTATATTTTTCCTGAATGAAATACCATTGAATAACATGTTGCATTTCTGTACCACTTGTGCCTTTGAATGTGACACATTTAACAAAGGGATATGTGATATATGAGAGCCAGCATATTTTACAATTTATTTCATTCCGGCAGAATGAAAAGTCAGAACAACTTGTCAATGTAGTGGTTTAGTTATATTTACTATATTCACTATCATGACGTCATACTTTTGTATGCGCAGTCAATTATTAATATTGGACTGCTGTCAAAAGGTCAGCGTATTATATTAAATCCTACACGTGCATGTACGAAATTAACAATTTTAATTAGTAGGATCTTGTTATATAAATGCGTGTTTTTTCAGTATGATATAAGCCTCAAACGGATCCAATCTGTAAAATATTGGTACTGTCTTCGACGCTATGTGCCTTACACAGTCCAATATTTTACATATTGGATCGATTTCGGCTTATATCCTATACTTAATGAAATATTTATTTGTTAATAAACTAAACCCGATGCATGTTTGGCTGTATTATCAGCTATGGCTTATCACAATTAGCTGCCTCCTCCTCTAGGAATTACGTGACTTTAATCTTTCCCCACCAGCTGAGACAACATTGTCAGATCCTGTCCGCCTATATCGTTCCGATGCTATAATATTATTGTCAGGTAATTTGAAATGTTTCGGCAGCGATGATGTTCTTCGAACGGTTTCTGATCTTTGTTTCCACATATTAAATGGCTGCTGACCTGGCGCGCCACTTAGCCATGGTCGTTCATATCGACGTGTAACTTCCACAGCTCGTTTTGCGTTTGCTATGAATTGTTTGTAATTTGGTTGAGCAGTATTAACCTTTGCAGATATATTCGGAAGTAGAGCCCTTGCATAGTTGGAATGAGCTTCTGCTCGTTTCGTTTTCTCTTGCAACTGGGCAATGTATCCTTTTGTTTTCTTTTCTAAATCACTTAGAGAGTACTTTGGTGTTTGATTCCGTTTATTAAGTAAGGGCTGTGTCAACTGATGAGTATTGTGTGTCACATGTTGCGCTTGGCATTTTGTGTTCGCTACATTCGCTTTATGAATAACTTTTGCAGCTCCGTGCGATTGCGCTTTAGAATATCTCGGTACTATATTTTCAGAAACAGATTTAAACTCGGCACTACACGATATTTGTTTAATTCCTTTAGTTCTATCCATTGGTAGTTCATATAAAGTCTCTCCAACGATGCTATTTCTGTCATCCTCGTCTTCATATTTCCCATCACAACTATCTAAATCCTGAATAACATCCACTTCAATATGATCACTGAATGTCACTCTCAAGTTTTTCCGTTTTGATGACCTCTGTGAATGTGAGATTCCTTCCGTATAGTCATTTGTCTCATCGTCAATTTCTATATAGTCAAAATATTGTTTCCTTTGATGAGGCGGGGACGTGTGAACTGTAATAGTAGCTTGGTAATTATCCATATAATACCTACTTTCTTTTCTAACCGCTGAATCTTCTTTCATTTCACATTCAGTCGTACTTTTCCCAGCACACTTAGTAGATCTGGTATTGGAACAAGGTCTTGTCATATTGTGTGTATATCCACGTTCGGTAAAGTCAGTAATAATATTCACAGTTTCATTTTACGAAACCGTTCGTGTGAGGTTTCCTACATCCAAATGTGTTTATTAATCCACAAGGTGTTTAATGAGTTATCGAGTATTTACTTCTGATGTTTCATTGTTGGTTTACTTGTGTATGTATGAATGCCAGAAATATCATCACATTCTTCAGTTGATTAGCAATAATTTGTGAAAGATACATACACTATGTTGATAACTTTTAGATCAATACTCCACTCTTATTGCCTATATATTCAAGCAGAGATCTCTGTGCATTTATTTGTCTTTTTTTTTGCGATATATTTTCGTTCGTTATTTTTTTCCTGATATTAAATAATTTCCTTTTCATTCGTCCATTTTGAAATGTTCACTTTTAAATGTCCTACTTTCGTGATGTAGAACACGACCGCACACAATAAGTCAATCACGGTTTCCTTTGATCTCGGGATTAGGACATGACTATAATATGTCTGGCTTATCTCTACATAAATAAAAAAAGTCACGAAATTGTTCCTTCTAATGCGATTTATATTGAACGGCAAATTCGTTATATTTCACCTGATTTGCTATCATGTATCGATGTAGGCAATATAATGTATATATTTATATATCAGTACTACATGATATAACGTTGTATTTAACGCGGTTGTACATCACACACATATATATGCAAAATGATTTAATAAGAATTCGCAAACAAACCTAGACCCATTTCACTGAGTGAAGTATTTCGCTGTTTATCAATTGTGTAAGCATTTCAATGAAATGAAATTAAACATCAAGGTCTTTACCTACTAACTATTATCTTTTGACCATGTCTCGTTTTATCGATACCGTTTTTGCGTCTTAAATCTTTTGAAATTTCAGGTTTATATTGACTGACAGTTTCTGTGGGTATGAACTTGACTTTCCTATCGTGCATTCAGATATGCGATAACGAAATAAAGAGGTGTCTAACATACCGTATTGTGCGTAACTTTCATTAACTATTTGCAGATTGAATCATGCATAGCAGGATCAATTGATCATATTTAAATTCACTCGTAGAAATTCAACAATTTTGTATTCTTAAAGTACTTTGTTCGATTATTTATTTTCAAATTAAACTATTGTTCGATTATTTGCGTTCCAAGAACTATCTGGGTATTTGAAAATAATCTGTGTATCATGTCCCCAATGTTGAGAGAGGGAGAGCCACGTATTATTTATCGTCAATAAACGAACGAAATTAATTTCAGACAGGCAGGCGAGGCAGGCAGGCAGGCAGGGCAAGGCAGCAAGAAGGCAGGGCAAGGCAAGGCAGACAGACAAGCTAAGCCAAGGCAGGCAGCATATACAGAGTATCACCATTGTACAGTATATGATACAACATTGATTTATACACAAAATGCATGATAAATGTATTATCAAATAAAATACAAAGCCACTCATTAAAGCGACATTACATTGCAAAAAGCAAATAAAATGCATTTGTTTCACGTATAAATGCATTGCTACAACAATTTCTGCTCAATTCATTCGAACACTAACACTGAATCAATAAACAGTGTGTTTGTGGTCTACACACTTCAAAAGTGAAAGTAGGATTTCATATAACGGTCATCCACGCTCCTGAATTGACGTTTCTTTGTCATTGGAGTCAACACTAAACGCGCGATACTTTCGTTTAGAGATAGTTTAACTAAGATTAGTCTACACATAAATATACATAGGCACACATGTGAGATATCACGGTACATATGTAGCATAACTCGTGTTATTCAGGATAAACACTTTGTATTACGCATGCATATCGACCATATTAACATTATTTTGTTATGGTAACAAACCGCGTATACGACGTTTGTTTATTTGTTGAAATACTCAGTTTTGAGGCAAATATTTGTAAAATCATTATACCATATAATAGGAAAATACATTCTGCAGACATTTGCGTTTTCACCGACGTAGTGTCGCTTTAATGAGTTATGACAGAGGATGTGCATTGTATTCTAGAGGACATAGAAAAAGCACACCTACATTATATGATTATTATTACATGAAAACGAAATACGAAGGTTTCCATCAAAGATATATCACATATTTATTACAAAACACAAACTGAACAGCAACAAATATTCCAAAATGTTTAAAACTATGTATTTATACAGTTATTGTTTTTCATGAAAAACACACTTATCTATATTAAACAGAAAGTTGACAAAACATAGGATATATTCTCTTGTTATTCAAATGTAACCAATTTGTAGCCACTATTTGTCCATATATATAATTATTTTCTATCACGGCATTCTTAAGCGACACTACATCAATGAAAATGCAAATTTCTACAGAATGTAATTACCTATTATATGATATAATTTATTTCCAAATATTTGCCTCCAAAAACTGAGTATTTCAACTGATAAACAAACGTCGTATACGCGGTTTGTTGACATAGCAAAATAGGGTCGACATGCATGCGTAATACAATTCGTGTATCCTGAATAACACGATTTATAGTACAGATTTACCGCTATATCTCACGTGTGTGCCTATGCATATTTATTTGTAGACACATCTTAGTTAAATTATCTCTACTCGACATTATCTCGCGTTTAGTATAATACTTGTCTCCGATGACAAACACACGTCAATTCAGGAGCATGGATGACCGTTATATAAAATCCTATTTTCAATTTTGAAAGTTTGTAGACCACACACACACTGCTTCTTGATTCAATGTTAGTGTTCGATTGTGTTCGAATGAATTTATAGTAGCAATGCATTTATACGTGATAAAATGTATTTTATTTGCTTTTTGTGATGTAATGTCGCTTTAATGTTCGATGTCACTAATCGTTCTATCTAAGAACTATACATGTTGTTGCAGAAATAATATCACTATATCATATGAAGGTATTGTGTAAACACTGGAATATCATGCAAGTATTGTTACAAAATGGTAATAATACAATATTTTTAATAATTGAAATTATTAAAAATTGTATATAATGTTCTACCTAATATTAGTTGGTTGCAGTTTAATGATTTATTTGCCCCTAAATAAATTATTTCATATCATTTGAAAAATGTACGTGCATATATAAATATGTGCTGTAAACAAAAGTGTTTATACGCATGCTCATGCACGCGCAAACGTTAAAAAAGAAAATTTAAAAGAAATTATTAAAATATTTAACATTTATTTAACTATTAAACAAAGATAAGTGAACAGGTTGTACACTATATCTGAATTGTACAACACACTAAACTATTAATAAAATACTTATCTTTGCACATGTATAATATAATGAGGCCCTTCAAAGGGTAATATTTATAATAGTGAGGCCCTTAATGTAATTGCAGAAAGAAGATTCGAAAACAATCTTATTTGTCTAAAATATATAAATCTTAACATGCGAATGGAATATGTCTATATGCATGTTATTGTGTATTGTGCATTTAACACTGCATAAATATACACAGTGTACTATATTCAACAAACATTTTCTCTTTCACATTGGCCACCACACACATGTGGGATGTAAGTTACTTTTGATCAATTCTTATCAACCCGTTGAAGCCTCTGGAAGTGTACTCCATTGTGGTATCCAATTGTTGCTTTCTCTTGTCCATCCCAACTCTGGAGATGGCAGATAAGGGCATCTGATGAGCATCTGGTCCCATATGTGGCCACTCTGGTAGACAGCTCTTAGTGCATGCTGGACAAGTGCACTATGTGATGGTGGAACATTGTCAATAGTCCTATTACCATAACAAAACATATGTTTCCTAGCATCATTTCCTAGCTCATATGGCATGTTCTGGAGTACATAAGAACAACAAATCTCTCGAGCACTGCTGTGTCTTCATCAGGAACGTGATCAGGTGCTGAAAAATGCATAGATTTCCATATGTTAAATACCGTCCTCATACCAACACCATTTAATGCAGAGACCGTTTCACAGCCGGAGATAGCATGAAATAGCAGGAGTCCCTAAGATACCGAGCTTGTCAGATATTTCATGTCAAGGTATGGAGCAAACATGTATGTAAATTGAGCACAGCATTTGCTAACATCACAATGTTAGTATTAATAGCCTGGATACGTACTCTCTTGCAACCTGCATTGAAATAATGCGCTGCATGGAGAAGCTTCTGTCGTTGCTTCTTCATGGTTACAGGGTTGAAGGTCAGTCACATTAAAGTCGATCTCTGTGTTCGATTTCAAGACATTACCTCCATGTGTTGATATAACAGTTTACCTGCCATGAAAGTGTAGCTCTCAATGCATTGTGATAGGTACTCATATAATGCAAGCCAACCACTCCCATCAAACCAATCTCCGATAACCTTCAAGAAGGCCACCCATCAACACCATGCAATTTCCAGGTCCTTACCCGGTACTATATGGGCCATAACCATTGTATCTTCTTGGTTGATCGACTGTGATCTGGCCAGGGTTCTTAGCTTCAGTGACATGTTTGATAAGTGGCATTCCATGCTTTACTTTAGTCGCAGTGAACACAGAGTCACGAAACAATGGGAATAGTGCTGTTATGGCTGGTGCTCTTGTGTCAATTGAGAGGTGTTGTGCAGTCTTTCCAAGATTTTCGGCAACATGCTCTAACCATTTGGTCACTAAGAACTAATTCACGTTGAGTAGTTGGGAGGAGGCTCACACGACAACCGGTTGTTGAGTGTTGGCCTTCAATGTTACAGGAGGGACATCTTTGTACTTCTCTGGTAGATATTTTGTGACTTATCGGCCTTGAGATGAGTTATATTTATACATTGCGCCTCAGACGTCATGTGACCAAGGTTGCCGTACCATGAAATACATCCTTCGATGTTACTGACTGTGGATTATGATCCATGCTGTGGTGTACAGTCCGTTCCTGAGATTTGGTGGGCATGCAATGCTAGTAGTTTCACATTCACCACAGACAGTTTAGTATGTCTGTGGAGAGTTGGAGACCTGTATAACCCTGTTATAAGACACCGAAATGCCTTTGTCATTTATTATTATCAACAAGCCATCACTTTCACATTAATCAGTTTAACTCTCTATATATGCAATCAACTCAGCAACAATGATAGCCTATTTCAATTAATCATCACCAGTATCGTACACATGAATCGACGTAGAATCAGTTGAAACTGTATACTGTCTATTGTACTTGTTATAAAATGTGCATAAACAGTTTCCATGATATTCTGCGTCTCTTGGTACCATATCCACCTCTTAATGTTTAGCTTGAATTTCGATATCTGACATCTCAGTTGTGATATGTCACACTTTCGTATCTATTTCCATTGTTTCTACCTAATGTAGTCTACCATAAGATTTAGTGTAAACGAAACAACTACCACGAAACGTTGTATCAAAACTCTTTCTAAGCCTCTTTGTCTCTATCGTTGCTGTCTCTATCAATATTCTGCTGCTGAAGCAGGACATATGCCAGACGGCATTTTGCTCAATCATTGCCACTCCCTGGGTCAGGTCATTCCAAAGTTTTAATTGTTCCTGTGGCAATGCATTGTGTGGACTCAGGTTGATATGGCATTCACTCAGTGATGAATACGCCAAAGGTGTTCGTGATTTCTCGGAAGTCTTCTTTTGGCATAGGCAATACTGGCTCCAGTTGGAACATCGTGCCCTGTACAACTCATATGTCGAAGGTTGCTCAAACCCAACAGCATGTCCTGATGTGGATTCCTAAAACGTAAAACACATTATTAATTGTCTATCAAAATGTAACCAATACAAGATTGTACAGAATGACAGCAATACCTCAGAATTATCACCAATGCATACTGGCAACTGCAGGATAGGTGTGCATGTGTCCGTACAAACAGGTAGATGGCCTATGAATGTAACACTTGATTGAAATGATTATGAATTGGAGAATAAAACAGCTCGGGTAGCACAGTGGTTAGCGCCTTTAATTCCAAGGCGGGAAGTCGTGAGTTAGATCCCCGACCGAGACACAGTACTAGTTGATTTTTATCCAGGAAAGTGTCCTAGTTCTGGTTCGATCCAGGAAAAATAGTTGCCACTGAACGTTCAGGTCTCAATGTCAGTTGTTTCAGTGTGTACAATTTGGGTTAAAAATGAGCATGTTTGGCAAATACTGGCTGGAAATTTCTGGCAGGTAAATTTCCTCCTTCAGATTCAAAAAAGTTTACTTTAAGGCATGTGGGGGACATGCCGGGGTCACTACTCTACCGGGCCAAATGGGCGGACTGACATTGTAAGCATAACAAAACAAACAAACAAGCAGGTCGAATAAATTTGCATTCAGTCCTCAACAGCACATGTTATATAATAGTATATTAAATTACGCACCATAACCTCTGGTTGATTGTTGTCAACATGTGACTGTGTTACTAGATTTAACTCAATTTAATTTCTTGATTGTGTTAGTATTTTGTTAGCCATATGAGTCCATGAGTAGAATGTGGTTGACTTGCCACGATATCTGAAATTAATGAAACTCCATTAAGAATGTAAAATGTGTAGGACTAATTAATTTTGTTATGCATACCCCACCCACCTTTATAATTCTTGTTCTTTTTGTTTAAATTATTTAAACATGTGCAACGCCATAATTTATACATGTATTATCTATACAAACAAAATATACTAATAATACTTACATCTTGGCGTGATACAGCATGTAAAAACGCAACGAAATTTCGAACTTTCCCACTCTCTGAATTGTTCATGGAAATGTTGCTAAAAGGGAAACAACTCTGTTAACCAATTAAAAGTGGCTTCTGGCCATTACCTAAAGCATAATGCAGCATTTAGATATATGTAATTGTGTAAAGTAGTTATTTATTGTACAATAGTGGATACTGACATAAAATTGTAATATTTATTATATTATTAATCGCAATTGGCCAATTTTAACAACATTCTGGGCCTCGGTTTATGGCATTATCACTAATTAGGGCCTCAATTTTCAATTTTGTATTTAACAAAAGTCATTTGTTATCAGGTGTAACATACCTCATTTGTACAAGTTATTTACCATTTATGACTGTAATAAATTAATTATATACATGCAAATTTACACAATTATGTGCCCCTTTGGGGCCCCATCTCACGGGGGACTCAGGGCCTCTCGTGATTGTCTTCCGGCCTATTATTTACAAGCTGGTTCTAAACTACCATCATGCCAAATTTGGTGCTTTTTACACCCTCTGAACATTCATGGTCCTTATCTACTACACTATATGTGAACAATATTGCAATAAAATACAAATATTGAAATGTATTAATATATATATACATGGGCGGTTGTATTTACTATATACATATATAGTCTACATCCGTTATGTCAAAGTCGGTTATGTCGAATTCTCCGGTTATCTCGGAATTCGAATCAAAGTCCCGTTTCAGACACTATCATTTTACATATAACTGGCTCCGTTTATATCGAATTTCGAAGTATTTTGTTTTATCCGACGGAATTCGACATAACGAATGCAGACTGTATATGTAATTAGAGTCTCACGGACAACCAATGTCAAATAGTAAATGTCCAGGTTCATGTGGCGTATGACTGTTTATATTTACATTAAGCATTGTATATCACAGACCCATCAGCGTATTCAATGTAAATAGTCATTTAAAACTACACATCAACCTCAATTCTGTTGACATTTAATGCACATATACTAAAACAGATTAACTCCCTTGACTCACAGTTAATCGAATTTGGGTAAATATACTACAATAGTCGAGGCAATATTATGAAATTTGGGTAAATATACTACAATAGTCGAGGCAATATTGTGATACAAGATAAGGGATGTCGTTTAACGGTTTTAGATTTACCTAAGTCAGTTTTATTCTTGGTGGGAAATTGTTATCATTTGTAAATAAATCAATTCAGATGCGACGAAAACAACAGCGAAACAACTGGAAACGCCCTTGATGCTATGGGTGGACCAATCGTAGAGGATGTGGTACTTAAAACCCGCCGTTCAGAACAAAACATCAGTCTGGATGCTCATATAGCACCTGCTATAGAACCTCTCCGTGATGTTTCTACAACACCGACAACTCGACGTAGTCAACAGCCTCTTAGAAAATAAAACCGCCCATGTGCCAGGCGACCAATATTGTAGCTAACGTCAACAGCTACCTTAAACAATAGTTTAGATTATTCAAATTTATTATAGCGAAACAACGTTAGATTAATCTCGAGACCTTATTCCTGATGGAATGTATAGCTGTGATGGAGAGGAGAGAGGCACTGTGGAATTTAAATGCATTGTCTAAGGGCACACTCGTAGCGGCTACCGATGTACACAAACTCCGGGCCTTTCGTACCAGTAGCTAACGCGCTATCACTGGCATTATCACGACTTCCACTTAAAGAATAAAACTCAAAGTTTAGCAACAGCGGTATCAGAACGTCATATGGGCTGTTCAAAGTGTATGAATTCAGAACCATGTAATATTTGAACAGTTTAGAATGTGTTCATATCGCCAAATGAAAACTAAAGTTATATTTTAAAATTAAGTTCTATTTCTTTCTATGTTTTATATTTCATTTTAAAAACTAGGAGCGTCTTAAAACGTGACCATGTATCAGAAAACTGTAGGCCCCATCTTAAACAAGTGACAAAACAGTTAAGCACAGTATTGCGCGGCAATGGAACAGATGGCGTACGAAACGCCGTCATGAATAACGTCTGTTACAAGCGTAATGTTTGCCGTTCTCCAGAAATGACGGATATTTAGACCATCCGCCAGATACCATATCATTAAGTGTTACTACCGGTAGCAAATATTCACTATGTTTTTTGAAGGACGCGTACCCATAGATGAACAAGATCTTTGAAAGCAGAGCTGAACACAAGCAAATACACTAACCTTAGTAGATTTGTTAGAACTATTATGGATGTACTCAACCCCAGACTAACTGTGTGATGTTTAATATGTGTATGTAGCGAAATTGGTATTTGATGTATTTCGCAGGGCTTGATTGAAGTCTGATCCCCGCGATTCGGTCATGTATTTACAAGTTCTGTTTACTCCTATGGATTACTCCTTCCATGGATTGCTCCTTCCATGGACTGCTCCTTCTGTGGATTGCTCCTTCCATGGATGGCTCCGTCCAAGAGATCCTTCCATTGTCTATGTACATACCTGTTTTCTTTAGTATCATGATGTTTTCATGATTTACATGCATATTAGTTCAGAAGGAGCATACCTACCATATATATACTCTCGCATTGCATTATTTGGGATAGAGTTTGTATAGAAGTAAGTGTGTGTGAGGAATAAATTGATAAGTAGCAGACTCGTGTTGTATTCAATAGTGAAACGGCTAGCACTCGTTTCATGTACATATATACAACTTAACACAAACTGAATGGCATCTACATTTATTAGCACCAAACAGCTAAATACTTATTGCTACTATTTTTAATGATAGTGTATTAATCCGGACACAAAGCAACTACGATGTAGTATTGTACTGAATATGAAATATTCAAAACAATATATATAATTAAAATAATAAACCTGAAACAATGCTGTTAAAGAACTATTAAATACTACTAAAATAATTAAATCAAACCAAATAAAATAAACATCCATATATTTTATACTGAATTATATCTGGAAAATTACGGGCTGAGTAAATTAAAAGGCTTTGCATGCGACATGGTTCCAGATCAGCAACAGCATTACACTGCATATCAATATGGATGTATGCTGTATAATATTATGTTGTCTGCTAGTCAACCAAGGACTCAAGTAGTTTGTCTAGCCATACTACTCATATAACAGGCAGCATGGGATATGGCGAAATGGCATATTATTATGTAGCATCTGATCGGATACTATGTCACATGCAAAGTTAATAGTCACCATCTATGCTCAAGTTAAATATAAACACAAAAAACAAAACAAAAAACAAAACAACACTGTTAAGTAATTACCCACGAAAACAGGTTATAGAAAAAGATTATGACACGTGTAATAAAGTAACGTCAACAACCAAATGTCACATTCAACATCGTAAGTATTAATTAATAAATACATTACCAATAACATATTATAACCCTCAAATCATTTACTTCTGATAGATAAAACTCAAGAATGTGCATCCATTCAACAGTATTTGGTCACACACACACACGTCACCAAAACAACCATCGAACACGAAACAATTTCCCTGACCTATAGTCTGTTTCAAATCAATCATAATACAATTAAACCAACACGTAAACGAAACAGAACAAAACAAAATCATGAATAGAATTCCCCGCTCTTTTTCCGTCTGCAAACTTGACTCTTCTCTCTCCTATGCTCTTTATTATTTATATATCAACCCGTGTCACAACATCTGTTAACTAATTACATGTATACCCTCGAGTGTCCGGTTTCCGTTATGATAAGAAATGATTGGCATTCAACAAAACGAATCTTAAAACTACATAGTTTCTAAATGTATGATGAATGATGTATGATGTATGATGAAAGTAACGTTCCTCTTTTATTCCAAAGAATTAGAAATGAATATGACTACGTAAATAACAACGGCGCTGTCATTTTTACCATGACCCGAAACAGACATATGTGGTGACTGGTACCGGAGTTATCGTGACCTTTCAGCAAATCAATTTTGCGTAACATCGAATGGGTGTAATTATAAAATGAACACGTTTCATAAAGCATAATGATCATTTCTATTATTTTGATGAATATTTCTTTTCACAGTGAACACTTTCACAGTTTAACAGCATTTAAACATGTGGACACCTGATTTCATCACCTAATCTTGTAAACCTGACTTGAACAGTAAATGAGGTGGGTCCAATCACAGGGATTCGGCACGTTTGGGGGTACTAGTATATATATTTAAGTACAGGGATTCTACTCTGTTGGATGTCAGATTTCGCATCGATCAGTAAAATGGCCCTATCTGAAACAATTTTGTACAAATCTATCCGAATATAACGCCTATCCCGAGTTTGTTTTGAAAATTTCTAAAGCGGCGCAATTCGCGTTGAAACGAGCGTTGAAACGAGCGTTCTGATTGGATTATGATTATTCTTCCTATATAAAAAAACATCTTGTTACATTCTAATAATCCAATCAGAACGCTTGTTTCAACGCGAATTGCGCCGCTATGGAAATTTTCAAAACAAATTGAAAATGCTACGAAATCTCTTTTTGACGTACATTATTGTCGAATAAACCTACACGTTAGTGTAAACACATTTTATTGATAATGTTATTCACAGTTAAAACTCTCCCGTCGAAGATTTTTTTTGTTGCTGACAGAACCCGTGTCCTAGTATGGAAATGTGACCTGCTATGGCCAATGTATGTGGCAATTGTTTGCAAAGTATACATGCATGCAGCTTAAAGTTGTGTTTTATTTGAAGAACAATATAAAGACTCGGGATAGGCGTTGTATTTGGACAGATTTGTACAAAATTGTTTCAGATAGGGCCATTTTACTGATCGATGCGAAATCTGACATCCCACAGAGTAGAATCCCTGTACTTAAATATATATACTAGTACCCCCAAACGTGCCGAATCCCTGTGGGTCCAATGGTCACACTGTGCCCATTTGTAAGGGCTGTTGGTGAATATTGCCTGTACTTTCGCTTTGTAGGTGGTGGACTGCCATAAACCTAAAACAAAATTAAAAACTATTCCTTTAAGTACACTACACTACAGGACACATCGCTTAGTTGACGATGACAGTAACACTGTATGGAACTCAAAACAATATAAGAGATGTCTCCAAAACGAACTCCCCTTGCACTAATTAAACTTGTAACCCAGTCTATATTGACCTTCACATTAAATGACAGGTAGGTAAACAAATCAGACGACGCAAAACAAAACTGGAAATGGTCAATATTTTGCAGTAAATCCAATGGATAAATGGTGATGCAATATTGCATTATGAAAGATAGCATGTTTTATACCAATCCAAGGAAAATAACCGATTTCTTACGCCTCCAAGGATTATAGGGAGCATTTTTGTTGCCAAATATGGAAAATGACCTTTGACACTATCTATTCCTGATTGGTGACGTCAGGAAACACCGATCGCGTGCAGTATTGTAAATACTTACGGGGTAACGAAAACGAAGGTATCACGATTTGAGGACACTAGAGGATACTCATATGTCATGTAAATGATCTGAGTTAATAAAGAATAATTGAATTGAAACATTGAAATGGTAGTAATCGCCTCTTAAAGCTGGACGCCGATAACAAACTGATAGACCACATTTTGTGGTTAGGTGAAACATACAGTTGCAACCATTAATCATACTGTGACATATGACCAATCAAAATGTTGATAAGTTGATACTCTATAGCAAACAATATACTATGTGATAATAATTTAATCATGGAGGGATCACCACATGTCAAAGGTCAAATGGTTGACCCCTGCTAAAAATGTTACCATGTATCAGAAAATTGTAGACCCATCAGGTAATTAGACTGACGGAATTAACTAATCAACTGATTTGTTGGTCGGTAGAATCTGGTATTGGTCAAGATGAAGTAAAAGCTTCCATGAAAAAGCGCATCAAGAGAAAGTTTAAGAGTGAGTTTGGCGAGAGTATTCATATGAAACCCGATGAGAAAGGCAACCGTATTATTGATAGACATATAGGTAATTAAAGAAAACAAGCAATTAAAAGAGTAACTCATAGCTGCCAAGTAGTATACTTCTGTTGGAGGCTTAATGATGATGAATGTATCTGTTATATGGAGAAATTATGTCAAGGGACACAATTTTACTATACCTTGAATGCATCAGCCTTCATTCCTACTTCATTAAAAGTCTTCTTGAAAATGCTTTTGGTAGGGGAATCTCCTGTATCAGGCCAAGTTAACATACTAGCAGAGTCTGCAGGACAGGACACTGTTTACGGCATAACTCATGCCAATGTGAAACCCTCAAAGCAAATCATGTTGTCAAATACTGTGAAATAACTCACTGGGAACTAATTCGCATGCTAAACCGAGGTGGGCATGGCATTTCATACGCCCAAATTGAAGAGATGGATACAACACTCTGCCTTCATAAATTGTCACTGATTGAAGAAAGTGTTGCGCTGCACGAATGCATACAACCACATGTCGAAGTGAATATGTAATTTGATAATATTGATCGGCTCGAAGACACACCGAGTGGAGTAGGTACACCGCATCGGGTTAATGACATCGCAGTATACCCAAAGGTGTTTGGTCCACAGCCTTTGCCTGGTGTTATGAATGAATCAGACCAGAAGCTTAGAACTACAAAGGTTGTCCAGTCACAGCTTGCCATTTACAATGCTGGTATGCGTGTCGGTCCGCCATCACGTAGGTACATCAAGTGGATGATAACGAACTGAAGCAGGCCAGGTACACAAACCCTTACTCTGGTTGATTGCTCGTTTGCACTAGACAGAAATACAGACTGTGAGCAGCTGGACAAGGTTCAATATGCAGGTCCGCAATGAAGTTAGTGTCACCTCAGATGCAAATGGTTATCTTCCGACGAGTAATGTCTCAGCTACACAGCTCTTACTGTCTACAAGGTGTTGTGTAGCTTGGGTAGCCTGGGAACAGGCGTCGATATAGTTTGCCTGGTCAGTCAAAAAAATATATTTTAACACCGAGACTATTAAGTGGGCCGTGTTGAGCTTCTGATCATATCAACATCATTTTGCCAGAAGTTAAAAAGTGCAAAAATCGACAAACTGGAACCAAGGCTATAGCTTGGGAACAGGCGTCGATATATATTGCCTGGCCAGTAAAATACATATATTTTAACACCGAGACCATTAATTGGGCCGTATTGAGTTTCTGATAATATCAACGTCCGGTGGTAGAGAGTCGGATTTGGAATCGAACGGTCCCGGGTTAGATACTCGGTCAGGCCACGTATGTAGTGTCATTGAGCAAGGCACCTCACACACATTGTTTAGTATTGGTTAATCGCTTAGGTCGGCTAAGCCTGCCCAGGAAAACATGTCTAAGTCCCCGCGAGGGGCTTGACATTAAAGGAATATACATACGTCATTTTGCCAGAAGCTAAAAAGGTGAAAGATCGACAGACTGGATCCCAGACTAGGTGATGTGCGAGTCACAGAGGATGAGAATGTTACTTGCCATAGCCACTATTATTGTCGTATTTGACCAAGCAGTATATACTACAGATAGACCACATTTACATTCTCATCTGCGCCACAGGGATTCGGCACGTTTGGGGGTACTAGTATATATATATAAGTACAGGGATTCTACTCTGTGGGATGTCAGATTTCGCATCGATCAGTAAAATGGCCCTATCTGAAACAATTTTGTACAAAGCTGTCCAAATATAACGCCTATCCCGAGTCTTTATATTGTTCTTCAAATAAAACACAACTTTAAGCTGCATGCATGTATACTTTGCAAACAATTGCCACATACATTGGCCATAGCAGGTCACATTTCCATACTAGGACACGGGTTCTGTCAGCAACAAAAAAAATCTTCGACGGGAGAGTTTTAACTGTGAATAACATTATCAATAAAATGTGTTTCCACTAACCTGTATGTTTATTCGGCAAAAATGTACGCCAAAAAGAGATTTCGTAGCATTTTCAATTTGTTTTGAAAAATTCTAAAGCGGCGCAATTCGCGTTGAAACGAGCGTTGAAACGAGCGTTCTGATTGGATTATGATTGTTCTTCATATATAAAAAAAACATCTTGTTACATTCTAATAAACTTATCTATTTCCATGCGAATTTCCTCACTAATGACATAAGCTGACATGCGCACTCGAAGATACGGACCATGCGCAGGCGCAGTTTGGGCAGCGTTTCTGTAATATTCTATGAATAATTAATGTTAATATTAAAAAGTGAATTACTAGCGGATTACTAGTTCTCATCGGCGTATGAACTACATTGTGTGTGTTTAAGCTTTAAAGTTTGTGGAGGCATTTAGCCCTCGAATCAATTCATATGTGGAATAAAGTCGTGACCACCCGTATCATCATTAACATAATTTGTTACTACATGCTTATCAACAGTCGACTGATTTAACCATATTTTATTGCACGTGTAATACATTCGACAATACAATATTACATGCGAGCATGAATCAGATGTGAAAATGTTAACAGATTATAAGGCACATATATACATTTGTGTAACATAGCAAAAGGGTCGGATCACAAATTATAACCAACATTAGAAAACGGTCCTTCTTCCCAATAATTAAACTTTATTTAACAAAATATGCAATGTCGTCTCAGTACTATCAATTATACTTTATCTATGTTGATATTGATTAACTGGAAACTAATAAACCTAAATTTGGAAATGTGATAGATCGGTAATGGTCGATGAAAGCAAGCTATAATGTTATATAGATCATACACCAGGACACAGAGCGTCAAACTGCCCCTCCTTCATCTCTTCTCCTCTCTAATACGTCCGTCCCACTCGTCTATCTACTAACTATAGTGATACATGTATACATACACTTCTCATATCAATCAAGTCAAAGGTTTTAATGGCAAAAACATATACATGTTCATCGCCACGAAACATATTAATGACAATAACAAGAAATAGTTAAACATATATCTAACTCCATGTTGCTAACAAGTAATAGTTAAACATATATCTAACGCCATGTTGCTAACAAGTAATAGTTAAACATATATCTAACGCCATGTTGCTAACAAGTAATAGTTAAACATATATCTAACGCCATGTTGCTAACAAGTAATAGTTAAACATATATCTAACGCCATGTTGCTAACAAGTAATAGTTAAACATATATCTAACGCCATGTTGCTAACAAGTAATAGTTAAACATATATCTAACGCCATGTTGCTAACAAGTAATAGTTAAACATATATCTAACGCCATGTTGCTAACAAGTAATAGTTAAACATATATCTAACGCCATGTTGCTAACAAGTAATAGTTAAACATATATATCTAACTCCATGTTGCTAACAAGTAATAGTTAAACATATATCTAACGCCATGTTGCTAACAAGTAATAGTTAAACATATATCTAACGCCATGTTGCTAACAAGTAATAGTTAAACATATATCTAACTCCATGTTGCTAACAAGTAATAGTTAAACATATATCTAACGCCATGTTGCTAACAAGTAATAGTTAAACATATATCTAACGCCATGTTGCTAACAAGTAATAGTTAAACATATATCTAACGCCATGTTGCTAACAAGTAATAGTTAAACATATATCTAACGCCATGTTGCTAACAAGTAATAGTTAAACATATATCTAACGCCATGTTGCTAACAATTAATAGTTAAACATATATCTAACGCCATGTTGCTAACAAGTAATAGTTAAACATATATCTAACGCCATGTTGCTAACAAGTAATAGTTAAACATATATATCTAACTCCATGTTGCTAACAAGTAATAGTTAAACATATATCTAACGCCATGTTGCTAACAAGTAATAGTTAAACATATATCTAACGCCATGTTGCTAACAAGTAATAGTTAAACATATATCTAGCTCCATGTTGCTAACAAGTAATAGTTAAACATATATCTAACTCCATGTTGCAATATCATGTTACTCAATAAAGTAAATTAATGTATACCAATATATATATTGGTATAGTTGTCAGGTATACATCAAATTTACCAATTAGTGTCGTTTCTTTTTATTTGTAGCCAAATAAATATACTTAGCTAAATTTTAATATTATGTTTTTGTGTTGTTTTCATAAGAGTTTTAAATGTGTTAATATTTGACCAGGAACAATACTATTCAGGTTACTGTTGACTTCTGAGATCAACATAATACGGACAAACTAATAAGAAATGATACTCTGATTCAACTTGATGCATATTACATGATGTACATAATCTTTGATTTAGTTCTCTCAATATATCGAATCAATTGGTAATTTGTGTGCTGAACATTTTGTAACATGTAATGTAAATGTTCAGATGCGAAAGGTCCGGAGTTCGAGCCCCGCTGGAGCCGTTACGATTGTGCCCTTAGGCAAGGCATTTAAATTCCACGTTGCCTCTTCTCTCCCTCGTGTCGATGGATTCCATCAGGAATGAGGTATCGAGAGTGATTAATATAAGTTGAAAGAACTTGTTTCGCAATCGAGCTAAAATAAATGTGTAACATGTAAAATGTTAGTTTATACACATTTATTTGAGCTCGATTGCGAAACAAGTTATTTCAACTTATATTAATCACTCTCGAGACCTCATTACTGATGGAATCCATCGCCACGAGGGAGAGAGAAGAGGCAACGTGGAATTTTAATGCCTTGCCTAAGGGCACAATCACGGCTCCAGCGGGACTCGAACTCCGGACCGTTCGCACCTGAAGCGAACGTGCATCCACTGCGCTATCACGACTTCCATGTAAAATGTTCGTATTACAATTTACCGTGTATACGATACACCTCTTAATCGTGATGACTCAGGTAAGTTGGTATGCGCATGCGTGGATTGGAGCAACACTCGCGAACGATTCCAAATTCAGACGAGTTAGATTGTTTTTTTGGGCTTTTTGTAGTCTTATCCCCAGCATTGTCTCGCATGCTAAATCCCATAGGCAACGTATTCATACGTTGCACAGTCCTTGGTCTTACACGTTGATCCTTTATGTGATCAACAGACGTTTGCCATGTGTGATAAAATGCATGCATCTCATTTCCTTTTATCCAGTTGCGACTTTCACATTCAATTACTTTCAAATTTTCCATCCGTTTTCTTCTCTCAACAGCCGACTTTGCCTTTACTATGAATGTTTTACATCCTAATTCAATCTTGAGTTTCCCCATCAATTCCGGTAGAAGTTCAGCAAGAGACTTCTTTTTGTTTCTGTTTTCTTCTTGTGGAGGAGGTGTGTCATGATTCTTGTATTTTTCATTTTTATTGTTTTTATTTAGCTGGAATGAGCACTGGCGAATCATAGGCTTTCGGACAAATTCAACATGTGTGTCACATTGCAGTTCAGGTTGCTTGTCGTCTGGCTGGTCATGCCTTTGGAAAGATATTTGTCTCATTAACGGTCTTCCAACTAGTCTTGATTTCGATCCTTCTGCCATGTTATTATATACACTTTCTAGCTTCTCGTTAAGTGTTTGATAGAAACGTATTTCGTATTAACTTGATTTTACAAATTCTATGAATATACCTTAAATCTACAAAGACCTAAGCCAACCAATGCTAGTCATATACAATAGTCATGAATATAGGTATCTTTTAATTAGGCTGTCGTTTTCAACATCGATCTGTAAATATCACTGATAAATCCAAACACACATATCCATTTGATTTTATGAATTGGAAATCCGGTAAGTTTGTACACGTTTTGTAGTGGGTGATGAATTACTCCAGCCAGTATTACAAGAAGTTAGTTACCCATTGGTCAGTATTACAAGAAGTTAGTTACCCATTGGTCAGTATTACAAGAAGTTAGTTACCCATTGGTCAGTATTACAAGAAGTTAGTTACCCATTGGTCAGTATTACAAGACGTTAGTTACCCATTGGTCAGTATTACAAGAGGTTAGTTACCCATTGGTCAGTATTACAATCCTTATTTCTTAATAAAAGTCCCACAAAACCTGATAACGATTAATTTCCTTAGTTATACAATGTATAACTTTTCACTTTGAAAAGCAGTCCTTAAAGGCAAAATCGTGATCATTTTCACTTCCTATTTCATTATTGTATTGACATATGTCACTAAATGTATAAAAAGCGTGCGAGACATCATTAACGGTATCAACTTGTTCACCAGTCGAAGGTTTAGATGTATGAAAAGGTATTATAAGTCAACAAGAAAAATAGAAATATATTATACCGACAACCGTTGTTCTTCGACGACCTTGATATGATATTCTCCGTGAAATGGATATTTTGATTAAACAAATATTACGAAGGAGACCCTGTGGGTTTTATTAACATTTCACCCAAGATATGATTTAGAATATATAATGCAATGTTAGAATGCAATTAATAGGCTAAATGTACATGCGTCTGTACAATTTGTTCGTGTGTGGGACATGCGGATGCCTCCATGGCCGATGGCTATGGTCATTGATTTAAAATCATGTTTCCCTCACCGCTGTATGTTGGATGTTCGAATTTTACTGGGGGGTCTAATTATTCTATGCAATGAATTAATCCAACAGGATTACGGAAGGTTGGTGGTTCTATTCGGTTGCCCGCAACTGAAATACTGTTCGGAGAGGAATCAGGGCTCTTCATCCACCAATAATATCTGAAGAGTCACCATATGTTTTAATTTGAAATGCATTTGTAAGTGAATTGTTGTTAATGTGATTTACATATATTAATATATATAAATTTGTTTATTGGTTTTTTTTTAGTTTTAAACTTCATTTATTTTACAACGATTGCGAAGCAAGTTCTAACAACTTATATTAATCACTCTCGTTGGCGCGGATGGAAGCGTAAATGTGGTCATTCGTGTGGGAGAAAACCGGAGTACCCGGAGAAAACACACCTGTCCGATCTGGCAACCACCGTACCATCTCACGTACTTCCCTGTCCGAGGATCGAACCTGGGTTGCATTGATGAGAAGCGAGCGTGCTAACCATTTGTATATTACGTACCCGTATCCATGTATCAACAATTCATCACAATACGATATCATATTTTGTCTCGTCACATTTGCTGCAAGAGTACTTGCTGTACTTTCCGCACAGAAAATTTATTAACTATAAGTTTCAAATAGACAGATTTATGGAACTCCTTTGCTGCCTCGCTCAGTACAGAACGTTCATGTTATTCAGTGCCCTATTTTCATTATATTCTGTGCATTGAGTAGTATGCAGTCATCTCTACGTTACGTTATCCAAGCGCGACATTTCTAGCGATATTTGATGGGTGGTAGCTTAGTTTCATAAACAATTATATCATACAAACGCATTACTGCCTACAATAAAATGGAAATATTCAATATGTCAGGGGGCCTCCGTCCGTGGCCGAGTGGTTAAAGTTGTTGATTTTAATTCGCTTGCCCCTCACCACTATAGGTTCGAATCCCATTTCGGTGTCGAATTCGTTCATGCGAGGAAGCTATCCAGCTGGCTTACGATAGATCGGTGGTTCTATCCGGGTGTCCGGCCATGCATGCATGCTGGAGGGACATCCGGGTCTTCCTCCACCAATAATAGTTGGAGATTCGTTGCATGACCTAAACTGTGTGTGCTACTTTAAACGTCCAAAAGCAAAACAAACAAAACACTATTCAGGCGTATTGACATACAGTCAAACCTGCACACACATGAGATTGGTATGCATCCTGATATCAGCGACGAACTTGTGTTGTGTTATAAGGAATGCTGAAGTTGGGCCAAAGTGACATTCAACTGTTAGCTAACGTGAACAAATCTCATCATAACTATATAGTCTGCCATAGTAAAGTCAGCTAGCATATAGTGAACAAGATTTTGGTTATTAAGCTCAGGAGTAAGATCCCTGACTGGTGATTTCTCATCACGTCTTCCTCGAGAACACGTGCGACTGTCCAGTTCAAATGCCTGTTCTTATCCTACAGATATTGCCCCAATACACCAGTTTCATGTCGTACGTTGTCAGATATAGTGGGCGGCGGAACACTTCCTGGAACTAAAACTCAAAGCCATCGATGACCATTTCAGAAATGCTGAGTCAGATTTGGAAGATGCTGGAGATTCCATAGGCTATCGGTTAATTACAGCAACTACAGACTACTACAGGTTTCCCCTTTTCCAAGAACAATCTACCATTGGAACCATCTCCCTCCTGACATTGTCCATCTCCCTACCATAGAGCATAGCTTAATTACAGCAACTACAGACTACTACATGTACAAGGTTTCCTTCTTTCCAAGAACAATCTACCATTGGAACATCTCCCTCCTAACATTGTCCATCTCCCTACCATAGAGCTATTCAATACGGCAGTTTGCCATATTGATCATGCCAGTCCCTAGTTGTTCTGCGCAGCTGCTTTTAAACTTTTACCACAACTTATTTTCATTACTTTCTTAAATTATGCTTTCAACTACTCTTTAAAGGAAGATAGATAGATAGAGATGCTTCTGCTCTAGAGAATACTACCATATACAATGATTGCAGTCTGCTCAGCACACCTTCACATCAGCAGCAGATAGCAATGTCCAGCAGATTCGCTATATATGTGATGAAAAGTTGCTCATCTCCATTCCAGATACACAATTGATGAAGTCACGTTGAATTTAGCTCAATTGAATGAAGCGCATTTGTCAATTATGGAGAGACATGTAAATGATATAGCAAACTACTAGTACCTAAAGCATTAGAAAATGCACATGAATGAAATATCCAATTCGTTAAATTTGCTCAGCTTTCTAGGAAGCTTAATTGCCTGCGTTGGAAAACATAATGAAATATTTCTTCACATATTATCTGCTACACTATGCCCACCGGGTGTCAGTCTCATGTTCACAAATGAATGTTCTGGAACAGAAGGTCCAGCTATAATGGAAAGCACTCAGGCCAAGAAACTTCGTTGTGGTAATGAAGATCAGAGGGTCCATTTACCCACATTTCCACATCAAGTGTTATCAGAAGAAGCTGGACAAGTAATATTTATCTAGACACTAGATACCGATGTTCACATAATGCACATTGATATTGACATCTACCACCTCACATACCTTTGAACTTCGTGACTAGCATTGGCGTGGAGTACAGTGAAACTGAAGACATGGGTGGCTGCCTACTTTAAGCTTATCAAAACAACCATGCAGTTACCTGTTTCAGACGTCTTGGCGAATCAGACGTCGTTGAATGGACATTGCCAGAGGAGATCAGATGTTGTTTGTAAGGTCAGGGTCAGAGGTTATAAACTTTTCTCAACCTCGAGCTAAACGGAGTTGATTGGTTGATTCTGAGTTTTACACTAGGCTGAACTAATCAGAATCTTGAGAATGACTTTGAGATTGGAGAAAAAGTTTAATAACCACCAGGCCAGTTGACACGCGTACGTGAACTACGACTTTGCCAACATTAATATAACAGATATTTCGGTTTAGGAACTTGAAGGGAGAGATGTTGCCTCTGCCGGTGCCTCACGACTGCCACATATATGTATATTACAATGCCATGAAATTACTCCAATACCATTGAACTTGGATATCTTACTACCTGTTACAGTCCGATAAGGTCTGCGACAGTGCTATGGTGGAAATGGTCCTGACTATAGAGTGTTGGAGGTCTGAAGATTAAAAATAATTTCTAAAAACTATACCCGCAAATGAACCCAAAAATCCAAAATAAATCAATGTTACCACACAATCCCTACGGGGTTACATATCATACCATACTCTATCTGTGATGATCGCAGGTTTTGAATAATATCAATGATGCATTGGTTTAAGTCTTAGATACGTTATGGTTAGCTGGCTTCGTTGTAACAGTAATTACTAACAGTTAACTTCGTACTAGAATCGTTCAACCAGTGCAGTGCAATCTGCCACCAGTAACTTTAATACAGAAGCATACAATAGCCAGTCAATCTTGATGACCTATGAACAATGTAATTCCCAAGGTATACATAATGTCAAGCATAACACCTCAAATTATATTATTGCTGAAATGTGATATATATGTTGATAATAATGTAGCAGTAGGAACGGATAATTATATTATTTAATTTGTTGAACATTATTGCTTTAAAGAAAAAACTTTTGGATATAAATGGACACTTTCGTTTATACAAAAAAACGGTTAAAGACGTCGTTAATATTATATGAATGACACTAAATTACAATTATTAGTATTGCTATAGTTCAGTGCTGTAGCAAATACAACTAGCTTCTAACCTTCTCTTGTTCATTTAATTGACATTGCGTACTACACCGGTTAAAGTTTATTTTGCATGGTTGTGTCAATTCCGCATTAACTTGCAATCGTTCTGCATAAAGTTGTTTTCAATATCATTCATGAGCACACGAGTGAGCGACAGGCATAAAAGTCTTAAATTTATTGACGAGAAAATGGGGCATCGAACTGTGTTATCTGAGGCGTCATCTAGGAAGCTACAGACTCCAAAACCAGTGGCAGATATTATGGAAAGGTTTCATAAATTGAAAGAAGATAAATTTAAAAGAAACAGAGAAAATGTGTTTGTAAAATCGAATTTGAATGTTCTGAAAGGCGATATAGATGATGTTGGAACTGGATCAAATACAAGCGGACAAGCATCACGAGTGGAAGGTGGGACAAAGTCTAGATCAGTTCAGAAAGAACGTATTCAGACATTGAAACGAACGGGTGCTACTCCTAAGCAGATGAAAGATGACAACAGTGAAGACGGTACTACGGGTAGGAGTCGACGAATGTCCTTACCGAGCTTGTTCCATCCATTAGTGCCATTATCAACAACATCAGAGAGCACAGAAAGCACCGATACATCAAATGAGGCTCCAAACCCTCAAAGTCGAGTTCATCTGTCTGTTCCTCACGTTATGGCTGAGTACTCGAAACGTAATTTAAACCATCTTACTAAAGAACATGAGCTGAAACTGAAAGAAATGAATGACGCCGAGGAAATAAAAGAGCACAAAAACCTGCTAGAAATGTTATCTAAAACCCGTTCGGATGAAGAATTTCCAAAGTGGCTTACCGGAGATGATCTTCACGCCTATTACCACGTATGGCAGAAACCGGAACCGCTGGACTGGATGAAAAGGAATCATACCCGGAAGACATTATCCCCTTCTGATGAATTAGCTACATCGGATGAAGATAAGGAGCAATAAGAACACGTGTTCTTATTAAGAACACGTGTTCTTATTGTTTAGTATACATGTAATCTATATTTTGTGCGTGTCCCATTGTGTGTTGTTTATTTTTAAATCTCAGTTAGTTTGGAAATCCTAAACGGAGACTGCTCTCCAATACAACGCTTCTGATTGGTTCACACTGGGTGTAAATTTCAGACGCAACCAATCAAATTTCACCAGCTCGAAGTTTGTGATCTGAGAAAAAATTTCTAACCTCGGGGTCTGACAAAATATGACATTTTAAGATCCCATAATTCAATAAGATATGTTTTATTCCTTGTACAATTGTATAGTATCATATGACGTACTGCTGATTAATATGTTTAGTTTATACACATTTATTTTAGCTTGATTGCGAAACAAGTTCTTACAACTTAAAGTAATCACTCTCGAGACCTCATTCCTGATGGAGTCCATCGGCACGAGGGAGAGAGAAGAGGCATGTGGAATTTAAATGCCTTGCCTAAGGGCACAATCGTAACGGCCCCAGCTGTGCTCGAACTTCTGGTCTTTCGCACATGAAGCGAACGCTCTCCCACTGCCCTATCACGATTTCCGCGTGATTAATATGTTAGTATTGTATGTGTACACGTTGCATATGAGAAGGTTGTCGGATTCTCAAAAAGCACAATCTAGTTGCATCATCGCTTGTATTAGGGATAACACCCTGTAATGTATCTAATCATGTTTTAGCTCACCGTACTATATATTTTGTGAGCAGTTTTACTACTCACAGACCGCACCAACTTACAAGTTAAGCTTCAATTTGATTTGTCGTAACCTCCGTGGCCGAATAGCATAGGTCGTTGATTCCAATCACGTTCCCTTCACCATTCAGGTGAGGAAGTTATCCAGCCAGCCTACGGTAGGACTGTGGTTCTATCTGGTATCCGTTCGTACCTGATATACTGCCCAGAGTGGCACGTGTCATCTTCCTCCATCAATGCCACATGGAGGGTAACCTCTGATGCACCATTAAACCGTCAATGCCACCTGGAGGGTAACCTCTGATGCACCATTAAACCATCAATGCCACCTGGAGGGTAACCTCTGATGCACCAGTAAACCATCAATGCCACCTGGAGGGTAACCTCTGATGCACCATTAAACCATCAATGCCACCTGGAGGGTAACCTCTGATGCACCATTAAACCATCAATGCCACCTGGAGGGTAACCTCTGATGCACCATTAAACCATCAATACCACCTGGAGGGTAACCTCTGATGCACCATTAAACCACCAATGCCACCTGGAGAGTAACCTCTGATGCACCATTAAACCATCAATGCCACCTGGAGAGTAACCTCTGATGCACCATTAAACCATCAATGCCACCTAGAGGGTAACCTCTGATGCACCATTAAACCATCAATGCCACCTAGAGGGTAACCTCTGATGCACCATTAAACCATCAATGCCACCTGGAGGGTAACCTCTGATGTACCATTAAACACCATATTCAAAGCAAACGGATGCTTGTGTACAAATCACAAGTATTGATGTTTGGTGCTTTTGTCTCTGTGTCTGTCTATAGACAGGATAACATGTTCTTGATGGACGTTAATGCAACTTTGTGGATGCATAGAAACGAGTGAAACGATTTTGGGATACATAGGTTTAGTTTATACACATTTATTTTAGCTCGATTGCGAAACAAGTTATTATAACTTATATTAATCACTCTCGAGACCTCATTTCTGATGGAATCCATCGCCACGAGGGAGAGAGAAGAGGCAACGTGGAATTTAAATGCCTTGCCTAAGGGCACAATCGTAACGGCTCCAGCAGGGCTCGAACTCCGGACCTTTCGCACCTGAAGCGAACGCGCATCCATCACATAGGTCAATGCCTGTGCTCAGGACGGTCAGCGAAGATTCTACACCCATTTACTCCAATAGTAAACTATACATGCTTGTAAACCAAGCAAGGGAGACATATAAATCCAATGGAACTTATATGAAACCTCAGTTTACCTTTTAAGCAAGCCATATCCCGTGACCACAATGTTGCCTTTTCAAGGTCAAATCAAAGGTCATGTACAATGAAGCATTTGTTATTGTGTCAAAAACGAGCACGGGATTATGTATCTCTCCAGTGCCATATTTTATTTTTGTTTTTTTGTGGTTTAATCCGAACCAAGTGTTTGGGGCATATGGTGGCTATGCAACTGTTATTGTTGGAGTAAGCCTTCGGATCACGGATTCTCCTTCGAGCACATTCCAAGCACCCGTATAGCACCACCGGCCTTCCGCCAGGCAGCTAGATAGCTTTCTCACATGAAAGTATTCGACTCGCCATGTGGAGTTCGAACCTGCAACAAGTCAACGACCTCCACCCCCTCGTTCATGGAGACCCTTACATGTAAAACGTACACTGCCATTAGCCATATATTATTATTATCTAAGCTTATTATATACATATATGTGTGTGTGTTTGGTCTTTATGCGCATATTTAGCAACTATACTGTTGCTATGTGTAGAACATATTGCATGATTAATAAATTTATTATTTGTGATTTTTTAAATATTCTGGTACAAAACGGCGATCGTTAGTCGGTTGCTAGATACATATGATGGGTTGTTAGATCGATACAATCGGGTGTTATATCGATATGATGGGTTGGTAAATCGATATGATGGGTTGTTATATCGATATGATGGGTTGTCAGATCGATATGATGGGTTGTTATATCGATATGGTGGGTTGTTATATCGATATGATGGGTTGTTATATCGATATAATGGGTTGTTATATCGATATGATGGGTTGTTATATCGATATGATGGGTTGTTATATCGATATGATGGGTTGTTATATCGATATGGTTGGTTGTTATATCGATATGGTTGGTTGTTATATCGATATGATGGGTTGTTATATCGATATGGTTGGTTGTTATATCGATATGATGGGTTGTTATATCGATATGGTTGGTTGTTATATCGACATGGTTGGTTGTTATATCGATATAATGGGTTGTTATATCGATATGATGGGTTGTTATATCGATATGGTTGGTTGTTATATCGACATGGTTGGTTGTTATATCGATATAATGGGTTGTTATATCGATATGGTTGGTTGTTATATCGATATGGTGGGTTGTTATATCGATATGGTTGGTTGTTATATCGATATGAAGGGTTGTTATATCGATATAATGGGTTGTTATATCGAAATGATGTGTTGCTATATCGATATGGTTGGTTGTTATATCGATACAATGGGTTGTCAGATCGATACAATGGTTGTTATATCGATATGATGGGTTGTTATATCGATACAATGGGTTGTCAGATCGATACAATGGTTGTTATATCGATATGATGGGTTGTTATATCGATACAATGAGTTGTCAGATCGATACAATGGGTTGTTATATCGATACAATGGGTTGTGATATCGATATGATGGGTTGTTATATCGATACAATGGGTTGTTATATCGATATGATGGGTTGTTATATCGATATTATGGGTTGTTATATCGATACAATGGGTTGTCAGATCGATACAATGGGTTGTTATATCGATATGATGGGTTGTTATATCGATACAATGGGTTGTCAGATCGATACAATGGGTTGTTATATCGATATGATGGGTTGTTATATCGATATAATTGGTTGTTATATCGATACAATGGGTTGTCAGATTGATATTTTGGGTTGTTAGATCTAAGAGATCACCAGAATGGGTCTTAATATGTCATTAAAAGAAAGATGGCCGCCACGACTGAAAATGCAACATATTTGCTAATATATTTTGAATTCTGCTGTTTCAAATCACTTAAAGTATGAATATTATACATATATTACATTTATGAAAGTCATAAAATGCCGTAAGCTGATAGAAGTCGCTCCCTATGACGGCGTAACGTCATTAATGTCATCATGACCCTAGTTTTGACTCACCAGAGTAGCTGTAGTGAATCATTGCGAGTAGAATAGCTAATGCAGGGCTATTTTCCATGAGTGGAATAAGTTTGTCTTCTTGACATAAATTATGGTCGATGGCGTCACTCATGCACATCCATACCATGACTTGTAGGTACGTCTTCCAAGAATGAAGCTTTGTAGCCGAGTCCGTTGGAGGCAATCTTTCCGGTGTGACAAATGTCTTTGATATGGCACTTTCTTGCAAAGGAATCTGTAGTGCAATGTTGTTAGTGAGACAGATTGGGCTCCGGTAAACAATTACACCTCTTGCACCCAGTGGTTTCAACACAATTACTTCATCTGTCCTTTGTGAACAAATGATATTTGAACAAGCACGCACGGCAATACATACATTTTCCAGACCCTAAGGATTCCCGAAGTAGTGTCACATCCAGAGAATTCATGGGTAAACAACAAATCAGAGCAGATACGTATCATCACCGAGTAACTGTTTCCGAACGTTGATGCAATACACATTTGATTTCCCCTTGTCTTAGCAACGGTAACATTCCTTACAGTTATATTGTTCCATGATAGAGCAGCAGGAACAACACATATGTATCTCCTCCAATACGTGCTGTTGATTTGTAGGATAACATTCATTTTAGTTTAGTTTAAACAATATTTTATTTCTTTAAATATACATATACTCGTATACATAATATGTACATACATGTAGGATTGAGGAGAAAGCAACTTGCTTATATGGTTACCTCTTTCCTCATTTTGATTGCTGCTTTCACTATATCCACGTCTGCATCGTCCCCAGCCTTTCTGCCGCGAGCCCTCTGAGATAAGGTGGTTGAGGACATGTTCGTGCATATTGTTTGAAAGGAAATCCCCCTTTTCCCAACAAACTTTGTTGCATCAGGAAATGTTGACCTTCGTAACTGAAGTTTGATTTCGTCGTTGGTTGGTATTGTCTTTTGTACTCGGCCCCTATTGTATCCATGAAAGACGACGACATCGCTGTAAAACACATAGACATTAGCAAGTGCACTGTAGGTGCTTCGTTTGGTCCATTTCAATTGATAGAGAAGTGAACCACGATCTATGACGTAGTGGTCTGTCTTTGGAATTGACCGAAGTACAGCACATTATCTGATAAGGAAGTGTTATGACTTCGCGTAGCTTCCAGAAGCCGTGGTGTATCTGGCGTCCGTTAATGATTCATTCTTCAAATAAAGATGGTGGATATCGTAATCACGTGAGATCTCCCCGACTGCGATACAACCAGGAACCTCTGAAATAACAGAGTTGGGTCAATGGTTTGGTTCTCAGTAACATTCACGACCCTGTCTTCACTTAGGTATTTCGATTGTGCGAATATGAAACGACCGAGTGTCCTTTCATTTTGTTCACGGTATCTCTACCCACAGCAAAACGAACGGACGGACGTACACACGGATGGACAAACTACATGTGGCAACTATATGTTCTCCCGTTGTGGAGCATACAACAAATCAGTAGTTTAATAAGCATTAATTGTTGACAATATGGTGTCTGAATGCTGGACTATCTGGACTATCTGGCATATTGAAGCATTGAGGTCCATGGAAGCTCTAAGGGACAGGAGCTCTATGAGTTAGGAGGTGTCTGAATGCTGGACTATCTGGCATTGAAGCATTGAGGTACATGGAAGCTCTATGGGACAGGAGCTCTATGAGTTAGGAGGTGTCTGAATGCTGGACTATCTGGCATTGAAGCATTGAGGTCCATGGAAGCTCTATGGGACAGGAGCTCTATGAGTTAGGAGGTGTCTGAATGCTGGATTATCTGGCATTAAGCATTGAGGTCCATGGAAGCTCTATGGGGAAGGAGCTCTATGAGTTAGGAGGTGTCTGAATGCTGGACTATCTGGCATTGAAGCATTGAGGTCCATGGAAGCTCTATGGGACAGGAGCTCTATGAGTTAGGAGGTGTCTGAATGCTGGACTATCTGGCATTGAAGCATTGAGGTACATGGAAGCTCTATGGGACAGGAGCTCTATGAGTTAGGAGGTGTCTGAATGCTGGACTATCTGGCATTGAAGCATTGAGGTCCATGGAAGCTCTATGGGACAGGAGCTCTATGAGTTAGTAGATGTTTGAATGCTGGACTATCTGGCATATTGAGGCATTGCGGTCCATGGAAGCTCTATGGGGTAGGAACTCTATGAGTTAGGAGGTGTCTGAATGCTGGACTATCTGGCATATTGAAGCATTGAGGTCCATGGAAGAAGCTCTATGGGGCAGGAGCTCTATGAATTAGGAGGTGTCTGAATGCTGGACTATCTGGCATTGAAGCATTGAGGTCCATGGAAGCTCTATGGGACAGGAGCTCTATGAGTTAGGAGCTATATGTGTGTAACAAGGCACTGATACAACTTTATACTTTCCATCATTCAGCTAGTGTGGTGTATACGTGATTAATGTTTATGTAGTATAGTACTTCATATTTCATCAAGCTGATTTATTTCAATTAGTAATTAAGATAATTAAGAAATTAATGACAAAATAAATTTAATCTCAATTATTAGAACAAAGAACAATAAGACATTAATATAATATTAACATTTTAATAAATATATATCATATATGCCTTATATTACAACATACAGAAGCATTGCTCTGTGATACGTGTACATGTATAGACACCGACCTAATGAGGATATTTTAATTAATAAATATTTACATCGCTATTGCATTTCCTTCGATGAACGCATGTGTCCTGATTGTATTCATTTTCGTATAACTAATGATATGCAGCTGACATGTGCACTCGACGTTATAGTGCAGTACATTTAGCCAAAAAAATGACCGAACCAGAGAAAAAAATTGAACAGATAGTGCACCTATATTGTCATCATCTATAAGGTTTCATCTTTCAGAAAAAATTAAATCTTTTTTTCTGAGCGTGGTGGAAATATAATTGTTTTCAAGGTCAAGGTCACCAGGAATGGTAAAAGCATGAAGTGACGATATATAGCATTATCCAAATATATCTAGGCACAAACAGTTAATACTCCCTAAATACTAATTTGAGTATAATGATGTAAACAAATTAAGAAAGTGTACAGTCATTTAAGGATGACCTTGACACCCATTTTCAAGGTCAAGGTCAAACTTCTGACATTTTTGACAAAGTTTCACTTGCTTTACTGCTGTTATATTTATTAATATATTCAAAACGATTTATATAAGCTTTTTCCCCGGATACTTTAATATTGTGTATGTAAACAGTAGTCTTAGAACTCAGTTTGAAGCAGACTTTGTAGTATACAGAACCGGGATTGTATCAATAATGGTTAGTAATACTACTGAACATAATAAGAATTCATATATCTGAGTCATAATCAAACATTTTGTAATATTTTAAGCATATTTTCAGTAATACATAATTATTCTAAACATTTCGAACTGGGTACTTGTTCCTTCTATATCATGACATGTCACATTCTCTGTTAGATACATTAAATGAACAAGGGATTTTGTAGTTCCTATCGGGACGTGCTACGGTATGAACAGAACGCAGCCGTGACACAAAATATTGAAATTCCAATATGCGCTGACGACTCATTTGTGCAGTTCATGGCCGATAATGTTGACGATAACATCCGAACTGAATACATGTCATGGGATGGGCATAATTGCTGTTACCCCAGAAAGCTGATCCAAACAGGTTATTCCTAGGGTAAACCTTTCTTACTTCTGATATTGTGGAAATGACAAGAATCAGAATACACTACCGAATCCCGATGAAAAATGAAGTTAGTGTTTAAAGCCTTGCCGAAGTCTATCACAGAAGACAAGACGTACAATATAGACATACTTTGGAAGATACTAAGGGTACTAAGACCGAAGTCACCACTATGGAATGGCACCATGCAGATGATTTACGCTGGAAGTCACAAGGTGCTTCCTCTACATTCTTCATGCCGATGATTGACATGGATCCATCAAATGAAACGTGTATATACTCCACCCTCGTCTTTGTAACAGAACAAGCACAGACATATAACGACACACCTGTATTGACATTTGATCAGCCACTTTGGTGGAAGGCTCAATGCTTAATAGACACAGAGACACCAGATAGCCATGTAAAGAATATAGTTCTTCGGTTGGGTGAACTTCATATGCAGATGAGCTATATGGGTTGCATAGCCCATCTTATGACTGACTCAGGTCTGAAAGAGCTATTTCAGACAGTGTATATAGATAACACTGTTCCACACATGCTAAGTGGCAAGGCAATTTTACAAGCCGTACGAGGCCATGCCTTGGCAGAATTGACACTCGGTATCATTCTTGTGTATATCTGCTTTGACATCGACTTATCCAGCTACATTAGTGTAGAGATGCAGAAGGATAGCAATGGATTGTGAATTTGGAAGATCAGAACACTGATGATGAAGTGGATGCAATACATCCTGACAGAGAAAATGGAGAAAGAGAAAGTGAAGATGATGTGATTGATAGTACAGAAGTATGTGAAGAAATTGATGAAGCTATGAAAGTGTTAGACAACATGGATATTAAGACTGCGGTGAGATCTGACATTGTTACGAATTTAGCACACACATGGAAAGCTAAACTAGAAGAAATGAAGAGTAAAGGAAGAACATCAAGACTCTGGGTACAATACATATAAATGCTTGTCATCTTGAAGAAATTCATCAAGACTGAAAGAACAGGTGACTGGCGATTACACCTCCAAGCTGCTTTGGATATGCTTCCATACATGGCTGCATCTGGACATAATGGCTATACAATATCATTACACATCTACTTGTCCAACATGCTTGACTTACAAAACAAGCATCCATATGCGTAGCAACACTTTATGGACGAAAAACATGTTGTTAGACGGAGTGAAAGATACTGGGCAGGTCTTAGTACATATCTCATAATTGAACAGGTCCTGATGAGGTGTATAAAAACAGTTGGTGGACTGACTCTGGGAAGAGGGTTCGATGAGCTACAAAGGACAATGTGGGTTTTGTCTCGACCTGGTTGTTCGGAAATAAATTATGCCATGCAACAACTAACTGGAAAGCAAATCGTAACAAGCGAACAACATTGGGATTGCGGAAAGTCTAGACTTGCAAAAGATGATAATGATTTAAGAGTGATGGCTGATTATTTGGTGAACAGAAACCCATTTACACCGGAACCTGAGCTGAGAAGCATATCAAGTGGTGTAGTGGCCGATGAAAGAGTGTCAGTGGATAAGGCAAATGAAATCGGTAAAGCTACACTCACCGATATGACAGGCAAACCGGCAGAACCCAATGTGTTCAGAAGAAACAAACAAGACATTCCTATGTGCGATGATGCAAATACAGAGATGAAAAATGAAATGATCAGTGTAGACCCACAGCTTCTTTTTCAAAGAATGATATCAGCAGCTCACAACAAAGTCCCAGAGGAGGATTTAGACATGTTTTTCTCCCATGAACTGTGTTCCGTCCCACCAGCATTGTTCGAGAGCCCCAGCTTGATAGGTCAAGCAAACAAGTCATCTCTCCAAACTGAAATGCTCAATACAGTTTCCAACAAACACAAACTAACTGACCAGAACGCGAATATGTGTTATGTATGCTATGTCTTAGATGGTTGTGTTCTACTGCAAAATATCCCATGGGAGAGAGGTCAAACATACAAGGCCATATGCCAGACGTATGTTAAATTTTGCACTGAATAGTACAAGTCATGCACAGTCACTTTTGATGTATATGAAGATGGAGCATCAACGAAAGACAATACACACATGAGACGAACAGGCGGTCAAATTGGGGCTGAAATTAAAATTGAACTGGATATGATAATGAGTTCATAGAAACATCAGGTACGTCTAAACAAAGGGAACAGACAGAAGTTAATAAATTTATTGTCAGGTTATTTGGCGGAGGCTGGAGTGAATGTGATTAATGCCAAGTCAGATGCTGACAACTTAATAGTGAAATCAGCTCTAGATGCTTCGTTATGCCAGAACACAATTGTCGTTGGTGAAGACACTGATTTATTAGTAATGTTGTGCTACTATGCCAGGAACCTTGAGAATAGCATACATCTCATGTCTGAAGGAAAAAAGAACAAATGCTGCAGTGTCAGAGAGGTCCAAGAACATCTTAGCCCTGAAATATGTAACAATATACTTTTTCTACATGCATTTCTGGGCTGCGACACAGTGTCCAAGCCTAGTGGCATTGGTAAGTCAGCAGCTCTGAAGACTTTCAAAAGAAGTCCTTCATTTCGTAAGTTTGCTTCAGTTTTCAATGAGAATCTAGAAGACATTACCAATGATGATATTGTTAATGCGGGTGAAGCTACAATGATATGCTTATATGGAGGCAATCCAAACCAAGTTACATTAAATCAACTGCGTGTTGACTCGTTTCTGCGGAAAGTAGCCACTAACAATGTCTACATTGACCCAAAGTCTTTGCCACCTACAAGAAATGCCTGCAAGTATCACAGTTTAAGTGCATATGTACAAATGTTAGAATGGAAGGGAATCGTTATTGACCCAACTGAGTATGGCTGGGAGTTGCACGGAAACATGATTGTTCCCCGACGAACTGATATGTCACCTGCTCCAGAGAAAATACTGAAAATAGTACGCTGTTCCTGCAAGACGGGCTGTAAAACCTCAGGTTGTAGCTGCAGAAAACTAGGGTTACCGTGCAGTGTTGTATGTCGGAACTGCAATCAGTCATGTACAAACTGGCCTAGACCCAATGTTGGGCGGTCAAAACCGCCCCCGGTTTTAACCGGCGGTTATAACCGGTTAAAACCGGCCCGGTCAATACTCCCCAAGTGGTCAATACCGGTCAATACTGGTCGATTGGATAGTCAATTGGGTATTTGTTAAGAAATGTTTCATTTTAATATCAATAATGCATTTAAAAACCCTGCTATACCATTTAGCTTCTATATAGAGTAAATTAAAGTTGTATCTGATTCAACAGATCAACATTTGACTGCCTGATTTTTTATTCTTAGATTAGAGTGTTCACCACTTGTCAATTGAGATTTTTACCATCTCCTGAGACATTATAGAAATACCAGATAGGATCTTTAGGTTTCATTTTGACTGATAGCTGAACAGTATCAAAGTAATGAATGATGATTCTAAGAGATATTTGTTGTTGCTTTTTAAGTGCTTGATTTGTCATCCAAATTTGAGAAGTGTGGCCAATTATTATTTTAAAACTATTGTAAGAGGTGTAAATAACAATTGGGATCTTCAAAGTGGCCTTCAAGGCTAATTATCAAGCAACACTTGCAGCTTTTTTGATGATGATGATTGCGTTTATTTACCCTCGCCGCCGGTAAACCATATGGGCGAGCAAACGTGCTTTCGCACCGTCGATTATTCGATGAAGTGTTGAGTCGTCGGTGTCTTGTAGAGTGGTGTAGATTGAGGATTGTAGTTGTAGATTCCCGTGAAGATTTCGGTCCAAGATGATTAGTTTACTCGATAATTATTCCTTGATGGTTAAGTCCAAGATGATTATGTTCTAGAAGATTGTGTTGCTTATGTTGACATCCTCAGATGGCTACTTCTTTCCGTGCCAGGGTGACAAGGCCTTGTCTGTACGTGGTCCCTTGTAGGGCCACCCTCCTCACTGTTGGTCACCCTGCAGCAGCATTTATACGGATCTGGCAGTTAGACATTTGGTCGTCGATTGTCACTCAGGGGAGCGTGGATGCCACGACCGTTGCCGCTCCCTCAGGTCCGCTGTCTCGTCTATCCGCCGGAGAAGTAGGAGGAGAAAGATCGAAGAAGCCAGTGAAGATATAGTGTGTACTTAACACTATCTAGAAGAGACGGCAGATCTGTCCTAATGTGCCATAGCCTTGGGTCCACATGCTGGCGAGCCTCCCCCTTCGCAAGATCGACGACCAGAAGATCCCAGAATCCTAAGCTGCTGCTGCGGGATGTGCCCCGGTCACGACGTGCACGTCGTGAGGAGATCGACCTGGCAGCTTTTTTTTATCACATAAATTGAGTCATGAAAGATCAAGCAAAATTTTAATTTGCTAATCATTCATTTTCACATGTATTGATTACACTATGGGTCATTATGGGTGCTTCTGTTACATGTATGGATTACACTATGGGTCATTATGGGTGCTTCTGTTACAGTTGTTCAATTGACCATTTCAATTGACCAGTATTGACCAGTATTGACCACTATTGACCGGTTAAAACCAGTATTGACCGGCGGCCTGGTCAATACTCAATTGACCGGTAAATATGCCAACATTGCCTAGACCTGATGAAATTAACGAGTGACAGTGACCAACAGTTGACGGATTTATCACATTATACTAATAATTGATATGATTCCTGACTTTGTCTACTAATTTAAACGTGGCTGAAAATGAAATACGTTTAAAGTAATATATTGCAAACACATAATACATGTATATTATAGCATACTGCGGGTTTTTAATCGAAATCACTGACAGATAATGTGTTACATTTATACATATCCCTGAATTATGTTGTAGTAAACACTAAATGTTTAGACAAACAATGTACAGAAGTTGTCCTTGGAATTTGATATATTTTACAGAGCTTTTTAAAAATTGATATTTCTGAAATTCATTAAAGAGCGTAAAATGTCCATAAAGGCAAGTATTTTTGTTCAGATAACATTCAAATTGCATTTTTGCTATGTAGATATATTATATTCATTACTTCCAAACTCTAAATCAAATATGCGTACCATGATATTTTGTAGAAAAATTAATTCCAGAAATTCCTGGTAAAAATTTCGAAAATATGTGAAAGTGCAAATTTTTTTTATTTCCACCAAGTGTTGAGAAAAAGATTTTATTGTGTCATATTACACAGGCTTTTGACATAACAAAACCATTATTCCCATTTCTGTTCAAATTTTTCCTACCCCAATGTCCTATTTGTACTGTACTATTACGGGCATGCGCATTCGCAGTGTTAGGTTGCAACATTCGTCGCGAGAAAACGCGTGTGTTATACGCTACGCTGTTCCAAAGATGATCTATTTACCTGTTCCGGCACACGGTAAGTTGCACATTTGGACTAAAAACATTTTAAATGCAAAGTGTTTTCTTTGGTGTAATTGAAAAGAATAATTAATGTAAATACATGTATAAGTAATGAATCGCTGGTTAATAATTTGCATCGCGTATATGAACTATATGGAAACTATTAACCAGCGATTCATTCCATAACTGAATGTGCTTATTGCACAGCCAGACAATATGATGTCCATACCACCATCCCAACCATCACCGTCTCCACCACCACCACCACCACCACCACTACCATCACCGTCTCCACCACCACCACCACCACCACCACCATCACCGTCTCCACCACCACCACCACCACCACCACCACCACCACCGTCTCCACCACAACCACCGTCTCCACCACCACCACCACCATCCCAACCATCACCGTCTCCACCATCACCACCACCACCATCACCGTCTCCACCATCACTACCATCCCAACCATCACTACCACCACCGTCTGCGTCCACCCCCGCCAGCGTCACAACCATCACCGTCTCCACCATCACTACCACAACCGTCTCCACCATCACTACCATCCCAACCATCACTACCATCACTACCACCACTGTCTCAACCATCCCAACCATCACTACCATCACTACCATTTCCGTCTCCACCATCACTACCATCCCAGCCATCACTACCATCACTACCATCACTACTATCCCAACCATCACTACCATCACTACCATCCCAACCATCACTACCATCCCAACCATCACTACCTTCCCAACCATCCAACCATCCCAACCATCACTACCATCCCAACCATCACTACCATCCCAACCACCCAACCATCCCAACCATCCCAACCATCCCAACCAACCATCCCACCATCTCACCATCCCAACCATCACTACCATCCCAACCATCACTACCATCCCAACATCACTACCATCCCCACCATCCCAACCATCACTACCTCCCAACCATCCCAACCATCACTACCATCCCAACCATCACTACCATCCCCACCATCCCAACCATCACTACCTTCCCAACCATCCCAACCATCACTACCATCCCAACCATCCCAACCATCCTAACCACACTACCATCCCAACCATCCCAATCATCCCAACCATCCCAACCATCACTACCATCCCAACCATCACTACCATCACCGTCTCCACCATCACTACCATCCCAACCATCACTACCACAACCGTCTCCACCATCACTACCATCCCAACCATCACTACCATCACTACCACCACTGTCTCAACCATCTCAACCATCACTACCATCACTACCATTTCCGTCTCCACCATCACTACCATCCCAACCATCACTACCACAACCGTCTCCACCATCACAACCCATCCCAGCCATCCCAACCATCCCAACCATCCCAACCATCACTACCATCCCAACCATCCCAACCATCCCAGCCTCCCAACCATCCCAACCATCCCACCATCCCAACCATCACTACCATCACTACCATCCCACCATCCCAACCATCCCACCATCACTACCATCCCCAACCATCCCAACCATCCCAACCATCCCAGCCATCCAACCATCCCAACCATCACTACCATCCCAACCATCCCAACCATCACTACCATCACTACATCCAACCATCCCAACCATCACTACCATCCACCATCACAACCATCCCAACCATCCCAACCATCCCAACCATCCCAACCATCCCAACCATCAACCATCCCAACCATCACTACCATCCCACCATCACTACCACAACCGTCTCCACCATCACTACCATCCCAACCATCACTACCATCACCGTCTCCAACTCACTACCATCCCACCATCACTACCACAACCGTCTCCACCATCACTACCATCCCAACCATCACTACCATCACTACCATCACTACCACCACCGTCTCCACCATCACTACCATCCCAACCATCACTACCACAACCATCCCAACCATCTCAACCATCCCAACCATCCAACCATCACTACCATCCCAACCACCCAACCATCCCAACCATCACTACCATCCCACCATCCCACCATCCCAACCATCCCAACCATCCCAACCATCCCAACCATCCCAACCATCACTACCACAACCGTCTCAACCATCACTACCATCCCACCACCCCAACCATCACTACCACCACCGTCTCCACCATCACTACCATCCCAACCATCCCAACCATCCCAACCATCCCAACCATCCCAACCATCCCAACCATCCCAACCATCACTACCACAACCGTCTCCACCATCACTACCATCCCAACCACCACTACCATCACTACCATCACTACCACCACCGTCTCCACCATCACTACCATCCCAACCATCACTACCACAACCATCCCAACCATCTCAACCATCCCAACCATCCCAACCATCACTACCATCCCACCACCCCAACCATCCCAACCACCCCAACCATCCCAACCATCACTACCATCCCAACCATCCCAACCATCCCAACCATCCCAACCATCCCAACCATCCCAACCATCCCAACCATCCCAACCATCACTACCACAACCGTCTCAACCATCACTACCATCCCAACAACCCCAACCATCACTACCACCACCGTCTCCACCATCACTACCATCCCAACCATCACTACCACCTGGTACCACCACCGTCTCCACCATACCAAGTGTGCATATTGCTAGAAATGACAGAAATAATACCAGCAAAAATGCAGAAGAAAGAGAAGATAGTTGAGGGCATTTAATGGTTTGTTTGTAAAATAAAGCACAAACACATTTCACAATACACGCATTTAGTGATAGGTTCAATACGTGTAAGCACATATACAGTTGTAATCGACAGCTGAATACGTGTATATCTATAGGGTAAGGCTACATACGTATTGTTTTTTTGTCAGGCGGTTTGTATTCTACTATAGCCTAGTACTTTATCGGCAAGTTAGAGATAGTTTGAAGGGTAGTACATACTAGATGCAGGCTAGATACATATATATTGAGCACACGCCAATAACAGGAACATAGATGTCAATCAAGAAAGATCATGCCAATAAGTAGTATATTAATTGTATCGCAATTATAAACGACCTTGACGTTATTGTATAAATACGCAACTCCGTGATATGTTATTAATAACTTTATTGATGCTGGGGGACAGTATATATATATGTCCCCCCGCTATATGGTATCAGGTGACTTTTGCCTACTATGAACATCAGCTACAATCAATATCTGTTGGCATGTCGTTCATGTCTGCTTTCTTGTGAATGACCAATGTCAGTGTCCCCCCTTACCACCCTTCGATATAAACATATCACGGACCTATGCAGACAGGCAGGCAGGGCAGGGCAGGGCAAGGCAGGGCAGGGCAGGGCAGGGCAGGGCAGGGCAGGGCAGGGCAGACAGGACAGGGCAGGGCAGGGCAGGGCAGGCAGACAGGGCAGGCAGGGCAGGCAGGGCTCACACTCCGTAATTATGTATTTGAACACTTGCCGAACTTGCCACATGTGGCTGACACCTTCCTCACATATCATCATGTATCGCTAATCCCTGATAGCGGATCAGTGGTCTAGTGGTCAACACGATGGACTTGTAACCCATGGGTCGCAGGTTCGATCTCCCGTTATGTCATGCTAGGACCCATATCATAATAGTTCGGATGAGACTTTAAACCGAGGTCTCATGTCAGTGATATACACCGTGCAGGTAAAAGAACCAGAGGAGACTCTGGAATTGGGCTCTGTCTGTACCATTGCATTATCATCCAAAATCTAAACCGACTAATCCCTTCAGGGAGCGTCGCTGATATGGGAAGCCGGTAGCGACAATGAATAAACGTAAAACACATACACACATCCATTGATATTGATATTAAATAATTCGTTGCTATCATGACATATAAAATACATGTATACGGGAGTTAACTCGTGTCGAAGTCGTGATAGCGCAGTGGTAGCTTATTCGCTTCACGTGCGAAAGGCCCGGAGTTCGCACCCAGCTGTAGCCGTTACGATTTCCCCCTAGGAAAGGCATCTAAATTCCACGTTACCTATTATCTCTCCCTCGTGCCGATGTATTCCACCAGGAATGAGGTATCGAGAGTGATTACTTTAAGTTGTAAGAACTTGTTTCGCAATCAAGCTAAAATAAATGTGTATAAACTAAACATATTAATCAGCAGTACGTCGTATGATACTGTACAATTGTACAATGAATAAAAGGAATAAACGAAACATATCTAATTGAATTATGGGATCTTAAAATGTCATATTTTGTCAGACCCCGAGGTTAGAAATTTGTTCTCAGATCACAAACTTCATCTAGATTCCACATTCAGGCGCGGTGCTAGGCCTAAATATGGATTACGCACCATCCTAGGGGATCCTGGGGCATGTCCCACTCGGTGATTTGTCCCCCCGCTATATGGTCTCATGTGACTTGTGCCTACCATGAACATCAGCTACAATCATTATCTGTTGACATGTCGTTCATGTCTGCTTTCTTGTGAATGACCAATGTCAGTGTCCCCCCTTACCCCCCTACGATCCAGTTTTTATTGCATTTTTGGCATTTATTTAATTTTCATTTTCAGGAAATGTCAAAATAAATCTTACGCACGTGCACGTGCGTGCGTACATGCGTACGCCTAGCTACGCGCATGACATTGCCTATTCTCTCTCCCTCATTCCGATGGATTCCAAGTTGTATGAACTTTATTCAATCGAGATAAAATCAATTTGTATAAACTAACGCATTTATTTGTGCACTTGTCATGTCGTAGAAGTTTTCCCAAAACCTACTTTAAACGAAATGCATGCCAAACAGATATGTAATATTAATCCAGCACTACGAATTCTACTTTACTGTACCTGACCTCAACATTCAGTGCTGTCTTTAAATACCAAACAGGTTAGATCAAATAATAACACTTAATACATATCATAACACATACACATGGAGAAACAATGAACATATGCGTGACTGGTTTATCGGTTACATCTTTCCCAATTGTCAACATTTATGTTTCCATATATGCTATGTAGATTAAGTATCTCATAGATCTATTGTATGCAATAATACGTTTGGGGGCAAGGTACAACGGCGGGTAAGTAGCATTGCTGTTATCCAAAGTCTAGCTACAATGTAGCAGTCTACCAGGTCCTACGTATACAGAAGAATTGAATGTGCGTGTTCTGGCTTCAATAATTAAGATTTAAGCCATTGTTTTTAAAGATGTCTCAAGCATTTATATGTAACATGAGCACTAGATTATCCGTTTGATATGTCCTTGTTAAGGGTGGGGTTTGATGAGTTGTGTGTATTGGATTGTAAATTAGAACTTTGATATGTGAATTACGCGTCTATAATATGGATATTATTTTATTTATTTTATTGTGAAAAAATAAATATACAGTTATATTAATCTGCAATCTAATTAAACAGTTTAACGTAACAAAATGTCGTTTAGTTACGGAAATAAATTACGGCACAAGTCTAGTGGTAGACATTTTAAACTTTTCTCTGACGAACTCCCGAGAATTGAGTTTGATCGAGCTAGCCTGGAGGAATACACTAGCAATATTAATGAACAGCGAAGAAGTAAAGGCACGAGCAAAACGTTCAGGGATGCTAACCATGACAGATTCTCTCTACCGTCTTTAGGAACTCCGGAGTGGGACATCTTATCTGAGACCGAGAAAAATAGACCACACAGTTATTCGCCATTGAATCCAAATTTCGCAAAGATTCATCAGAAAATTAAAAGAAGGCACACATCAAGAGAAACAAAAGCCAATAACGGGGATGCAGGACACGTAGAAACGTTTCGAAATTTCCCAAGCGACGTTGTTGATAAACAACAGTATACAACGGCGTGGCACGAAACAGTACGCAAATCTAAACCAGAACATGATAACATTAACATAACTACGATAGTGGAAGAAAGCGCTGTAGCGGAACGACATAACCATTCTGTTGATTCCATATGCAAAAATGTTGTTGATAAACCACCTGTTCCAAAAAAGAAGTCTATTTTTCGAGAACTCTTAGATGCGTCTGCTAAAGAAAGCGTAAGAATGAATCGGATTAAAGAGGGTTTGAATTTCCATGACAATCCCATACATAGGCAGCATAGTTTAAAACCCTACCGCTTAGCTCAGATTAATAGAGGTACATCGGAAAGTACTGCAAAAGGAGATGTTAATGGCTATGAAAAAGAGAATATTGTACCTGAACACATATCACAATCAAAAGAAACTGCAAAACCAGGTATACTAAAGCATGGTGTTCGTGTACGAGAAACCGTATCAACTAAACGAGCGATTCCTGTGAAACACCGTCTCGTGCATCAAGACGACATTCCAATATTTGGTCAAGAAGGCACAGGCGCAACAATTAGTTCGAATAACGACGAGGTTAGAATGTCAGTCTATGCGGACACCCCAATGAATAGAATGAAAGATATGATGTTTGTTCCATTACCGTCAACTAAGCCGAAAGATAATCAGAAACGAGTGAACTTTCATGAGCATGTCGAAATAAAAGAAAGAACTGCCATAGAATTCGACACTGACAATAACAATGAACATAATCCAGATGATGCCTCTATTAAAACCAAGGATGTTGTTAAAGATCGTGAACATCTTGAGCATAGACAACAATGTGGTGCTCAAATTCGCAGAAGAAAAAACGTTCGACATTTGCATAAACACACAGTCACAATAAAGCATAGTCTTGTGTCAAAAGACACACGCAGTGCAAACAATGAAACAAGTGTGCACAACCAAAGCATATCTGAAAACAATGCACACCAGAACGATAAACAAGACTACATCGACTCGATTCTGTTAGCACCAAAACCTGTGATTAATAAGATAAAACATGTGCAGTCAGGTCCTGCTTGGAAACTGGCCAGACCGTCTGTGACCGAGATACTTATTCATGAACCGGATCCGTTAGATATCATTGCTAACGCTAACTCACCAGTAGAACTTACTCCGGCTACAGTTAAAACAACGAACACTGTAGGAAGAAACGAATCCCTTTTACATTCACATATACCCTTAAGTATTCCGAAAAGTCAAGATCAGTTTCATGAAAGGGTACCGAAAAATGCATCGTTCAGTCCTTCTAAAAGTCCCATTAACAGCCCTCCAAGAAGCGCCACGAAAAGTCCGCCAAATGGTCCTGATATAGATACACTATCAGAATTCACTGCTGTGTTTGATGACGAATTTGATTTTGATGAATTGACCAATGAAATTGATAGAAGCATGCTCGGAGAAGACCTTATTAAAGCATATAGATTTTGGGATAGAAAACGAAAAGTGTTTACTGGTGGATTACGAAAAATTGAAACACCTGTGGATAGAAATGAGTCTGTGATTCCAAAGCAGTACGGAAATGTGAAAACATACAGGATTCTGAACAAACCCCCTATTGCTCCATCGCATAGCAAACCATCTCAGAATAATGTACTTATGCACCGAGTATGACAGCAATGAAATACTCATTGTTTGTTCTGATAGCTTCCACTATTGCTTCTGTCACACGATAGTATTTTCGGTGCTATTCTTGTTAACGCATGCCACTATCTCTATGCACCCACCTGCTTTGAAACAACAAGTTAGAGCGCTCGCTTCTCACCAATGCAAACCGGGTTCGATCCTCGGACTGGGAAGTATATGAGATGGTACGGTCGTCGCCAGATCGGACCGGTGGGTTTTCTCCGGGTACTCAGATTTCCTCCCACACGAATGACTACATATACGCTTTCATCCGCGCTAACGAGAGTGATTAATATAAGTTGTTAGAACTTGTTTCGCAATCGTTGTAAAATAAATAAAGTTTAAACTATAAAAGAACAAATTGGATTAGTCAGTTTACAAAGAAACTAAAACGTATATAAGCGGAAAGATTGGAATAAAAATCGGTTTAAAGTCCCATCTGAACGACTGTTCTATTATGATTGTCAGACGGGGGATCGAACCTGCGGTCACTGGATTCACAGTACAACGTGGTAACAACTGCACTACTGACCAGTCTGTATGGAAACCTTTATTGTCCCTTTTTCGGCTAATTTGAAGTAATGGTTGGTATGGTGTGGTAATGGATGCTATCCGTGTATGGCCAGTACTTTGACAGTTTGCCAAGTTTTTAATGTTGTACGTTAAAAGATATGATTGGCAATGTTGGTTCTCCTATGTAGTAAACAGAACGGTTAGGTTTCCTTAGTGATATATTTTACCTGGTCAGTCAAATAAATATATTTTAACACCGAGACAATTAATTGGTCCGTATTGAGCTTCTGATATGTCATTTTGCCAGAAGTTAAAAAGAGAAAAATCGACAGACTGGAACCCAGGCTAAGGTTGGAACTTATCGCCGAGCGTTGTAACACACAAGGGAAGTAACACAGTTGATAGTAACACAGTATGCACGTTCAGAGTAGCCTCCCGTTCATGTTATGGCTTTTATTGCATTGTGCCACGCGTACAATACTGATGACCAATGAACTCATTATTATATTTAGTTCTTTCGCTAAAATTAAATACAGTTTTTATTATTATTATTTTTATATTTTATTATTATAATATTTATTATTATTATTATTATTATTATCGACCATGTCTACAGCAATGTAATTATAATCAAGGCGGAAATGACGTAATCATAATTATGCCAGTAAAGTCCCCATGCACGTTTAGAAGATTTTATATTTAACAAAGTCCAGAGAATCGCAAATATAATTGTTATCCATTGATTCGATTTTAATATTCCATTATTTTGACTATATTGGAATCACTCTGACTGTCCGAGCGTACGTCCGCCAGTGCGTCCGTCCTCGCTCAATAGTGTCACACATGTAGCCACCAAGATTCCTTTTAACATTTTTCATAAATATGGACAAGGTGCGGTACGTCAGTATAACGTCTAGTTGGTCACGTCGTCATCATGCTCCGCTCGGTTGATTGTTTATATAGACACGACCATTTGACCATTTTATAGACTATGCTGGTCAGTGGTTCAGTGGCTAACATGCTGAACTCATATGCCAGGGAACTGAGTTTACCAGTACTTTACACCGTGTACGTAGTGCAAGCAGGGGTGTCTCTGGAATGATCTATGTCTGTATCGTTGCACTATTCTCCAAACTATAAAATGGCTAATATGTTCGTGTGAACAACCAGCAACCGACAGGGGCCTCCGTGGTCCACTGGCCGTGGCCGTTTTCATGTCACTATCCCGTCACTGCTGTTGGTTCTTATCCCAATTTCCTGAAGCTATCCAGCTGGTATACGGAATGTTGTTGTACCCGGGAGTCCGCGAGGGCCTGATATACTCGAAGATGCATACTGGACAAACCATCCACCAATAACAAAACTGGAGAGTAGTCATATGACGTACATATGTTTACCTCGGTTTAACGTCCCATCTGAAAGACTAATTGTATTAGGGTCAGACGGGGGATCGAACCTGCGATCCCTGGATTACCAGTCCAGTGTGTTACCATTGGACTACATATCCGTCTGTGATGACGTACACGTAAGCTGTCAGCTTGATATCAAATCTCCCAAAACAAGTATTTATATATGAACGTTTTGTCATGGCTGTATTTCCAAAACCTCTTGTCGAATTTTCATGAAACATTATAACGAAACGATTACAGTGTTCCGATTAGTTCATATTTGCTATGGTGACCTTGACATTGAAGATGAATGCATGACGTGTGCTCATATAAGGTTAACTAAACCCATGGCCTGGTTCCAGCAATACTTGCAGAGAATGGCCAGTATGCGTACATCTTGACGGATCTGTAATCCAGAGATCGCAGGTTCGATCCATCGTCTGACCCTAATAAAATTAACAGACTTTCAGAAGGAACTTTAAACCGCGATCTCCTGTCGGTGCTTTACACCGTGCACGTAAAAGAACCAGAGGAGTCTCTGGAATGGGTCTCCGCCTGTATCATTGCACTTTCCTTCAACATTCTAAAATGACTAATCTCTTCAGGAGGCGTCGCTCATATGGGCAACCGGTAGCGGCGATAAATAAACGTAAAACACACAGAGCACTAAGTAGTCTGCATACTAGTTCATTCATGAAGATGGTCTATAAAGGGAGGGACATAGGGGTATGTTCTATTCTTATTACTGGGCATATGTGGCATGCTACATGGATACATCTTGATATCGTAGCCTAATCCACAATATTCTCGGAGTTATCGCCCTTGCATCACTTTATATTAGCTTCGTATGTCAAAACAATAGTATTCCTGCCACATGGCCGATACCGTCACGTAATGACAAGCACAAATACTACATAATGTAGTTGTACAGTGTGTCGACTATGTTTATTGTAATGGAGTTATCGCTGTTTGAAGATTAAAAACAACAAAGAATGTCAGCAATTGTTATACTACATCCTTTTATTTATTTCAACAACACTTGCGGATTCCAAGGTTCAACTCATATTGTCCCAAGTTCAACTCATATGGTCGTATCCGTGTTGTGGTCATATGAAAATTAATGGAGTGATGGCCCCTTTATTAATTTCAACAATACTTGCAGATACATGGGCTAGTTCAGTACCAACGTTCAACACATATGGTCGTATCATTGTTGTGATCAGATGAATATTGCTGGAGTTATGGTCCCTTGAATCTATCAGAGAATACCGATGTGATATGGACGTTTTCAATAGTGTGGATGCGAATTATGGGGATATTAATAATATGAGAATACCGATGTGATATGGACGTTTTCAATACTGTGGATGCGAATTATGGGGATATTAATATTATGAGAATACCGATGTGATATGGACGTTTTCAATACTGTGGATGCGAATTATGGGGATATTAATATTATGAGAATACCGATGTGATATGGACGTTTTCAATATTGTGGATGCGAATTATGGGGATATTAATCATCATCCCGTGTCTATTATTTATTTCAAATAAAAACTCTGTTACAGTAGCTATTTGTTTCTTATTTCAAATTACATTCGTGTTAAAACTGAATGTCACAATTTCGAGGCCCGTAGCCACACCGAGGCATACCGAGGCAGCTGCCTAGGTTAATGTTAAAAATTCCAAAGGAAAAAAAAAAGAAAAATTAATTAAATAAAATGCAAAAAATATCACTTTGCTGTATAAAATGTTGACTTCTAGAGAGCTGAATGGTCAGTACATAATTATACGTCTAAACTCATTAAATTAGAAACCGCAGGGAATCGCTTCTATACCACACCAATGTAATGGGGAAACATGCCTCAGGACCTCTTAGATTGCCTCGGTTGAAATTTCCCTCTGGCTATGGTACATATTTCTAATACATTTGCTATCATTGTCTTTGCTATGCACTTTAACATTGTTGAAAAATGGTATATGTTATTTGGTTTGTTAACATATTATATGAGTATATAGTGCCGGCGAGGGGTGATATTTGCCGAGCCACAGAAGAGTGGAGTAGCACTCATGGCGACATTATATACTCATATACCTTGTTAATAAACCAAATAACAGTTTTATTACGCTGAAAAACAATGCTGTCAGCTTAAAAACAATGCTGTCAGCTTAAAAACAATGCTGTCAGCTTAAAAAACAATGCTGTCAGCTTAAAAACAATGATGTCAGCTTAAAAACAATGCTGTAAAAATAATGCTGTAAAAACAATGCTGTAAAAACAATGCTGTAAAAACAATGCTGTCAGCTTAAAAACAATGCTGTAAAAACAATGTGCTGTAAAAACAATGCTGTAAAAACAATGTGCTGTAAAAACAATGCTGTAAAACCAATGTGCTGTAAAAACAATGCTGTAAAACCAATGTGCTGTAAAAACAATGCTGTAAAACCAATGTGCTGTAAAAACAATGCTGTAAAAACAGTGCTGTCAGCTTAAAAACAATGCTGTAAAAACAGTGCTGTCAGCTTAAAAACAATGCTGTAAAAACAATGCTGTCAGCTTAAAGACAATGTTTTCTGTTACCTTTTTTGTTTAGGGAATTTCGTCAATTGTATTTGAGTGTGTGTTTTTACGTTTATTTATCGTCGCTACCGGTTGCCCATATGAGCTACGCCTCATACAGACATAGACCCATTCCAGAGTCTCCTCTGGTTCTTTTACGTACATGGTGTAAAGCACCGACATGGGACATCGGTTTAAAGTCCCATCTGAATTTTATTAGAGTCAGACGAGGGATCGAATCCGCGATCTCTGGATTACCAATCCAACGTGTTGACCACTGGACTACAGATGAATCTTTTATTTCATCAGTATTTACCCCGTATTTATAGGTGGGGAATCTGCATTTGGTGAGGGTTTGTAGCACCTTTAAGCGTCAAAACACCGCTAAACATCAAAACACTGCTAAACGTCAAAACACTGCTAAACATCAAAACATCACTAAACGTCAAAACACTGCTAAACATCAAAACACTGCTAAACATCAAAACACCGCTAAACATCAAAACACCGCTAAACATCAAAACACCGCTAAACATCAAAACACTGCTAAACGCCAAAACACCGCTAAACATCAAAACACTGCTAAACGCCAAAACACCGCTAAATGTCATAAACGTGTTTGACGTTTGGCGGCACTACAAGGGTTTCAAGACTTGTTTTCATATAAACAGAATAACTGTATACATAAACGTTGCATAATTCGTGATAAGTGCATATACATTATAAAATGATTTTCCTATCGCTGACTCAAACTTTCATATTCGTTTCTTGTAGTTGATAATTAGTTGTATATCAAATGTCTGGAACCAATTTTATTTATATTTGAAATCGGAAATAAGATATCACAAAATTCCTTTTCCTATCGAGCACAATCTAACTTTCTGTCAGTCTTTTACCTGTTCGTCTGCTTCTAGCGCTGCTGGAGGCCGCACGTGCGTTGGGATGGAAACAAAACACCTCCGAATGTTCTTAGCAATTGAGTCGGGAATTAGCTGCTAGAAATCCTATATTTTCGTGTAAACTGTCGAGAAATTCGTGAACAGGTGTTAAATCAAAATTGGAAACGGATATAAAATACCCACCGCTTCAAACCTTTTGTCTTTATACTTGCGGGGAGTGTAGGCTAATGCAACGAATGCTATGGTGAACATCAATCTCACGAACGCCACAAATAATGGAACACACAACAACCCAACACAGATGCTCCGTCAACAATTAGTCCACAAGATTGATGGCAGTTTCGAATTATATTTATATCATTAATTCTGTATCATCAATGTACAGTACATACATTTCAATTAATAAATAACACATACATTGCACAAAGCCATTCTACAAATAAGAGTTGTATGTTACAGTAACATTTTACAGTATGTGAAATATGTCTTGCTTTCTAAAACATATGTAAAAGACGCTAACGACTACACTAAATAATATTTAAAATACTGATTGTTAAGATTTTGACACAGGAAAAGTTCACTACAGCGTAAATTAGAATATGCATGATAAAAACATTATACACAGTCAAACATGTGTTAGTGATCACCTCCATTAAGCAGCCAGTTTCCAAATTCCAATATGTTGTTTTATTATACAGTTGACCTCGTTTAAGCAGCCACTTGTGTTAAGCAGACACTTTCTGTGATTCCCTTGGCTGACTGCTTATGAGATGTTTGATTGTATATATATATAGTATCAGCCAACTTCCGCTAATGTATAATGTGTGGAACCTCCGTGGTTGTCCGCTTCGTACTCGATACGTTGTGAGTTCGAAGCCCACCAGAACCACGGTGATGACATTGGACAAGACGCTTGTATCCACATTGCCACTTCTCTCTCCCCCATGGCGTTGAATTCCATCAGGAAAGAGGTTTCGAGAACGAATAAAGTAATGTTGAAAGAACTTATTTCGCAATCGGGCTAAACTAATTTGTGTGTTTTACGTTATTTATCGTCGCTACCGGTTGCCCATATGAGCGACGCCTCCTGAAGAGATTAGTAATTTTAGATTTTTGGAAGATAGTGCAATGATATACAGATAGAGACCCATTCCAGAGTCTCCTCTGGTTCCTTTACGTGCACGGTGTAAAGCACCGGCACGAGACCTTGGTTTAACGTCCCATCTGAAAGACTGTTAATTTTACTAGGGTCAGACGGGGGATCGAACCTGCGATCCCTGGATTACCAGTCCAGCGTGTTACCACTGGACTACAGATCCGTCTGTTATACAGACACAATATAAAAAAACTGTGCAGTTTTATATTGAGCGTTACTTTTTCATTGCAAATTTTAGAATTATGGATTTTACTATCATGCGTGAAGAAAATAATAATTCACACATTGCACTAAATTTACCCAATATATTTTTTTAATACATGCACCAATCATAATGATTTAAACCACCATACGTACACCTTTCATTTGATTGATAATCCAAATGTCACACGTTTATCATAACATATTTCCATTACCCATGTATGTTATTTTGAAATTATTATTTATTCACATGTTATTACAAAATGTCATGTTTGTAATCTGTGTTCCTAAATAAAGATACTGTTCTGTTCTACAATATAGACATGCGTGCATGCTTGATAATGAAACATATTCTATGTATTAATTAATATACCAACATTACAATATAATACTAGTAACTATACTGTCAAACCTGTACTAAACACCACCTCCAAAATGCACACCACCTTTTTTCTACTGACAAGCATTCTGGCTACATGAAGCCATTCTAAGTGAAGTTCAACCTGTCAACAAAGACCACCTGTCAACAACGACCACCTGTCAACAAAGTCAATCTGTCAACAAAGACCACTATTTGTTATTACCGTGGGTGGTCGTTATATAAAGTTATGACTGTATAACACTTAACAAGTGTGCATTGAGATTCAACACAAAGTGCTTAAATTAAATGGTCATACATTGTTTGTGTAATGGCAACATATCAATATGTGCTAATTAAAACTTATTAAACATTTAGAGCATATATTCATTGACTAGTATATAGCATTGACTGGTTGGGGCATATATTCATTGACTATTTGATAGCGTTGACCGGTTGTGACATAT
>CM026395.1:33920388-33942348 GCA_014843695.1 Archivesica marissinica
TGGTTGTGTCATATATGTATTGACTATTCAATAGCCTAGACTGGTTGTGACATATATGTATTGACTATTCAATAGCCTAGACTGGTTGTGACATATATGTATTGACTATTCAATAGCCTAGACTGGTTGTGACATATATGTATTGACTATTCAATAGCCTAGACTGGTTGTGTCATATATGTATTGACTATTCAATAGCCTTGACTGGTTGTGTCATATGTGTATTGACTATTCAATAGCCGTGACTGGTTGTGTCATATATTTATTGACTATTCAATAGCCTTGACTGGTTGTGTCATATATGTATTGACTATTCAATAGCCTTGACTGGTTGTGTCATATATGTAATGACTATTCAATATCCTTGCCTGGTTGTGTCATATATGTATTGACTATTCAATAGCCTTGACTGGTTGTGTCATATATGTATTGACTATTCAATAGCCTTGACTGGTTGAGTCATATATGTATTGACTTTTCAATAGCCTTGACTGGTTGTGTCATATATGTATTGACTATTCAATAGCCTTGACTGGTTGTGACATATATATATTGACTATTCAATAGCCTAGACTGGTTGTGACATATATGTATTGACTATTCAATAGCCTTGACTGGTTGTGTCATATATGTATTGACTACTCAATAGCCTTGACTGGTTGTGTCATATATGTATTGACTATTCAATAGCCTAGACTGGTTGTGACATATATGTATTGGCTATTCAATAGCCTTGACTGGTTGTGTCATATATGTATTGACTATTCAATAGACTTGACTGGTTGTGTCCTATATGTATTGACTATTCAATAGCCTTGACTGGTTGTGTCATATATGTATTGACTATTCAATAGCCTTGACTGGTTGTGACATATATGTATTGACTATTCAATAGACTAGACTGGTTGTGACATAAATGTATTGACTATTCAATAGCCTTGACTGGTTGTGTCATATATGTATTGACTATTCAATAGCCTTGACTGGTTTTGTCATATATGTATTGACTATTCAATAGCCTTGACTGGTTGGGTCATATATGTATTGACTATTCAATAGCCTTGACTGGTTGTGTCATATATGTATTGACTATTCAATAGACTTGACTGGTTGTGTCATATATGTATTGAATATTCAATAGCCTTGAATGGTTGTGTCATATATGTATTGAATATTCAATAGCCTTGACTGGTTGTGTCATACATGTGTTGACTATTCAATAGCCTTGACTGGTTGTGACATATATGTATTGACTATTCAATAGCCTTGACTGGTTGTGTCATATATGTAATGACTATTCAATATCCTTGCCTGGTTGTGTCATATATGTATTGACTATTCATAGCCTTGACTGGTGTGTCATATATGTATTGACTATTCAATAGCCTTGACTGGTTGTGTCACTATATGTATTGACTATTCAATAGCCTTGACTGGTTGTGTCATATATGTAATGACTATTCAATAGCCTTGCCTGGTTGTGTCATATATGTATTGACTATTCAATAGCCCTGACTGGTTGTGTCATATATGTATTGATTATTCAATAGCCTTGACTGGTTGAGTCATATATGTATTGACTATTCAATAGCCTTGACTGGTTGTGTCATATATGTATTGAATATTCAATTGCCTTGACTGGTTGTGACATATATGTATTGACTATTTAATAGCCTAGACTGGTTGTGACATATATGTATTGACTATTCAATAGCCTTGACTGGTTGTGTCATATATGTATTGACTATTCAATAGCCTTGACTGGTTGTGTCATATATGTATTGACTATTCAATAGCCTTGACTGGTTGTGTCATATATGTATTGACTATTCAATAGCATTGACTGGTTGTGTCATATATGTATTGACTATTCAATAGCCTTGACTGGTTGTGTCATATATGTATTGACTATTCAATAGCCATGACTGGTTGTGTCATATATGTAATGACTATTCAATAGCCTTGCCTGGTTGTGTCATATATGTATTGACTATTCAATATCCTAGACTGGTTGTGACATATATGTATTGACTATTCAATAGCCTTGACTGGTTGTGTCATATATGTATTGACTACTCAATAGCCTTGACTGGTTGTGTCATATATGTATTGACTATTCAATAGCCTTGACTGGTTGTGTCATATATGTATTGACTATTCAATAGCCTTGACTGGTTGTGTCATATATGTATTGACTATTCAATAGCCTTGACTGGTTGTGACATATATGTATTGACTATTCAATAGCCTTGACTGGTTGTGTCATATATGTATTGACTATTCAATAGCCAAGACTGGTTGTGTCATATATGTATTGACTATTCAATAGCCTTGAATGGTTGTGTCATATATGTATTGAATATTCAATAGCCTTGACTGGTTGTGTCATACATGTATGACTATTCAATAGCCTTGACTGGTTGTGACATATATGTATTGACTATTCAATAGCCTTGACTGTTGTGTCATATATGTATTGACTATTCAATAGCCTAGACTGGTTGTGTCATATATGTATTGACTATTCAATAGCCTAGACTGGTTGTGACATATATGTATTGACTATTCAATAGCCTAGACTGGTTGTGACATATATGTATTGACTATTCAATAGCCTAGACTGGTTGTGACATATATGTATTGACTATTCAATAGCCTAGACTGGTTGTGTCATATATGTATTGACTATTCAATAGCCTTGACTGGTTGTGTCATATGTGTATTGACTATTCAATAGCCGTGACTGGTTGTGTCATATATTTATTGACTATTCAATAGCCTTGACTGGTTGTGTCATATATGTATTGACTATTCAATAGCCTTGACTGGTTGTGTCATATATGTAATGACTATTCAATATCCTTGCCTGGTTGTGTCATATATGTATTGACTATTCAATAGCCCTGACTGGTTGTGTCATATATGTATTGATTATTCAATAGCCTTGACTGGTTGTGTCATATATGTATTGACTATTCAATGGCCTTGACTGGTTGTGTCATATATATAATGACTATTCAATAGCCTTGCCTGGTTGTGTCATATATGTATTGACTATTCAATAGCCTAGACTGGTTGTGACATATATGTATTGACTATTCAATAGCCTTGACTGGTTGTGTCATATATGTATTGACTACTCAATAGCCTTGACTGGTTGTGTCATATATGTATTGACTATTCAATAGCCTAGACTGGTTGTGACATATATGTATTGGCTATTCAATAGCCTTGACTGGTTGTGTCATATATGTATTGACTATTCAATAGACTTGACTGGTTGTGTCATATATGTATTGACTATTCAATAGCCTTGACTGGTTGTGTCATATATGTATTGACTATTCAATAGCCTTGACTGGTTGTGACATATATGTATTGACTATTCAATAGACTAGACTGGTTGTGACATATATGTATTGACTATTCAATAGCCTTGACTGGTTTTGTCATATATGTATTGACTATTCAATAGCCTTGACTGGTTTTGTCATATATGTATTGACTATTCAATAGCCTTGACTGGTTGGGTCATATATGTATTGACTATTCAATAGCCTTGACTGGTTGTGTCATATATGTATTGACTATTCAATAGCCTTGACTGGTTGTGTCATATATGTATTGAATATTCAATAGCCTTGAATGGTTGTGTCATATATGTATTGAATATTCAATAGCCTTGACTGGTTGTGTCATACATGTATTGACTATTCAATAGCCTTGACTGGTTGTGACATATATGTATTGACTATTCAATAGCCTGACTGGTTGTGTCATATATGTATTGACTATTCAATAGCCTGACTGGTTGGTCATATATGTAATGACTATTCAATATCCTTGCCTGGTTGTGTCAATATGTATTGACTATTCAATAGCCCTGACGGGTTGTGTCATATAATATTGATTATTCAATAGCCTTGACTGGTTGTGTCATATATGTATTGACTATTCAATAGCCTTGACTGGGTTGTGTAATATATGTAATGACTATTCAATAGCCTTGCCTGGTTGGGTCATATGTATGACTATCAATAGCCTTGACTGGTTGTGTCATATATGTATTGACTATTCAATAGCCTTGACTGGTTGTGTCATATATGTATTGACTATTCAATAGCCTTGAATGGTTGTGTCATATATGTATTGAATATTCAATAGCCTTGACTGGTTGTGTCATACATGTATTGACTATTCAATAGCCTTGACTGGTTGTGTCATATATGTATTGACTATTCAATAGCCAAGACTGGTTGTGTCATATATGTATTGACTATTCAATAGCCTAGACTGGTTGTGACATATATGTATTGACTATTCAATAGCCTTGACTGGTTGTGTCATATATGTATTGACTATTCAATAGCCTTGACTGGTTGTGTCATATATGTATTGACTATTCAATAGCCTTGACTGGTTGTGTCATATATGTAATGACTATTCAATAGCCTTGCCTGGTTGTGTCATATATGTATTGACTATTCAATAGCCCTGACTGGTTGTGTCATATATGTATTGATTATTCAATAGCCTTGACTGGTTGTGACATATATGTATTGACTATTCAATAGCCTTGACTGGTTGTGTCATATATGTATTGACTATTCAATAGCTTTGACTGGTTGTGTCATATATGTATTGACTATTCAATAGCCTTGACTGGTTGTGTCATATATGTATTGACTATGTAATAGCCTTGACTGGTTGTGTCATATATGTATTGACTATTCAATAGCCTTGACTGGTTGTGACATATATGTATTGACTATTCAATAGCCTTGACTGGTTGTGTCATATATTTATTGACTATTCAATAGCCAATACTTGTTGTGTCATATATGTATTGACTATTCAATAGCCTAGACTTGTTGTGACATATATGTATTGACTATTCAATAACCTTGACTGGTTGTGTCATATATGTATTGACTATTCAATAGCCGTGACTGGTTGTGTCATATATGTATTGACTATTCAATAGCCGTGACTGGTTGTGTCATATATGTATTGACTATTCAATAGCCTAGACTGGTTGTGACATATATGTATTGACTATTCAATAGCCTTGACTGGTTGTGTCATATATGTATTGACTATTCAATAGCCTTGACTGGTTGTGTCATATATGTAATGACTATTCAATAGCCTTGCCTGGTTGTGTCATATATGTATTGACTATTCAATAGCCTTGACTGGTTGTGTCATATATGTATTGACTATTCAATAGCCTTGACTGGTTGTGTCATATATGTATTGACTATTCAATAGCCTTGACTGGTTGTGTCATATATGTATTGACTATGTAATAGCCTTGACTGGTTGTGTCATATATGTATTGACTATTCAATAGCCTTGACTGGTTGTGACATATATGTATTGACTATTCAATAGCCTTGACTGGTTGTGTCATATATTTATTGACTATTCAATAGCCAAGACTGGTTGTGTCATATATGTATTGACTATTCAATAGCCTAGACTGGTTGTGATATATATGTATTGACTATTCAATAGCCTTAACTGGTTGTGTCATATATGTATTGACTATTCAATAGCCTTGACTGGTTGTGTCATATGTTTATTGACTATTCAATAGCCGTGACTGGTTGTGTCATATATGTATTGACTATTCAATAGCCTTGACTGGTTGTGTCATATATGTATTGACTATTCAATAGCCTTGACTGGTTGTGTCATATATGTATTGACTATTCAATAGCCTTGACTGGTTGTGTCATATATGTATTGACTATTCAATAGCCAAGACTGGTTGTGTCATATATGTATTGACTATTCAATAGCCTTGACTGGTTGTGACATATATGTATTGACTATTCAATAGCCTTGACTGGTTGTGTCATATATGTATTGACTATTCAATAGCCTTGACTGGTTGTGTCATATGTGTATTGATTATTCAATAGCCGTGACTGGTTGTGTCATATATGTATTGACTATTCAATAGCCTTGACTGGTTGTGACATATATGTATTGGCTAATCAATAGCCTAGACTGGTTGTGTCATATATGTATTGACTATTCAATAGCCTAGACTGTTTTTGTCATATATGTATTGACTATTAGACTGTTTTTGTCATATATGTATTGACTATTGTATGACATTGACTCGTTGTGACATTATTCTTTATAGACTTGGCTGGTTGCAGTATAAATTTATTGACTGGTCTATATATATAGATGTATGTATGTATTATTCCAAAACGTTGACTGGTTACTATATATATTTATTGAGAATTCAATAGCCGTGACCTGTTACGAACGTGCGACATATATATATTGACTAGTCAATAGTCTTGACTTGTTGCAAAATCGGCTCAGATATAGTTGTATCAGTGCGCTTGAAGCTTGAAGGCAGTGAAGGGTCGTCCGATCACTCTAGCTGTCAATGTGGGGTTTTAGACGCTTTCTGAGGTGGAATACCAACCCGTCCTAAGTAAACATAGGTTTGTTTACAAGGCGGGAGAGAAAATTATGGAAACAGGACTATATCTAATTGATCTGTTTAGAAAGTAAGCTCGAATGCTAATGTCTGACAATGCAGAGATTTTAGCTGTTTTCTAAGTGCTTATGTGTTTGTGTGTAGCAGTTCGTAAGTGATGTAGTTTTGTAATGAAATTAGAAAAGATTGTTCACTGTCAATAAAGCAACTATTGTCGTCTATGGCCATTGTCGGTAGAATCTGTCTCGCTCTTCGAGTCATGTTCATAGACGTATTAAAAGGGGACAGTCAGGGGAATATGTTGATCAGTGATGGTGCTTGCTGTTTATGATGGTACTGTAAATGTATGAGCGACATATCTCTACAAAATCATCATATCGCATTTATCTGCGAACGAATCTGTTCTGTATTATATTTGCATTGTTTTGCAGACGTACACCTTCACTGGAATTGTGAGTTACTACAACAACAACAACAACGACAACAACAACAAACAACAATCAGTTTTATTTGACTTCAGGTTAGATGTTATGTAACAACATGACATGAATAATTAATGTTATGAAACTACTAAACATTGGGTATACATGTATACAGTAACAGCAATGTTACTGTATGCCTTACATATAATACAATAACACAATGCCTTACATATAATACAATAACACAAATATATGCAATATAATACTTATATGTACCATTAGAACGTTATAATAATTGTTGGTGAACAATACGATGTTAACGACCACCACGTGCATAGTTAGAAAGCCCAGTAAATGGAAGATGGCGTAGGAGATAGGAAGACTGCAAGCAATTTTCATGGACCACTCTCAGCCACGTTCCATCAATATTGTTCTAAACATAATAATAACTGACACATGCGCAATAAGAAGATTACTATTCGTCCAAGTGTTTTCATTATAAACAGATTTAGTAGTCAGAAATTCTTGGCGGGATCTGTTTTATTTTGCAACGTCCAATTCCCAACCCGCGGACAATAATAAAAATGTAACGCATTGCCAATGTTCGTTCTCCAATTCATGCAGATCTATCATTTATGGCCAAGTAGGATTTCTTGTTATTATTGCTAGGCGGGGAAAGCATTTGGCCATGTTTTCTACGTATACATACTCTGTTGTGATGCTACTGGTAAATCAACATCGTAATCGCTTTATAACAACCGTGCAAAGTTTGTTTTAGATTGATGTATTTGCAAAGAAAACTGGTACATATTTATGTTCAAACAAGTATCCAGAGCAAGCCTTGCTTTCTTTCCTCGCACATTTGTTGGTAATATAAACAAAGTCATCTATAAAGTCCACTAGAATTGGCTATGGTGTCCATTCTGCTTGTGGGATTGTGCACGGATGCCTTAACTCTAATAATTCAAGTCATTGTATTGTTAATTTGCTCAAATCTAACGTTATTGTGCTATATGGTATAGAAGTGAGAGCATTCAGGTTGGAATAATTGTTCGGAAAATTGTGTGTCTTTCCGGAGTTATTTTTGAAGGCTCGTTGAAATTGTTTTCACGGAATAGCCCGGGGCAGACCTACGTACGAAACATGCAATGATATCAACAACTATATATGCAATATATAGCATGTAACAACAACAACAACATTTATTGCATTATTTTGACATCAATTGATGCTAATAGCATATACCAATATTTACATACATGTATTGCGAGACAGTGAAAACATGCATTATAATAGCATGTAGTATTTTCTGCTGTACATTGTCCAGAAGGTTGTTTGTACTGTGTGCAATATAAATGTATTGGTGTAATTTTCCAATGATGCATTTTGCACGCGTAATTTTATTAGTTTGGACAGACATTCGAATCCCCAAGAAATAAATCCGCAAAAATGAACACATACCAGGTGTAGGACTTTCAATGCTTATAATTACAGTCAAACCTGTGTTAAACAGCCAGACCAAGGGAATTACAATAAGTGGCTGCTTAACACAGGTGGCTGCTTAATAGAGGTCAAATGAATAATAAAAACAACATATAGGGAATCTGGAAGCTGACTGCTTAATACAGCAACAACAACAACAATACCTTTATTGCATTAAACATTCATACAATGTCTATAGCAAGTACATGTATACATGTAGGTAACGACATCGATTCACAAAAGAGTAACATTATTATAGGTTAATATAGTCTTATCATATAGTATCTATATAAATTTGCGAAATATATGTATTTTGCTAAATTTCTACAAAAATATTTGATTTTTTCTGACATCAAATTAGTGAATTTATTAATAGTTGGCCATGTATATATAATATAGTAATAACGTTTTAAATATTTCTGTCTAAGATCTCTTAATACAGGTTGACTGCTTAATATAGGTGACCACTAACACAGGTTTGACTGTATACTCATTAGTGGTATAATTTCAGCTGCAACCCAAATCTTACACGACAATAATAGTAAAGCAAATTGGCAAAATTAATGAATTATATATTCCGGTGAATTTATCGCCAAATTTTGAGAAATATCAAAATAACATTATAAAACAATTGGTTACATGAATGGTAAAATCGTGTGGTGGAAGCCGTGATAGCGCAGTGGATGCGCGTTCGCTTCAGGTGCGAAAGGCCTGGAGTTCGAGCCCCGCTGGAGCCGTTACGAGTGTGTCCTTAGGCAAGGCATTTAAATTCCACGTTGCCTCTTCTCTCTCCCTCGTGGCGATGGATTCCATCAGGAATGAGGTCTCGAGAGTGATTAATATAAGTTATAAGATCTTGTTTCGCAATCGAGCTAAAATAAATTTGTATAAACTAAACTAAAATCTAATTATAATGGCAACCATTAGCCTGGACACGCGCCAACCTTTGTCGTGCACTCCTACATTTTAAAGGGCCGTTGAATCCAATGTGAGATATGATCGGTATGATCATCTTCATGTCATCTCAAATCAATTCCCAAAATTGTAATGCTATTAAACAAACATAATCGCTTATCAGACCGCAGATAGACAGCCTCCTCCGCATTATAAACTCGCATAGACAGTTCCGCATAATACACAAGTTCGTATTGTGTCTGGGTGGTCAGGCGCTTTTGTACGAAATAAATTGAATCTAATTCAGAATTTTTGACACGGTGGTTTTGATTGACATATACTAGAAAATATGTCCATCGCCAGCAAAAAAATAGCCGGAAAACAGAAAATGTAAAGCATCCGTGAAATTGTTTGTATACTGACCCCCCTCATGCACAGGTGTTTACGGATGGTTTGTTTCTTAAGACAGTGTAAAGACCATGGAGTAATGTTAATTCAATGAAAAATGCTTGGCAAATATTATATGAAGAAAATAAAACAGCTCTCGCGCCAAATAAATGTACAACTACGGTATTGGTACGGTCATATATGAAATCATTTTAGAATACAACACGCATTTAACATCAGCAAGAACAACAAAATTAATACACATCAACAACAACAATAATTATACATTTATTGTATACAACATAGTCATATACGTATAGCAAATACACAAAAGACAAGACTATTATATATAGACAGTCATGGATTTACAGAGAAATGCTTAACAAATACAAATGGTTTTGATTGTGTAATGAAGTTATCTTCTTAGTAAATTTGCAAAGTAAATATATTTGTGCAGTTTTGGCTTAAACATATTTATTCGCCATTGCATAACATAATATACGCCAAATCAGTATGTATACAATAAATATAAGTATGTATACAACATATCAGTATGTATACAATAAATACAAGTATGTGTACAATAAATATAAGTATGTATACAATAAATACAAGTATGTGTACAATAAATACAAGTATGTGTACAATAAATATAAGTATGTGTACAATAACTACAAGTATGTATACAATAAATATAAGTATGTATACAATAAATACAAGTATGTGTACAATAAATATAAGTATGTGTACAATAAATACAAGTATGTGTACAATAAATACAAGTATGTATACACTAAATATAAGTATGCATGCAACAAATCGGTATGCATACAATAAATACAAGTATGTGTACAATAAATACAAGTATGCATACAATAAATACAAGTATGTGTACAATAAATACAAGTATGTATACAATAAATACAAGTATGTATACAATAAATACACGTAAGTATGTATACAATAAATACAAGTATGTATACAATAAATACACGTAAGTATGTATACAATAAATACAAGTATGTATACAATAAATACACGTAAGTATGTATACAATAAATACAAGTATACATACAATAAATACAAGTATGTATACAATAAATATAAGTATGTATACAATAAATACAAGTATGTATACAATAAATACAAGTATACATACAATAAATACAAGTATACATACAATAAATACAAGTATGTATACAATAAATATAAGTATGTATACAATAAATACAGGTATGTATACAATAAATACACGTACGTATACAATAAATACAAGTATGTGTACAATAAATATAATTATGTGTACAATAAATACAAGTATGTATACAATAAATACACGTAAGTATACAATAAATACAAGTATGTGTACAACAAATACAAGTATGTGTACAATAAATATAAGTATGTATACAATAAATACACGTAAGTATACAATAAATACAAGTATGTGTACAATAAATACAAGTATGTGTACAATAAATATAAGTATGTGTACAATAAATATAAGTATGTGTACAATAAATACAATTATATGTACAATAACTACAAGTATGTATACAATAAATACACGTAAGTATACAATAAATACAAGTATGTGTACAATAAATATAAGTATGTGTACAATAAATATAAGTATGTGTACAATAAATATAAGTATGTGTACAATAACTACAAGTATGTATACAATAAATACACGTAAGTATACAATAAATACAAGTATGTGTACAATAAATATAAGTATGTGTACAATAAATATAAGTATGTGTACAATAAATACAAGTATGTGTACAATAACTACAAGTATGTATACAATAAATACAAGTATGTGTACAATAACTACAAGTATGTATACAATAAATACAAGTATGTGTACAATAACTACAAGTATGTATACAATAAATACAAGTATGTGTACAATAAATACAAGTATGTGTACAATAAATACAAGTATGTATACAATAACAACAAGTATGTGTACAATAAATACAAGTATGTGTACAATAAATACAAGTATGTATACAATAACTACAAGTATGTATACAATAAATACAAGTATGTATACAATAAATACAAGTATGTATACAATAGATACAAGTATGTATACAATAAATACAAGTATGTATACATAAATACAGTATGTATACAATAAATACGTGTATACAATAAATACAAGTATGTATACAATAAATACAGTGTGTAATATTGTATACAATAAATACAAGTATGTATACAATAAATACAAGTATGTATACAATAAATACAAGTATGTATACAATAAATACAAGTATGTATACAATAAATACACGTAAGTATGTATACAATAATACAAAGTATGTATACAATAAATACAAGTATGTATACAATAAATACAAGTATGTATACAATAAATACACGTAGTATGTATACAATAAATACAAGTATGTATACAATAAATACAAGTATGTATACAATAAATACACGTAAGTATGTATACAATAAATACAAGTATGTATACAATAAATACAAGTATGTATACAATAAATACACGTAAGTATGTATACAATAAATACAAGTATGTATACAATAAATACACGTAAGTATGTATACAATAAATACAAGTATGTATACAATAAATACAAGTATGTATACAATAAATACAAGTATGTATACAATAAATATAAGTATGTGTACAATAAATACAAGTATGTATACAATAAATACAAGTATGTATACAATAAATACAAGTATGTATACAATAAATACATAAATACAAGTATGCATACAATAAATACAAGTATGTGTACAATAAATACAAGTATGTGTACAATAAATACAAGTATGTATACACTAAATATAAGTATGCATGCAACAAATCGGTATGCATACAATAAATACAAGTATACATACAATAAATACAAGTATGTATACAATAAATACAAGTATGTATACAATAAATACATGTATGTATACAATAAATACACGTAAGTATGTATACAATAAATACACGTAAGTATGTATACAATAAATACAAGTATGTATACAATAAATACAAGTATGTATACAATAAATACAAGTATGTATGCAATAAATATAAGTATGTGTACAATAAATACAAGTATGTATACAATAAATACAAGTATGTATACAATAAATACAAGTATGTATACAATAAATACATAAATACAGTATGCATACAATAAATACAAGTATGTGTACAATAAATACAAGTATGTGTACAATAAATACAAGTATGTATACACTAAATATAAGTATGCATGCAACAATCGGTATGCATACAATAAATACAAGTATACATACAATAAATACAAGTATGCATACAATAAATACAAGTATGTATACAATAAATACAAGTATGTATACAATAAATACACGTATGTATACAATAAATACACGTAAATATGTATACAATAAATACAAGTATGTATACAATAAATACAAGTATGTATACAATAAATACAAGTATGTATACAATAAATACATGTATGTATACATACAATAAATACACGTAAATATGTATACAATAAATACACGTAAGTATGTATACAATAAATACATGTATGTATACATACAATAAATACACGTAAATATGTATACAATAAATACACGTAAGTATGTATACAATAAATACACGTAAATATGTATACAATAAATACACGTAAGTATGTATACAATAAATACACGTAAATATGTATACAATAAATACACGTAAGTATGTATACAATAAATACATGTATGTATACATACATAAATACACGTAAATATGTATACAATAAATACACGTAATATGTATACAATAATACACGTAAGTATGTATACAATAAATACAAGTACGTATACAATAAATACAAGTATGCATACAATAAATACAAGTATGTATACAATAAATACAAGTATACAAGTATGCATACAATAACTACAAGTATGTGTACAATAAATACAAGTATGCATACAATAACTACAAGTATGTGTACAATAAATACAAGTATGCATACAATAAATACAAGTATGTATACAATAAATACAAGTATGTATACAATAAATACAAGTATGCATACAATAACTACAAGTATGCATACAATAAATACAAGTATGTATACAATAAATACAAGTATGCATACAATAACTACAAGTATGTGTACAATAAATACAAGTATTGTATACAATAAATACAAGTATTGTATACAATAAATACAAGTATTGTATAATACAATAAATACAAGTATTGTATACAATAAATACAAGTATGTATACAATAAATACAAGTATGTATACAATAAATACAAGTATACATACAATAAATACAAGTACGTATACAATAAATACAAGTATGTATACAATAAATACAAGTGGGCTGAAATGAAAGCTAACGTCTTATTGGATTTCTGTCCGCAGTTTTAATTATAATGGATTTGATTCGATACTTATATAGCGCGATACGGCACGATTATTTTAGTAGAACATGGGTATACGCTATGTAGACACCTGTCATCTGTATCTTATATAGCGCGATACGGCACGATTGTGTAAGTAGAACATGGGTATACGCTATGTAGACACCTGCCATCTGTATCTTATATAGCGCGATACGGCACGATTGTGTAAGTAGAACATGGGTATACGCTATGTAGACACCTGCCATCTGTATCTTATATAGCGCGATACGGCACGATTGTGTAAGTAGAACATGGGTATACGCTATGTAGACACCTGCCATCTGTATCTTATATAGCGCGATACGGCACGATTGTGTAAGTAGAACATGGGTATACGCTATGTAGACACCTGCCATCTGTATCTTATATAGCGCGATACGGCACGATTGTGTAAGTAGAACATGGGTATACGCTATGTAGACACCTGCCATCTGTATCTTATATAGCGCGATACGGCACGATTGTGTAAGTAGAACATGGGTATACGCTATGTAGACACCTGCCATCTGTATCTTATATAGCGCGATACGGCACGATTGTGTAAGTAGAACATGGGTATACGCTATGTAGACACCTGCCATCTGTATCTTATATAGCGCGATACGGCACGATTGTGTAAGTAGAACATGGGTATACGCTATGTAGACACCTGCCATCTGTATCTTATATAGCGCGATACGGCACGATTGTGTAAGTAGAACATGGGTATACGCTATGTAGAAACCTGACATCTGTATCTTATATAGCGCGATACGGCACGATTGTGTAAGTAGAACATGGGTATACGCTATGTAGACACCTGCCATCTGTATCTTATATAGCGCGATACGGCACGATTGTGTAAGTAGAACATGGGTATACGCTATGTAGACACCTGTCATCTGTATCTTATATAGCGCGATATGGCACGATTGTGTAAGTAGAACATGGGTATACGCTATGTAGACACCTGTCATCTGTATATGAGAATATGAAAGCAATGATATTTCAGTAGAAATCATGAAATAAAATTATTTTATTTTTTTATACAATTATTATAAGATTGACCGTTTAAATATTTCCCGAACATTTTAAAATATTTCCCGAAACATTACAGCAATAATAGTGACTTTTTACACAATATAATACGCCTAAAACACCGTACTTGTATACCACTGTAACCTATCATCACTGATGGCCACAGGTTCGAGCCCCGCTCATGCCGTGTCTCATTTATATGAAAACGTTGGCAGTTTCTTAAGAAGGTTGGTGCACCAAGTACTGGTTAACCGCTGGAGCTTGTTGTTAGGTAAACTGCCCGTCGCTCAAATGGGCAACCGGTAGCGACGATAAATAAACTTAAAATCAAAATAAATCAAGAGAAGCCAAAACGATTGTTGAATAATTGATTGAAAGCACATGTCACAGAACGTCCTAAATCGACATCGTCCTTTTTAGCAGTTCAATACCATATTACTAGGGATTATGTAGCTCGACTGAAGTAATGTTTTGACCAGATTAACGAATTCTATACTGACACCAAACCGAAACTGTGCCTTAGAGTGTGTTTTATGTTTATTTATCGTCGCTACCATATGAACGACACCTCCTGCAGAGATTAGTAAATTTAGATTATTGGAGGATAGTGCATGATACAGACAGAGAAACATTCCAGAGTTTCGTCTAGTTCTTTTACGTGCACTGTGTGAAGCACCGACATGAGACCTCGGTTTAAAGTCCTATCTGAAAGACTGTTAATTTTATTAGGGTCAGACTGGGGATCGAACCTGCGATCTCTGGATTACCAGTCCAGCGTGTTACCACTGGACTACAGATCCGTCTGCCTTAGAGGTAAAATGTATATCCTTTTAGAAAACAAATAGGTATACATGTATTTGATATAAAAATGTGCGAAATATTGGGTAAATTAAATGTGTGAAGGATTATTTTCTTCACTCTAAAATTTGTAACGAAAAAGTAAAGCTCAATATAAAAGTGCACATTTTTTAAATTGTGTCTGTATACTTACAAACTAGGGTCATTATCATTCATATTCTTTTTCTGCCAGCATTTTCAAATAGAACATTAATGGTGATATACAATGTGGTGTAATGCAACCTTAGTTTGATCCTCGGACCGGGAAGTATATGAAATGGTACGGTGGTCGCCAAATCGGACAGGTGGGTTTTCTCCGGGTACTCCGGTTTCCTCCCACACGAATGACCGCTTTCATCCTCGCCAACGAGAGTGATTAATATAAGTTGTTAAAACATGTTTCGCAATCGTTGTAAAATAAATAAAGTTTAAAAAATATGGTATATGTTTGTCGCAGTATATCAACAGCTACACCCAATTCATTATAATCAACAATGACAGAGTCCGACTGACAGTTTAATGAAGTAATGAAGTATATCTAACTGGCATGCTTGATATTTATCAAACGTTACCGAATATCGAATTTGTACAGGAAACAGTTATTATAGCGTAATTTGAAGCAATTATTCAAAATGTCAATTTACATTTGTAGCAATGCCACATCAGTCTTGGATATAGGGAACTTGTAGTGACTCTTCTTATACTGATCTGGGTTATGTATAGGATATATGCCGAAAACGATCCAATATGTCAAATATTGGACTGTATGAGGAGCGTAGTGCCGGGAACTGTACCAATATTTTACATATTTGATCCGTTTGATGTTTATATCTTACTTAAAACACACACATATAACACGATCCTATTAATTAAAATTATTAATTTCGTACAATTACGCGTATAATTTAATATAATAATCTGGCCTTTTGAACACCTGTCCAATATTAATAATGGACTGCAAGTATAAAGGTATGACGTTACGACAGTGTTTTAAGAAGCAATCAGACTCTTTTTTTGAGATTTTTAATCAGATCAATTTACAAATAAATACCAACACGCACAAATGTGAGATGTAACGGTAAATCTGCACCACGTGATACACGCGGTGTATTTTTCATTGCTGTTGACCGTATTTACATTATTGTAGTATGTCTACAAACGTCGTATACCACGCTAGTCGTATATTGCATTACGTGTGTGTGTTTTACGTATATTTATCGTCGCTACCGGTTGCCCATATGAGCGACGCCTCCTGAAGAGATTAGTCATTTTAGATTTTGGAGGATAGTGCATGATACAGACAGAGACCAATTCCAGAATCTCCTCTGGTTCTTTTACGTGCACTGGGTAAAGTACCGACACGAGACCTCGGTTTAACGTCCCATCTGAAAGACTGTTAATTTTATTAGGGTCAGACGGGGGGGGGGTCGAACCTGCGATCCCTGGATTACCAGTCCAGCGTGTTACCACTGGACTACAGATCCATCTGTATCTATATTGCATTACGTTGCAGTACGACGCTAGTCGTATACAATGCTAGTCGTATACGACGCTTGTTTATTAATTGAAATGCTTAGATTCTGTAACAAATATTTGGGGGGAAATTATACCATGGAATTCGAAATTACATTGTGTATAAATGTGCGCTTGTTTCACCGATGTAGTGTCGCTTTAAATGTGTTGGCCACTATGCTAAGGTGTGTGAGGTATATATATGTATCCTACTTTACACTGTGTGCAAGGTCCGCCTCCGTGGTAGAGTGGTTAAGGTCGCTGGCGTGTATACCACTATAATCAACAAGCTTGGCACAGTTGTCACCCGCAGCTTGTCCCATTTTAAATTAAAAATAACTATCAAATCTCTTAGAGAATACTTTAAAGCGACATTACATCGCAAAAAGCCAACACAATGCATTGATCATGTATAAATGCATTGCTATTACAAATTCTTCCGAATACATTCGAACACACATATTGAGTGTGTTTGTGGTCTACAAACTTTCAAAAGTGAATGTAGGATTTCATATACTAGTCATCCACGTTCCTGAATTGACATTTTATTGTCATTGTAGTCAATACTAATCGCTTGATGCTCTCGCGTAGAGATACTAAATTTAACTAAGATTAATCTACAAATAAATATGCATAGGCATAATGTGAGATATAATGGTAAATATGTACCATAAATCTCGTTATTCGGGATACACCAGTTATATTACGCTTGGATGTCGACCATGTTTACATTATTTTGCTATGTCAACAAACCGCGTATACGACGCCTGTTTATTAGTTGAAATTCTCAGTGTTTTATACCATATAATAGGAAATACCATTCTGTATAAATTAGTGTCGCTTTAAGCTAAGAATATAAAAACTAAGGGTCAATAATTATTATCTTCTAAGAAATATCTTTGTGTGTGTTTTACGTTTATCTATCGTCGCTACCGGTTGCCCATAATAGTGACGCCTCCAGAAGAGATTAGTCATATTAGATTTTTGGAGGATAGTACAATGATACAGAGAGAGACCCATTCCATAGTCTCCTCTGGTTCGTTTACGTGCACGGTGTAAAGCACCGACACGAGACCTCGGTTTAAAGTCCCAACTGAAATACCGTTAATTGTATTAGGGTCAGACGGGGTATCGAACCTGCGACTGACTTTTCTGTTACCTCCCTTGGCATATAAAGTGCGGGTTTTCCGGAAATGTAATGTAGTGGGTACACAATTTACTGTACACACTACATATTTACACACTCAGTTATATATGTACAGGGTACACAATTTACTGTACACAATACATATTTACACACTCAGTTATATATGTACCGGGTACACAATTTACTGTACACACTACATATTTACACACTCAGTTATATATGTACCGGGTACACAATTTACTGTACACAATACATATTTACATACTCAGTTATATATGTACCGGGTACACAATTTACTGTACACACTACATATTTACACACTCAGTTATATATGTACCGTGTACACAATTTACTGTACACACTACATATTTACATACTCAGTTATATATGTACCGGGTACACAATTTACTGTACACAATACATATTTACATACTCAGTTATATATGTACCGGGTACACAATTTACTGTACACAATACATATTTACACACTCAGTTATATATGTACCGGGTACACAATTTATTGTACACAATACATATTTACATACTCAGTTATATATGTACCGGGTACACAATTTACTGTACACAATACATATTTACATACTCAGTTATATATGTACCGGGTACACAATTTACTGTACACAATACATATTTACATACTCAGTTATATATGTACCGGGTACACAATTTACTGTACACACTACATATTTACACACTCAGTTATATATGTACCGGGTACACAATTTACTGTACACACTACATATTTACACACTCAGTTATATATGTACCGGGTACACAATTTACTGTACACAATACATATTTACATACTCAGTTATATATGTACCGGGTACACAATTTACTGTACATACTACATATTCATTCAGTTATATATGTACAGGGTACACAATTTACTGTACATACTACATATTACATACTCAGTTATATATGTACCGAGTACACAATTTACTGTACACAATACATATTTACATTCAGTTATATATGTACCGAGTACACAATTTACTGTACACAATACATATTTACATACTCAGTTATATATGTACCGTGTACACAATTTACTGTACACAATACATATTTACATACTCAGTTATATATATACCGGATACAATTTACTGTACACAATACATATTTACATACTCAGTTATATATGTACCGGATACAATTTACTGTACACAATACATATTTACATACTCAGTTATATATGTACCGGGTACACAATTTACTGTACATACTACATAGTTACACACTCAGTTATATATGTACCGAGTACACAATTTACTGTACACAATACATATTTACATACTCAGTTATATATATACCAGGTACACACTTTATTGCACATACTACATAGTTACACATTCAGTTATATATGTACAGGGTACACAATTTACTGTAAATACTACATATTTACACACTCAGTTATATATGTACCGAGTACACAATTTACTGTACACAATACATATTTACATACTCAGTTATATATGTACCGTGTACACAATTTACTGTACACAATACATATTTACATACTCAGTTATATATATACCAGGTACACAATTTATTGTACATACTACATAGTTACACATTCAGTTATATATGTACAGGGTACACAAGTTACTGTACACAATACATATTTACACACTCAGTTATATATGTACCGGGTACACAATTTACTGTACACAATACATATTTACATACTCAGTTATATATATACCGGCTACACAATTTATTGTACACAATATATATTTACATACTCAGTTATATATGTACCGGGTACACAATTTATTGTACACAATATATATTTACATACTCAGTTATATATATACCGGTACACAATTTATTATACATACTACATATTACACATTCAGTTACATATGTACCAGGTACACACTTTACGTATACTACATAGTTACACACTCGTTATATATGTACCGAGTACACAATTTACTGTACACACTACATATTAACACTCAGTTATATATGTACCGGGTACACAATTTACTGTACACAATACATATTTACATACTCAGTTATATATGTACCGGGTACAATTTACTGTACACAATACATATTTACATACTCAGTTATATATGTACCGGGTACACAATTTACTGTACACAATACATATTTACATACTCAGTTATATATGTACCGGGTACACAATTTACTGTACACACTACATATTTACACACTCAGTTATATATGTACCGAGTACACAATTTACTGTACACAATACATATTTACATACTCAGTTATATATATACCGGGTACACAATTTATTGCACATAATACATATTTACACATTCAGTTATATATGTACCGGGTACACAATTTACTGTACACAATACATATTTACATACTCAGTTATATATGTACCGGTACACAATTTACTGTACACAATACATATTTACATACTCAGTTATATATGTACCGTGTACACAATTTACTGTACACAATACATAGTTACACACTCAGTTATATATGTACCGAGTACACAATTTACTGTACACAATACATATTTACATACTCAGTTATATATATACCAGGTACACAATTTATTGCACATACTACATAGTTACACATTCAGTTATATATGTACAGGGTACACAATTTACTGTACATACTACATATTTACACACTCAGTTATATATGTACCGAGTACACAATTTACTGTACACAATACATATTTACATACTCAGTTATATATGTACCGTGTACACAATTTACTGTACACAATACATATTTACATACTCAGTTATATATATACCAGGTACACAATTTATTGTACATACTACATAGTTACACATTCAGTTATATATGTACAGGGTACACAAGTTACTGTACATAATACATATTTACACACTCAGTTATATATGTACCGAGTACACAATTTACTGTACACAATACATATTTACATACTCAGTTATATATGTACCGGGTACACAATTTACTGTACACAATACATATTTACATACTCAGTTATATATGTACCGTGTACACAATTTACTGTACACACTACATAGTTACACACTCAGTTATATATGTACCGAGTACACAATTTACTGTACACAATACATATTTACATACTCAGTTATATATGTACCAGGTACACAATTTATTGCACATACTACATAGTTACACATTCAGTTATATATGTACAGGGTACACAATTTACTGTACATACTACATATTTACACACTCAGTTATATATGTACCGAGTACACAATTTACTGTACACAATACATATTTACATACTCAGTTATATATGTACCGTGTACACAATTTACTGTACACAATACATATTTACATACTCAGTTATATATGTACCGGGTACACAATTTATTGTACATACTA
>CM026395.1:33943348-33973348 GCA_014843695.1 Archivesica marissinica
CCGGGTACACAATTTACTGTACACAATACATTTTTACATACTCAGTTATATATGTACCGGGTACACAATTTACTGTACACAATACATATTTACACACTCAGTTATATATGTACCGGGTACATAATTTACTGTACACAATACATATTTACATACCCAGTTATATATGTACCGGGTACACAATTTACTGTACACAATACATATTTACATACTCAGTTATATATGTACTGGGTACACACTTTACTGTACACAATACATATTTACATACTCAGTTATATATGTACCGGGTACACACTTTACTGTACACAATACATATTTACATACTAAGTTATATATGTACCGGGTACACAATTTACTGTACAACAATACATATTTACATACTCAGTTATATATGTACCGTGTACACAATTTACTGTACACAATACATATTTACACACTCGGTGATATATGTACTGGGTACACACTTTACTGTACACAATACATATTTACATACTCAGTTATATATGTACTGCGTACACACTTTACAGTAAACAATACATATTTACACACTCAGTTATATATATACCGGGTACACAATTTACTGTACACAATACATATTTACATACTCAGTTATATATGTACCGGGTACACAATTTACTGTACACAATACATATTTACATACTCAGTTATATATGTACCGGGTACACAATTTTCTGTACAACAATACATATTTACACACTCAGTTATATATATACCCGGTACACAATTTACTGTACACAATACATATTTACACACTCAGTTATATATGTACCGGGTACACACTTTACTGTACACAATACATATTTACACTCTCAGTTATATATGTACCGGGAACACAATTTACTGTACACAATACATATTTACATACTCAGTTATATATGTACCGGGTACACAATTTACTGTACACAATATATATTTACATACTCAGTTATATATGTACCGTGTACACAATTTACTCGTACACAATACAATTTACATACTCAGTTATATATGTACCGTGAACACAATTTACTGTACACAATACATATTTACATACTCAGTTATATATGTACCGGGTACACAATTTACTGTACACACTACATATTTACATTCTCAGTTATATATGTACCGGGTACACAATTTACTGTACACAATACATATTTACATACTCAGTTATATATGTACCGGGTACACAATTTACTGTACACAATACATATTTACATACTCAGTTATATATGTACCGGGTACACAATTTACTGTACACAATACATTTTTACATACTCAGTTATATATGTACCGGGTACACAATTTACTGTACACGATACATATTTACATACTCGGTTATATATGTACCGTGTACACAATTTACTGTTCACAATACATATTTACATACTCAGTTATATATGTACCGGGTATACAATTTACTGTACACAATACATATTTACATACTCAGTTATATATGTACCGGGTACACAATTTACTGTACACAATACATATTTACATACTCAGTTATATATGTACCGGGTACACAATTTACTGTACACAATACATATTTACATACTCAGTTATATATGTACCGGGTATACAATTTACTGTACACAATACATATTTACACACTCAGTTATAAATGTACCGGGTACACAATTTACTGTACACAATACATATTTACACACTCAGTTATATATTTACCGGGTACACAATTTACTGTTCACACTACATATTTACATACTCAGTTATATATGTACCGGGTACACAATTTACTGTACACAATACATATTTACATACTCAGTTATATATGTACCGGGTACACAATTTACTGTACACCAATACATATTTACACACTCAGTTATATATATACCGGGTACACAATTTACTGTACTCAATACATATTTACACACTCAGTTATATATGTACCGGGTACACACTTTACTGTACACAATACATATTTACACACTCAGTTATATATGTACCGGGTACACAATTTACTGACACAATACATATTTACATACTCGGTTATATATGTACCGTGTACACAATTTACTGTTCACAATACATATTTACATACTCAGTTATATATGTACCGGTACACAATTTACTGTACACAATACATATTTTACTACTCAGTTATATATGTACCGGTACACAATTTACTGTACACAATACATATTTACATACTCAGTTATATATGTACCGGGTACACAATTTACTGTACACAATACATATTTACATACTCAGTTATATATGTACCGTGTACACAATTTACTGTACACAATACATATTTACATATTCAGTTATTAGTTATATATGTACCGTGTACACAATTTACTGTACACAATACATATTTACATACTCAGTTATATATGTACCGGGTACACAATTTACTGTACACAATACATATTTACATACTCAGTTATATATGTACCTGGTACACAATTTACTGTACACAATACATATTTACACACTCAGTTATATATGTACCGGGTACACAATTTACTGTACACATTACATATTTACACACTCAGTTATATATGTACCGGGTACACAATTTACTGTACACAATACATATTTACATACTCAGTTATATATGTACCGGGTACACAATTTACTGTACACAATACATATTTACATACTCGGTTATATATGTACCGTGTACACAATTTACCTTTCACAATACATATTTACATACTCAGTTATATATGTACCGTGTACACAATTTACTGTACACAATACATATTTACATACTCAGTTATATATGTACCGGGTACACAATTTACTGTACACAATACATTTTTACATACTCAGTTATATATGTACCGGGTACACAATTTACTGTACACAATACATATTTACATACTCAGTTATATATGTACCGGGTACACAATTTACTGTACACAATACATATTTACACACTCAGTTATATATCTACCGGGTACACAATTTACTGTACACAATACATATTTACACACTCAGTTATATATCTACCGGGTACACAATTTACTGTACACATCACATATTTACACACTCAGTTATATATGTACCGGGTTCACAATTTACTCTACACAATACATACATATTTACACACTCAGTTATATATGTACCGGGTACACAATTTACTGTACACAATACATTTTTACATACTCAGTTATATATGTACCGGGTACTCAATTTACTGTACACAATACATATTTACATACTCAGTTATATATGTACCGGGTACACAATTTACTGTACACAATACATATTTACACACTCAGTTATATATCTACCGGGTACACAATTTACTGTACACAATACATATTTACACACTCAGTTATATATCTACCGGGTACACAATTTACTGTACACCAATACATATTTACATACTCAGTTATATATATACCGGGTACACAATTTACTGTACACAATACATATTTACACACTCAGTTATATATGTACCGGGTACACACTTTACTGTACACAATACATATTTACACACTCAGTTATATATGTACCGGGTACACAATTTACTGTACAACAATACATATTTACAAACTCAGTTATATATATACCGGGTACACAATTTACTCTACACAATACATATTTACACACTCAGTTATATATGTACCGGGTACACACTTTACTGTACACAATACATATTTACACACTCAGTTATATATGTACCGGGTACACAATTTACTGTACACATCACATATTTACACACTCAGTTATATATGTACCGGGTTCACAATTTACTCTACACAATACATACATATTTACACACTCAGTTATATATGTACCGGGTACACAATTTACAGTACACAATACATATTTACATACTCAGTTATATATGTACCGGGTACACAATTTACTGTACAGAATACATATTTACATACTCAGTTATATATGTACCGTGTACACAATTTACTATACACAATACATATTTACACACTCAGTTATATATGTACCGGGTACACAATTTACTGTACACAATACATATTTACATACTCAGTTATATATGTACCGGGTACACAATTTACTGTACACAATACATATTTACACACTCAGTTATATATGTACCGGGTACACACTTTACTGTACACAATACATATTTACACACTCAGTTATATATGTACCGGGTACACAATTTACTGTACACAATACATATTTACACACTCAGTTATATATGTACCGGGTACACAATTTACTCTGCACACTACATATTTACACACTCAGTTATATATGTACCGGGTACACAATTTACTGTACACAATACATATTTACATACTCAGTTATATATGTACCGGGTACACAATTTACTGTACACAATACATATTTACATACTCGGTTATATATGTACCGTGTACACAATTTACTGTTCACAATACATATTTACATACTCAGTTATATATGTACCGTGTACACAATTTACTGTACACAATACATATTTACATATTCAGTTATTAGTTATATATGTACCGTGTACACAATTTACTGTACACAATACATATTTACATACTCAGTTATATATGTACCGGGTACACAATTTACTGTACACAATACATATTTACATACTCAGTTATATATGTACCGGGTACACAATTTACTGTACACAATACATATTTACACACTCAGTTATATAGTACCGGGTACACAATTTACTGTACACATACATATTTACACACTCAGTTATATAGTACGGGTACACAATTTACTGTACACAATACATATTTACATACTCACGTATATATGTACCGGGTACACAATTTACTGTACACAATACATATTTACATACTCGGTTATATATGTACCGTGTACACAATTTACTGTTCACCATACATATTTACATACTCAGTTATATATGTACCGTGTACACAATTTACTGTACACAATACATATTTACATACTCAGTTATATATGTACCGGGTACACAATTTACTGTACACAGTACATATTTACATACTCAGTTATATATCTACCGGGTACACAATTTACTGTACACAATACATATTTACATACTCAGTTATATATGTACTGGGTACACACTTTACTGTACACAATACATATTTACATACTCAGTTATATATGTACCGGGTACACAATTTACTGTACACAATACATATTTACATACTCGGTTATATATGTACCGTGTACACAATTTACTGTTCACAATACATATTTACATACTCAGTTATATATGTACCGTGTACACAATTTACTGTACACAATACATATTTACATACTCAGTTATATATGTACCGGGTACACAATTTACTGTACACAGTACATATTTACATACTCAGTTATATATCTACCGGGTACACAATTTACTGTACACAATACATATTTACACACTCAGTTATATATGTACCGGGTACACAATTTACTGTACACAATACATATTTACATACTCAGTTATATATGTACCGTGTACACAATTTACTGTACACAATACATATTTACATACTCAGTTATATATGTACCGGGTACACAATTTACTGTACACAATACATATTTACATACTCAGTTATATATGTACCGAGTACACAATTTACTGTACACAATACATATTTACACACTCAGTAATATATCTACCGGGTACACAATTTACTGTACACAATACATATTTACACACTCAGTTATATATCTACCGGTTACACAATTTACTGTACACAATACATATTTACACACTCAGTTATATATGTACCGGGTACACAATTTACTGTACACAATACATATTTACACACTCAGTTATATATCTACCGGTTACACAATTTACTGTACACACTACATATTTACACACTCAGTTATATATGTACCGGGTACACAATTTACTGTACACAATGCATATTACACACTCAGTTATATATGTACCGGGTACACAATTTACTGTACACATCACATATTTACACACTCAGTTATATATGTACCGGGTTCACAATTTACTCTACACAATACATACATATTTACACACTCAGTTATATATGTACCGGGTACACAATTTACAGTACACAATACATATTTACATACTCAGTTATATATGTACCGGGTACACAATTTACTGTACACAATATATATTTACACACTCAGTTATATATGTACCGGGTACACACCGGGTACACAAGTTACTGTACACATTGCATATTACTGAAGGATTACTCATGGTAGTGAAATCCATAATTCTAAAATTTGTAACGAAAAGTAACGCTCAATATAAAAGTGCACAGTATTTTATGGTGTCAGTATACGTACATATAATGTATGCTGTGTGTTTGTGGATTAGGTGTGGTGTGTGTCTAGCAATGGCACGTGCATGTAAGAACATTGTACCGCTGCGTCAAACACCTGCTATTTTTCTTTCAAAAACTGTGCCAGTCAATCCGACTTGTTCAAAGTTAAAGCAATATTCATATCGATGTGAAATGCCGTTGAGAACAAATACTCTTGAATATTTGATTAGTTTAAGCAATATTTAGTTCTTTGAATAAACACAGTCAAGTATAAATAATATGTACATACATTAGTTTTTCAATTGGGACTTTAAACCGATGTCTCGTGTCGGTGCTTTACACCGTGCACGTAAAAGAACTAGAGGAGATTCTGGAATGGGTCTCTGTCTGTATCATTGCACTATCCTCCTAAAATCTAAAATGACTAAACTCTTCTGGTGGCGTCGCTCATATGGGAACCGGTAGCGACGATAAATAAACGTAAAACACACACACACAAAATTGAGGAGAAAGCAACATGCTTGTATTGTTACATCTTTCCTAACTATTTGATTGCTCGAGATATATCCGATTGTAAGAAAATATATTAAAAACTAGCTATATTACACGGTACGAAGAAGACAATTTTCTTATTTAATACATTTCTCAATATTTAGTGCTCGAGATTAATTATTTATTTATTTTTTGCAGGTTACATATATGAACACGTTCTAATTGTTAATATCAGTGGCAGATAAGCAACTCTCCCTGTGAACATACGTGAAGCATCTTCACAGGCTCATGCTTAATTACACTCATTTGCGCCAAAATAATTGGTCCCGCGTGAAGTCCAATTATTGGCATTGGCTAAACATCCAGTTCATAATCGTTGTCATCTGAGGCACGGGAGGACCGTAAGAAGTACCATCGTAACACGTGGTTATGCATTCAGCGCGGATGATTTCTCTCCGGTGGGAGATTTGTGACCCCATGGGATTTCTTTACCGGGAAATAAAGCGAGAATTACACTGTGGATCATTAAAAGCCTGGAGCGAAGATGAAAAGGCGCAATAATCACCTAGAGATAACCGATGCTCCCAGTGTTACACTTGCTTATCATTTTATATGGAGGGTTAAATATTCAAACGAAGTTTATCTCTAGAATTGTCAAAAATTAATTGTGCATTTGACTAAGTACATAAGCACACAGCTTGACATAGCTGCTACAATAACATGACAAAATGTCTTCCTATATGAAAATCTGACATTCATTTATTATACGTTTCCAAGTAAATATGCGAATTTTTAAAGCGCTTTAATATTTATCTTTCAAATAGAAAACAAATCTATAGTCCATATATATTATATCTGTCTCGTCTATGTATAGTACATACAATTCAATTACTATAAACACATACATTGAACATTCTACAAATGAGAATAATAAGATTTTTTACGTTTATTTATCGTCGCTACCGGTTGCCCGTATGAGCGACGCTTCCTGAAGAGATTAGTCATTTCAGATTTTTGGAGGATAGTGCAATGATACAGACAGAGACCCATTCCAGAGTCTCTTCTGGTGCTATTACATGCACGGTGTAAAGCACAATTATAAGAGACAATAGCATTTTGTTATATATGAACCATGTCTTACTTTCTAAAAACTATGCAAGCATCGCTAACCATGACGCTAATATATATTTAAAATACTGTTTTTTTAATTGTGTTTGTTTTACGTTTATTTATCGTCGCTACCGGTTGCCCGTATGAGCGACGCCTCCTGAAGAGATTAGTCATTTTAGATTTTTGGAGGATAGTGCAATGATACAGACACCCATTCAGAGTCTCCCATGGTTCTTTTACGTGTACGGTGTAAAGCACCGACACGAGACCTCGGTTTTACGTCCCATCTGAAAGACTGTTAATTTTATTATGTTCAGACGGGGGATCGAACCTGCGATCCCTGGATTACCAATGCAGTGTGTTACCACTGGACTACAGATCCGTCTGTCTGTTATTTAAGATTCTGACAGTGAAATAAATGCATTATCGCGTGTCATATATGCACTATCTATAACGTTTAAGAAACCAGAACCTGTAGTGTTGTTCCTATAAATATCTACATAGATAGAGTAGTGACTTTGGCGAACAACTGCTTTGAAAAAAGTATAATGATTGTGTCGATAAATAAGACGACAGTTGGAAGTTCCGTTAGTGAGCGTACGTTTTATTATTTAAATTCTGAATAATGCTATATGGAGAAATCTGCGGTTAAAATTTGTTATAAACCTTTCAGTCGCAGCATCACTTTCCAAGTAAAACTAGTGAATATATCAAAACAACAATCTTACACATTTAATATATAAGTATATATATAAACATGTTGGCGTCTTTTTACCTACTATTTTGTTGTTTTTAGGCAACTGAACATTTTTTCTCTACTGAAGAAATGTGTTCTGGTTATAAAAGCTTTTATCAGCATTTGTGTGTGTGTGTGTGTGTGTGTGTGTGCGTGCGTGCGTGCGTGCGTGCGTGCGTGCGTGCGTGTGCGCGTGTGTGTTACCATCATCTCTTTCCCTTGCATTTCGTTTCGGCAAGTTATGATGATCGGTATACACTAATTAACAGCTGCATGGTTATGTCAGTTCTTATGACCAGTATTGTACACTTGTACTACTTTGTATATATGTATGTTTATATGTGTCCTTGTAAAACGTGTAATTGTATGTTATGTCTGTTCACTTGTGCTCTTCATGTATATGGAGGTAATAAAAAGACCAACTAGCATGTATTAATTTCCTTCAATTTCATTAACATCCCATCCCGATGGTACCAATATTTGAAACAATAATATATTTAATCTGTTCTCTAACTCTGTTTATATACACTGGTTAATTGTAATATAGCATTAACCAAATAAGCAATTAGTATACACATATAGTATCTATTGACTGATGATGATAATAATAATAATAATAAGCTTTATTTAACGAGAGAACTCATTTGAACAATTAAGTCAATGTACCATGAGGCCCTCACGAAATTAAAACATGAACTAGCATAATGAAACATGTAAACAATGACCAGTTAGATTGAAGTCGAACACTAGTTTGATTGACAGTTTATAATAATAATAATAATAAAACATAAAATAATAATAAACAATAAATAATAATGATAATAATAGAGCATAAATAATAATAATAATAAAGCATAAATAATAATAAATAATAATAATAAAGCATAAATAATAATAATAATAATAAATAATAATAATAAAGCATAAATAATAATAATAAAGCATAAATAATAATAATAAATAATAATAATAAAGCATAAATAATAATAATAATAATAAACAATAAATAATAATGATATAATAATCGTAAGAAGAAAAGGATAAATTGTTTATTTAACGAATGTAATGTAATATACAATGATGCCCTCAGCAAATTAAATATGATATAGCATGATAATGAATCAGGTGTAATACATAATTATATTGGTAATGATAAACAAGCTGCAAACACTAATATTTGGATGCAAGTATAATTGTTGCCATGCTATAAAATAATTTAGGTGCAATATTTTATATTATTACAAGATAGGAGAGGAACAAATCACATAATTAAAATTATCACGTGTAGCGGAAAATATCTACATTAAATCGTATTAACAATTTAAATCAATAGTCATTATTTAGATATTTTCCCCTTTAGAAACTGCACGCTTTCGGTATGGGATGAATTACAAATCAAATTACAGCTAAATTATAATATGTATATATCTTTCAAGTAAAATGATACCATAAAATTTCACTCGAGATTAATATAATTCTGAAAACCTGCGTGAATTCAACCTGCCCACCCAATTGACAAACTCAAAGTTATTCAACAGAATAATTTTTCTTAACAAATAAAAGTAAGTGGGTACTCGGGGCAATACAGTCATACCGTGATTAGTACATTTCGAGGGTCACTTGAAATTTATACACTTTGTTCCAAAGACTGACCTCCGGGCATTTTGGTTTATTTTCCAACTGTTTACTCCATTTAATTTATTCTATTGACACCTTTCGCCAGGCTTGACAATTAATTTGTACGCTGTTCAACGCTTTTTATTCTCCCAATATGTTTGCGCTGAAGTATCCTTGAATTGCTGACAGCCTCAGCTGCTGTATCGCTATTGGCCCAGTAGTAGTGTAGGCGTGTCCAATGTCTGACGAAATTTCCATCAGAGCGATTTTGACGAAATCTTGCTTGTCGAAAAAGTCTGGTTGCGTATAATTCGTATATAAACACATTTAACCAGATAACAAACTTTCGGAGAGAATAAGCATACACTGTTCTAGCTCCTTTATGGAAAATTAAAACCAAACAAATGATCGGAAAAAGTGAAAAGGATAGTTTTGTTGGCAATTTTTTGGATATGCAGCATAGTGGACTTTCACACCGATACCCTGGCATGTCGCCGGGTATGTCGGGAATAACGAACACTTCTTCATTGAGTATGATGCCGTCTTTGTTCGGCGATAACAATTATTACCGACACGCCGGCTACGGAAGTATGGCTGTCAGTGGTATGGGTATGTACGCCGCCGGCGCCACTGCCGACCAATATTCCATGTCGCGACACACCCCATACTCGCCGTATGGACCACCGCATCATAGTACCAAAGACATGGTTAAACCACCGTACAGTTATATAGCATTGATCGCCATGGCTGTCCAAAGCCAACCTGACAAGAAGGTGACACTGAACGGAATTTATCAATTCATCATGGACCGGTTTCCGTTCTACAGGGAAAATAAACAAGGATGGCAAAATAGTATACGCCATAACTTGTCGCTGAATGAATGTTTCCTTAAAGTCCCCAGGGACGATAAGAAGCCAGGAAAAGGATCGTACTGGACATTACACCCAGATAGTTATAATATGTTTGACAATGGCAGCTATCTACGTCGGCGCCGTCGATTTAAGAGACCTAATTCAGAGAAAGAAGACACGGAAGACGGAGGCGAAGCACAAAAAAATGATGATTCTGATGCTGAAGATGATGGAAACACAACAAAAACTGTGAACAAAAGTGAAACAAAGCATTCTAGTGCACATAAGAAGGATAGTCCAACAAAGCACGAACAAGAATTTAAAACGACGTTTAGCAATAAGCAATATGTACTTGACAGAATATCAAAACTGGAGCATGGAGAAACTTTAAAAACTGATTGTGTTTCCCGACTTCAACCTAGTCCAAACACGTTACCTCTCCCGACAGAACCAGTAATCAATGAACCGCCGACGGCATCGTTTTCAGTGGAAAATCTGATGACAAACCATCTAACTGATATTTCCCCAACAAATTCCTTTCTAAGTGGACGCAGTACGGCTCATTTATTGACGCCGCCGATGTTACAGTGTTATTCACGACCGACGGATATGTACAGGAGTTCATGTGTTTCGTCAGTAGCCAGTAACTATGGATATACTAACAATCTGAGTGGACAGACGTTATTTCCGTCATCTTCTGGTATGTGTAGCCCGTCGGGTAGATCTCCTGTCGGCAACTCGCTGTCGCCCAATGAGGAAGGATCCGGCGGTAGCGCCGGAAACTCACCCCACTCAACTCCGGCACCAGCACATGGAAATAACCATTCAAATCTACCTCAAGGGAATGGACTTATACCGTCCATGTTCAGTGCTTCACCGAATGGTCAGACGTATCCGCGTGGCAACTCCTGGTATATGCCACCGCCGGCAGACTTTAACCACCATGGAGCTGAGTTTGCAGCGGCATCGTCGCCATTTGCTAATATGAGAGACATGTTTGAATCCCAGCGAATTCTCGGTAACCAAGGACAAAATTCATCGACGGCTGCAGCATCTAGCTGTCAACTCGCTGCGTTTAGAACAACTTTCAAAAATTCTGCACAATACCCTTGTGATTATGGAAAGTTTTAACGTTTATATACTTTTAATTGAAAACTTCTACAAATGCTGTAGTGTCCATGGATGGAAAATGAAAACTTCTACAAATACTGTAGTGTCCATGGATGGAAAATGAAAACTTCTACAAATACTGTAGTGTCCATGGATGGAAAATGGAAACTTCTACAAATACTGTAGTGTCCATGGGTGGAAATTGAAAAGTTCTACAAATACTGTAGTGTCCATGGGTGGAAATTGAAATGTTCTACACATACTGTAGTGTCCATTGGTGGAAATTGAAAAGTTCTACAAATACTGTAGTGTCCATGGGTGGAAATTGAAAAGTTCTACAAATACTGTAGTGTCCATGGATGGAAATTGAAATGTACTACACATACTGTAGTGTCCATGGATGGAAATTACTCATATTTAAATTATTAAATCTCGACACATATGTTATAAGCGTAAAGGAGATTACATGAATATACTCAATATCGCCAAAAAAATGTGTATTATTTTCTGAAACGGAAGACGGACGTTTTCTTCTCCATTATAATTAAACAAAATTAATTATCTAGTTTGAATATTGTCCCCAATGCAAATACGATACATTGATGTTAACGGTTGTTAATTATCGTCGTGCTCATCATTGTGTGAGGATTTTCCCTATTATATGTCATAGTGCTAACAATATGTGTACATGTATATGTTTGTTCTGGAGTATACCAAGACATTGTGCTAATTAATATACACTTATACGTAACACATATCCTCTCCATGACGACCTGGCGTAACAAACCTGCTCTCCATGACGACCTGTCGTAACAGAACTCCTTTCTATGACGACCTGTCGTAACAGAACTCCTTTCTATGACGACCTGTCGTAACAAACCTCCTCTCCATGACGACCTGTCGTATCAGACCTCTCCATGACGACAAGTCGTAACAGAGCTCCTTTCCATGACGACCTGTCGTAACAAATCTCCTCTCCGTGACGACCTGTCGTAGCAAACCTCCTCTGCATGACGACCTATCGCAACAGAGCTCATTTCCATGACGTCCTGTCGTAATAGACCTCCTCTCCATGACGATCTATCGTAACAAACTTCCTCTCCATGACGACATGTCGTATCAAACCTCCTCCATGACGACTTGTAGTAGAACTCATTTCCATGACGACCTGTCTCTAAAACGAATGGAGTTTATTTACAGTCGTCCTTCGAATATCAGATATGCTTAAATTAAATGTGCGACGATTCAATTCTATAAAATTCAAGAAACGTGTATTTAGTTTAGGTGGTCGCGCATAACGTCTGCATTCAACGTTAACCTCCTTTAGATGGTGAGTATTGTTTTGGAAAGCAAGTAAACAGCTACATACTTGATACAATAACTGATTTGACAAAGTTGAATTATTTTATGTATTTATAAAATACAAAATCACAAGAGAAGTATTTGTTTGAATTTCATTGTTTCATTCATCAGTTTCAGTTTATTTATTCAGTAAATCCGCAACGTTCTTGCCTTTGACCGTTTAACATTCAAGATCATGTACTATAGGACGTATAAAACGCACTCCTACATTATATACTAGAGGACATAGAAAACGCACACCTACATTATATACTAGAGGACACAGAAAACGCATACCTACATTATATATTAGAGGACATAGAAAACGCACACCTACACTATATACTAGAGGACATAGAAAACGTACACCTACATTATATACTAGAGGACGTAGAAAATGCACACCTACATTATATACTAGAGGACATAGAAAACGCACACCTACATTATATACTAGAGGACATAGAAAACGCACACCTACATTATATACTAGAGGACGTAGAAAACGCACACCTACATTATATACTAGAGGACATAGAAAAAGCACACCTACATTATATACCAGAGGACATAGAAAAAGCACACCTACATTATATACTAGAGGACACAGAAAAAGCACACCTACATTATATACCAGAGGACATAGAAAAAGCACACCTACATTATATACTAGAGGACACAGAAAAAGCACACCTACAATATATACTAGAGGACATAGAAAACACACACCTACATTATATGATTATTATTACATGAAAACGAAATACGAAGGATTCCATCAACGATATATCACATCTTTATTACAAAGCACAAACTGAACAACTAAATATATTGCATAATGTTTAAAACTATGTATTTATATAGTTATGGTTTTTCATGTAAAAACACACTTATCCGAAGTGTGCGTTTTCTATGTCCTCTTGTATATATCCATTTACTATGTATTATTTATTGTATCAAAACTCTTTCAAGTTCCAAATTCTCATATATACTTAAGGACAAAAGTTTTGCACGGGTATTTTTTATATCAGCAATTAAAGTCAGTAACCAGTAGTACCACATTAAATATTATGTATATAATTGATTTTGACCAACTGTTCAGAGAATGCCCTATGAAAGTTTTACTGGTTACTGTTTACATGTTTCATTATGCTATTTCATGTTTTAATGGTAGATTGACTTAATTGTTCAAATGAGTTCTCTCGTTAAATAAAGTCTTTATTATTATTATTATGTTTATTATGTTTATGAAACATTGATAATTTAGATTGCCTTATATTTAATGTGGTACCCGCTTGTTACTGGCTTTAATTGCGGATATAAAAAAAATACCCGTGCAAAACGTTTATCCGTAAGTATATATTAGAACATGCGTTTATATTATTTTAAAATGTTACTAAGTAAAGAATATTATATATTGTAAACAGACTACACGCTGACGTTAAATATAGAATGCATGACTATCCCAGATGTTACGGATACCGGAAGTTGTATTATTATTATTTATGTCATGTTTGTATGTATGCTATCTTGTTCACCACATGCATGTTATTAAAATAATTATATAAAGCTATTAGTCGTCTGTGAAATGATTAAACAGACGGATCTGTAGTCCAGTGGTAACACGCTGGACTGGTAATCCAGGGATCGCAGGTTCGATCCCCCGTCTGACCCTAATAACGTTGGTGCTGTACGCCGTGCACGTAAAGGTACGTTGCCACTCAATTCAGAGTTACAAGAGACTGTGTATATATACATCATTCATCTATAACATATTGCACTACTATAGTATATACATGTAATGCTTATGCAATCATTTATTTATAATCATATATTTAAACACTGTAAATCAAGCAACATATTTTCAGCGAATGCCCACACGGAAAAACATAATCCATACATAGTGCTCCAAATGATTCAATAATATAGTATATTCTTAAACATAGCATAGCTTAGAAATGTTTTGCTGTAGCCTACGTATTCTCTCTGACGACGGACGGGCGGACGGACAGCTGGTGGATTTAAAATACGATTTAATAAGAACACATAATTATACTATTATCACGTATTATTTTACATGCTAAAACAGATTTTATTATCGGAAGAAAATTGATCTATCGTGCATAAAATGTACGCATGCAGCACAAGATATCCGAGCTATTATTCTTTATATTAATACTGTTCTACAAAGCAAAGTTTAAACCACTGCTGGTATTCAGTATTTACATCATTTCATATAGTTATTGTATTTCGCAGGATTCGAGTCATTTTCCGCAAAGATAAATCTTCTAATCCATTGATTGTGTTTTCATGTCAGATTTAAATTTTCATTAAGTGTTTTTTTGTTGAAAGTGCGTTATCGGGTCATACATTGAAGAGAGCAAACTTTGTTTACTTTTTCGCTTATCGTAAAAAATAACATGTGCGTCCGTCATCGAGTTTATTAAATATATGCCGGGTCGTATAGCTGTGCTCATATTTCATGTCAGATTTTATCTTGAATACTGACATATGGCGAAATAATTGCATGCTCGCGAAAACTGGTGTAAATTTATATACAAATTAATGTGTTGTCAAATATGATCTGTGGAGAAATCTTCTGAAAGGATGTGAACGTTTCAACTTCTTTATTTTCTACACCGCAACAGCTTTATATTTGTTTCACTTGATTGATAGCGCTTAGGTCTTGCTTATAATCCATCATACAGAAGCATGGTGCTAATACACACAACTATACATATAATATATGTGAGTATGTATTGTGTAGTAATTAATATAGTGTGTTTATTTAAAGCGACAAAATGCAAATAAAATGCATTTTGTTCACGTATATATGCATTGCTACTACACATTCATTGAATCAATAAACAGGAGAGGAATTAATATAAGTTTTCTGAAAACTTGTTTTCCTATCACCATTCACAATTTATGTAATTTGTAACATTTGTTGTGTTATACATGTAAATTTATTGGAATAAATACTGTTTAAACCAATAAACAGTGTTTGTGTGATCTACAAACTTTCAAAATTGAAAGTAGGATTTCATATAACGGTCATCCACGCTCCTGAATTGACGTTTGTTTGTCATCGGAGTTTTTTTTTTTTAGTTTAATCATATTTTATTGCTCGATTAGTTTTTTTTACATATATATACATGTGAATACAAACATGACAAATTAAAGTAAAGCAAACGGGTCGGGCCACAAGTTCTAGCAACATTAGTTACGGCCCTTCCCGAGTCATCGGAGTTAATACTAAACGCGAGATAATGTCGTTTAGAGATACTTTAACTAAGATTAGTCTGCAAATACATATGCATAGGCACACATGTGAGATATAACGGTAACTCTGTACCTTAAATCGTGTTATTCAGGATACACTCGTTGTATTACACATGGATGTCGACCCTATTTACATTATTTTGTTATGTCAACTAACCGCGTATACGACGTTTGTTTATTAGTTGAAATACTCAGTTTTTGATGGAAATATTTGGAAATAAATTATACCATATAATAGGAAATTACATTCTGTAGAAATTTGCGTTTTCACTGATGTAGTGTCGCTTTAATGGTATATAATGTCTGAATGCTGATCGATACTAGTATTCGCTATACAGTCAAACCTGCTCACCTCCATTAAGCAGCCAACCTGTGTTAGTGGTCACCTCCATTAAGCAGACAACCTGTGTTAGTGCTCACCTGCATTAAGCAGCCAACCTGTATTAAGCACCCAGTTTCCAGATTACCAAGTGTTTTCAAGTTTCAAATTTATTGGCATAATCAGCAACTATATTGCCTTTGGCCATTTACAATGATAGAAATATGGCAAAGACATCACAAAACATGTTACATATATACATATATAAACAAATACAATACATTTAAGAAACAGTAGTAATTGACATAGCTTCTTTGATGTACTTACAAACATTAATCAAATATTTTTTATATTTGCATGACATGATAGATATCAATTTATTTATTGATGGCCATGCTATGTAGCCCACATATTTCAATCTTATATCTCTGTATTTAATTTACTAATATGATTTTTTTTATTAAAATCAAGCATATTAGATATATAGTATCAACGCTGGTATATATATTGCTATCAATAATTCTGAACGTCTAGAGACATACAGTTTATTAAAAAATGAATTTATCTTTGAAACTTACCTAGATTTTATTAAAGAAAATAATACAGAATTGCTCGTACACGATTTAAAACATCCTCACATGATCTAGCTATCGAACGTGGTCGCTACATACACCTACCACATGATCTAGCTATCGAACGTGGCCGCTACATACACCTACCACATGATCTAGCTATCGAACGTGGTCGCTACATACACCTACCACATGATCTAGCTATCGAACGTGGCCGCTACATACACCTACCACATGATCTAGCTATCGAACGTGGCCGCTACATACACCTACCACATGATCTAGCTATCGAACGTGGTCGTTACATACACCTACCACATGATCTAGCTATTGAACGTAGTCGTTACATACACCTACCACATGATCTAGCTATCGAACGTGGTCGTTACATACACCTACCACATGATCTAGCTATCGAACGTGGTCGTTACATACACCTACCACATGATCTAGCTATCGAACGTGGTCGTTACATACACCTACCACATGATCTAGCTATCGAACGTGGTCGCTACATACACCTACCACATGATCTAGCTATGGAACGTGGTCGTTACCAACACCTACCACGAAACGAAAGACTATGTATTTATTGTAACTCTAGAATTTTGGGAAATGGGTATGGTATCACTTCATACTAATCTGCTCACATTATTCAACTCTAAAATCGAAATTCATTAAAAGATAGTACCGTACTTGGTCGACAATACAGCCATTTATTAATCTTTTGTCATGCAAATAAAAAAGTCAACATCGATCTTTTCAAATATATATATATTGCAAATAATCAACGAAACTAACACAGTTATACATCATATATTTGAATATTAATAACCTACAATTTTGCTCATTTGTAAAATTCCATGTCACTGTCTGTTTTTACTGTCGAATTGCTAGACACATGTGTAACTATTGTATGCAATGAACTTATTGTATTATATTGTATTATACATTTGACCTATATTAAGCAGCCATCTGGGATAAGACGCCATTTTTCTGAGATTCCACTGACAGGCTGCTTAAGACAGGTTTGACTATAATATATATATAACTAGTTATTCACGACTGAAAACCCCATAAAAGACATTCAAACATTGAAGTGTAAAATATGTGGATGGGAAATAAAGATAACAGACAAGAACAATAATATATAACAACTAACATTGTATTTTTATTTATTTTTCATTGACATAGCAACTTGATACATATAATTATTTACAAACGAGCATATGGGGCGCCGTTTTGCTATTTATACAGTATTTATGGATATCCATAATTCCATTTTGGATATCCATAATTCAATTATTGGATATCCATACTTCAATTATTGGATATTCATAATTCGATAAATGGATATCCATAGTTTCAAGCTATTTATGGATATCCATAGTTTCAAGCTATTTATGGATATCCATTGTTTCAAGCTATTTATGGATATCCATAGTTTCAAGCTATTTATGGATATCCATAGTTCCAACCTATTTATTGATATCCATAGTTTCAAGCTATTTATGGATATCCATTGTTTCAAGCTATTTCTGGATATCCATAGTTCCAAGCTATTTATGGATATCCATAGTTCCAAGCTATTTCTGGATATCCATAGTTTCAAGCTATGTATGGATATCCATAGTTCCAGGCTATTTATGGATATCCATAGTTCCAAGCTATTTATGGATATCCATAGTTCCAAGCTATTTATGGATATCCATAGTTCCAGGCGCGCCGCATTGCTATTTATTCATCATATATCGATATCCAATAATCTATATTATATATAAATATATATATATTCTCTCTATATATAATATATGTATTCTATATAGATATAATATATGTATTCTCTATAGATATAATATATGTATTCTCTATAAATATAATATATGTATTCTCTATAGATATAATATATGTATTCTCTATATATATAATATATGTATTCTCTCTATGTATAATATATGTATTCTCTCTATATATAATATATGTATTCTCTCATATATGTATTCTCTCTATATATAATATATATTCTCTCTATATAATATATGTATTCTATATATATATAATATATGTATTCTCTATAGATATAATATATGTATTCTCTCTATGTATAATATATGTATTCTCTATATAGATATAATATATGTATTCTCATATAATATATGTATTCTCTATAGATATAATATATGTATTCTCTCTATGTATAATATATGTATTCTCTCTATAAATATAATATATGTATTCTATATAGATATAATATATGTATTCTATATTGATATAATAATATGTATTCTCTATAGATATAATATATGTATTCTCTATAAATATAATATATGTATTCTCTATCAATATAATATATGTATTCTCTATAAATATAATATATGTATTCTATATAGATATAATATATGTATTCTCTATAGATATAATATAATTATGTATTCTATATAATATATTTATTCTCTATATATGTAATATAATTATGTTACATTACAATAATAACAAAATAAATAATGTTATCAGCAATTATATGAAATATATAATATATATATAAGGTGTTAGCCTGGAAACAGGCGTCGATATATTTAATATACACTGATACTATTAATTGGGCCGTATTGAGTTTCTGATCATATCAAGCCTTGGGAAACTGGACGGATTGTCCGTGTAATCATTGAATAGCATTAATTCTATTAATAGGCCTATTAGCGCGTGACTTAATTAATGACGTACTTGAATCGAAAGCGAGGCACTGCAATGTTGATAAAACTTTATAATTGGCCGCCATTGTTTACGGGTCAACGGAACGATAAATAGTTTTAAAAAGTACAATGTGCATCTGATTTGACATATTTACTCAATATTTCAGTCGTCCTTAGTTCAATTACTCCGAATCGACCGACTGCCATCTAAACGTAATATTTAAAATCCGCCACCTCGTCGATATAACACAGAAACGGGAAATTATATGTTTGCGATGAAATGAGTCTACGGGAGCATTCGTGTATATCCGGATATGATCGTGTATAATCGTGCCTGTTCGGCGATTTCCGATAGAATTCCGTTTCTATATTTAGCGATATTATCTTGTAGAGAATAATAATAATAATAATAATAAATAAAGCTCTTAACACTTTCGATATATAACAGAACAATGAATCTATATATCTTATTCTCTGCTCCAGCATTCTGACAAAATGTGACATTATTTACTACCAGCTGACATACATTCTACATTTCTGTTCAGAAAGACCAAACTGCAACATATGCGAGCGTCCATTTTTTTATCCAAGCAATTTAACTCTTTCAGCGCCTTATAAACTCAGAGCATGTGCAAACAACATAGAGCCAGATCAGCATCGGCGTAACGCCGCGTCTGATCAGGATCTATGTTGTTTGCTATTCGGACAGGTGCTTCAGCTATCTGAAAAGTTATCAGCATATATCCTGATCAGACGGCACATTCTGTTCTGTCTGATCGGGTTCTAGGCTTTTTGCAAAGTCGCTTTTATGCGACATTGGCGGTGAAAGAGTTATTAAACATGCTAAGAGAGATCTAAGCATTAATAGTTTAGCGAATATGATTTACTACGAGAGTATTGGAACTAATGATAAATCAGACCTATTTTATTTTGACTAAGATAATATACAGACACAATAGAAAACTGTGCATTTTTATATTGAGCGTTACTTTTTCTTTACAAATTTAATCCTTCACACATTGCACTAATTTCCCCAATATTTAAGCGCGTACGAACGGTGTAGTTTTATTTAAAGTCGCCACCGCATACATGCATTTGGGCGACTAGTTAAGCGCGTATCCGTCCACATTTGCCTATATAGTCCGCCTCCGTGGTCGAGTGGTTAAGGTCTCTGACTTGTATACCACTGTAACCTATCATCTCTGATGGTCACGGGTTCGTGCCCCGCTCAGACCGTGTCTCATTTATATGAAAAAGTTGGCAGTTTCTTACGGAGGTTGGTGCACCAAGTACTGGTTAACCGCTGGAGCCTGCCCAGGAAAGGTGTTGTTAGGTAAACTGCCCGTCGTTCAAATGGGAAACCGGTAGCGACGTTAAATAAACTTAAATAAAATTTAAAAAATGCCCATATTTCTTTCTAAAAGGATATCAATTTTACCATTAAGGCAAGTGCACAGTTTCTTGTTGGTGTCAATATATATTTTTTAACCTGCTAACCTGCTTTACAGACGGATCTGTGGTCCAGTGGTAACACGCTGGACTGGTAATCCAGGGATCGCAGGTTCGATCCCCCGCCTGACCCTAATAAAATAAAAGTCTTTCTTTCAGATGGGACATTAAACCGAGGTCTCGTGTCGGTGCTGTACACCGTGCACGTAAATGAACCAGAGGAGACTCTGGAATGGGTCTCTGTCTGTATCATTGCACTATCCTCCAAAAATCTAAAATGACTTATCTCTTCAGGAGGCGTCGCTCATATGGGCAACCGGTAGCGACGATAAATAAACGTAAAACATACATACAAGGATTAAATTCGCGTATGGAAACAGCATAGGGCCCGATCAAAGGGCACATAACGTACCGTCTAATCAGGCGTTTTGCTATTTGCTATTCGGAGAGTGAAGCTAAAACACTTGATTGAATAGCAAACAACATATACCCTGATCAGACGCGGCGTCACGCAGCGACTGCTCTGGATCTATGTTTGCATATACCTTCCAATGTATTCAGTATTTGAAGAGTATATTAAGCATGCTAACACTATCTCTATGCTTAGATTTATTTATACAAATTTATTTTAGCTCGATTGTGAAACAAGTTCTTACAACATTAGTTTAATCGCGTGTGAGACCTCATTCCTGACGGAATACATCGCCATGTGGGAGAGAGAAGAGGCAGCGTGGGAACAGGAAGAGGCAATGTGGGAACAGGAAGAGGCATGTGGGAACAGGAAGAGGCATGTGGGAACAGGAAGAGGCATGTGGAAACAGGAAGAGGCATGTGGGAACAGGAAGAGGCATGTGGAAACAGGAAGAGGCAATGTGGAATGCAAGTGCCTTGTATAAGGGTACACTCGTAACGGCTATAGCTGGGCTCGAACTCCGGGCATTGCACACATGAAGCGAACGAGCTACCACTGCGCTATCATGACTTCCACTTCTATTTCTATGCTGAGACATTTTGGGCATACTCTATTTGAATGGCGTATGATAACCACCTCTCTATAGAGATTATGACTGTCAGTTTGAACATCATTATGCCATTAAAGACAATCATTACAACCTGCTGCTGCTGCTGCTGCTGCTGCTGCTGCTGCTGCTGCTGCTGCTGCTGCTGCTGCTGCTGCTGCTGCTGCTGCTGCTGCTGCTGCTGCTGCTGCTGCTGCTGCTGCTGCTGCTGCTGCTGCTGCTGCTGCTGCTGCTGCTGCTGCTGCTTGCTGCTGCTGCTGCTGAGCTGGACTGACGATGATGATGATGATGACGATGATGATGATGATGTGATTGATGATGATGATGATGATGCTGATGATGATGATGATGATGATGATGATGATGATGATGAGATGATGATGATGATGATGATGATGATGATGATGATGATGATGATGATGACGGATGCCGATATGATGATGCCGATGATGATGATGATGCGATTATGATGATGCCGATGATGATGAGCCGATGATGATGATGCCGATAGATGATGCCGATGATGATGATGATGATGATGCCTGATGATGATGCCATGATGATGATGCCGATGATGATGCCGATGATGATGCCGATGATGATGCCGATGATGCCGATGATGATCATAGCCGATGATGATGTGATGATTATGCCGATCATGATGATGAGTATGCCGATTATGATTATGACGATGATGATGATGCCGATGATGATGTCGATGATGATGCCGATGATGATGCCGATGATGGTGATGATGATGATGATGGTGATGATGATGCCGATGATGCCGATGATGATGCCGATGATGATGATGCCGATGATGATGATGCCGATGATGATGCCGATGATGAAGAAGAAGAAGATGATGCCGATGATGATGATGCCGATGATGATGATGCCGATGATGATGATGATTGTTCAAACCAGCTCGAAGAAAAGCTGCACAATGACTCATACTAACATCACGGTATTATAAAAACAATATTCTATCCGAGTGGAAATATGTTCGTAGAAATGAATTGTATAAATAATATGATAATTGTTAATGTGTAATGAAAGAGATTAACCTATTATCAGCAATCTACACGTGATATCTCGCAGTTCTATCATCCTTCTCTCATCCCGACACCATTACACACGTAAACACTATTCGTGTCAGGCTGTCCAATCTTATAAACAAATCAAGCGAATACGTAATGCACTTTGCTAGCAAGATTCGCACCTGGTCGATTCGCGATTCGATTACAAATATATCATGTTATTATTTTAGTGTCCATATGCCACTTAAAGCGACATTACATCGATGAAAAAAGCAACTTTCTACAGAATATAATTTCCTATTATATGGTATCATTTTTATTCAATTTTATATCAAATTTTATTCTGCGTATTTCAACTAATAAACAAGCGTCGTATACGACGTTTGTTGACATAACAATACAATGTAAATATGGTCAACATACATGGGTAATACAAAGCGTGTATAACGAATAGCATGATTTTTGGTACAGATTTACAGTTATAGTTCGCATTTGTGCCTCCGCACATTTATCTTTCATATTGGTTTCATTTTAAAAAAGTATATTTATTATTAGTTAAATTTAAATAGCGAATGAACAGCTATGCAATATAAATAACCTGGAACACTATAATTTTATAGTAACTGCTACAATATAGCAATATAGCAATATTTAAAATGTGAGTAATTACTGTAAATTTATGCATACTATATGTAAAATATGATCATGAATACATATAACCTTCTCCAAATTTTAATCAATATGTATTTCTTTATGTTTGATATATATGTACATTGTACAAGTATTTATATAAGTTATGCTATTATCACTGTTTGCCATAAAGTATGCATGTATATGTCCTTATGTCCTCATAGGCTTTTGAGCCTATTGGAATTCAGAAATAAAATATCAAAAATATCTTTCCAGCGATCAGATTTAAATTATCTCACAACTACAGTATCACGCTTGGCCATTATAAATATGAAATCCTACTTTCACTTTTGAGAGTGTGTAGACCACAATAACGCTTGTTTATTGATTGCAAAGTAGTGTTCAAATTATGCTATTTATACGTAAATGTATATTTGGGTGTATTTTTGCGATGTATTGTCGCTTTAAATTTAATGTTTTATTGTAAAAAAAAATTCACAATATATATTATAGCTTTATTTCTGTCTCGTCTATGTATAGTACATACATTTCAATTTATATTATAACCCATACATTGCACATAGCCATTCTACAAATGAGAATTATCAGAGACAATAGTAAAAGTGTAAAGTAAACGTGTTTGTTTATTATAGTGTCACCCCTATTTAAAGGGCCAGCCATTTCTGACTTATGAGAAACCTCTTTTTTATGAACATCAGTACTTCCTGAATCCTATGCTTGTGTGCCAGACGTCAGGCTGGTAGGCAATCGGTAACCATTATTTAACTAGCTGGCGGCTCACCAACCGGCCATATCAGAACAAACCCCTGACGAGATTCGAACCTTCGACCTCCCGCTCCAATAGCATATTACATTACGTGAGACATGTCTTATTTTCTAAAAACTACAATGTGGATAACACAATAATTTATTTACAATTACATTATCACAATATCATTACTGTCACATTTCTAACATACATTAATCCTGATAATCTCCATATACAAATACATGACATTTTCGAAGTGCAGAAGGATTGGGTTGCAAGTTATGACAACATTAGGAACATATGCTACTAAGCCCTACGACTAACCAAACCTCCTCTACACGGCAGTATAGAGCAATGAGAGACATCGATCAGTTACTGCCCCTGAATACTCTCTAAAAGTATGTAGGTCCTCTTAAGTTGTTTTCTCTGTGTTTATCGTTCGTTCCTTTGCACAACATGCTATCTATCTTCCACTTTCTCATCTTATCATTATTATGTTACTATATCTCGATAGATATCCTACAGTATATCCAATGTGTAAAACAACCTGTACCATTGTTTTATCAATTAACTAACATGATTTGGATAAAACTCACATTTATCATAACGCAACATCTGGGTTAGGGAACAACTGTAAAAACAAAAAAAACACAAAGGATTCCAACTGAAAGGACCGCTATGCATTTCGGGATAAATCGGACTTTATCTACCAAGAGAGGTAACAGAAAAACAAAGGGAGGTAATAGAGACACAAACTAGGTCCCTCATTGCATCACTTGAATAGTGTAGCATAACATAATAAAGAAACCCGCCTTCCGTGTAGATAGATTTCTTTATTTATAGAGGGTGACCTAATTAGTTCTGAACTAATCTTCCGTAGGACCCTCTAAAGTGTAGGGGCTAAGCCGTATCTGCAACTCCTACTTTCACCATTTAAGGCATAAATCGCGGGTTAATAATTTCCATCGGGGTAAGAACTACATTAAAGTGTGTGGAGAGGCCGATGGCATCCACTCTAACTTTAGACACACCCAATGTAGTTCATACCCCGATGGAAACTATTAACCCGCGATTCATTACTTATATTTACATTAATGATTCGTTTCAATGGCACAACGAAAATATTGCACGATGTGCATGTAAAATTGTTTAGTCCGGCTTTGCAACTTACCGTGTGCCGGAACAGGTAAATAGATCATCATTGGAACACGCCCTTTCTCGCGACGAACGCTGTCTACCATTGCGAATGCACATGCCGGTAACTTCGAGTGCGCATGTCAGCTGCATCGTTGGGGAACCCTCATATGAAAATGTATACAATCAGGGCACATACGTTCATCGAAGGAAATGCAATAGCGATGGCACTATTGAGAGTTATGGATCATAAATACATCGTTTACTAATGAAAAATAATCATTCAACTTATTTCAGAAAACGGTGTAGCATAACTGATATGTATACGTTAATAAAAAGAATTATTATTGGGATTTTATGTCGCTTTAAAACACTCTCGTGATGTCATACCGTTGTACTTGCAGTCCATTATTATTAAAATTGGACTGCTGAGTATTATATTATTACGCGTAAATGTATGAAATTACCAATTTTAATAAGTAGAATCGTGTTGTAAAAGTGTGAGTTTTAAGTAAGATATAAGCCTCAAATGGGTCCAATTTGTAAAATATTGGTACTGTCTTCGGAGCTACGCGCCTCACACAGTCCAATATTTTACATATTGGATCGTTTTCGGCTTATATTCTATACTTAAAATCATGTTCCAATTGTGCATTCTATCAGCCTATGTGATACAATAGATCGTGGCACACAGAAGAATACACCTTGCATGTGTTATGGATTTATGATGTATGCATAATGCACAATTATATCACATGAACTAGATTGTATCCACCACGAATTTCATTGCATTCAAATCGCGTGACTGTATATCACTACGCGCGTTTACAAACAAATATAAAGCTAGGCAAAACTACTATATTGTGTGACATCCGTGGTCCAGTGGTAGAGCGTCGGATCTGGAATATATCGTCCCGGGTTCGATACTCGGTCAGGCCACGTATGTAGTGTCATTGAGCAAGGCACCTCACACACATTGCTTAGTACTGGTTAACCACTTAGGTCGGCTAAGCCTGCCCAGGAAAACAGATATAGGTCCCGCAAGGGGTTTGACATTAATACATACACGTGTACCGATTGGCTGTCCGATTAGCGCCGTGGTTAGCGCGCTCGTTTCTCATCAATGCAACCGGGTTCGATCCTCAGACCGGGAAGTATGTGAGATGGTACGGTGGTCGCCAGATCGGACAGGTGGGTTTTCTCCGGGTACTCCGGTTTCCTTCCACACGAATGACCACATTTACGCTTTCATACCCGCCAACGAGACTGATTAATTAATTAAATAAATCACATTTACGCTTTCATACCCGCCAACGAGACTGATTAATTAATTAAATAAAAAACTGCAAGTGGAGCAGTATGTTATAGAGAAATGCACACATGGCATTACATTACAAATAAATTTGATTTAATCTTACCGAAAAGAAATGCAAAATTCAAACTGAATGCCAAAAGATGACTCGAGATCACCATGTAACCATATAACTACTTGAATGCTACTCTATGCCATTGACAAATAAAACACGCGTACATGTCATACTGCTTGTAAAGTGTTAGATTCTATTATATAAAACTAGGCAATTCTAGTATATAAAACTAGGCAATTCTAGTATAGCCTAGTTTTATATACTAGAATTGCCTACTTTTATATACTAGAATTGCCTACTTTTATATAATAGTAGGCAATTCTAGTATATAAAACTAGGCTATACTATCATATAAAAATATGCAATTCTAGTATATAAAACAAGGCTATACTATTATATAAAAGTAGGCAATTCTAGTATATAAAACTAGGCTATACTAGAATTGCCTAGTTTTATATACTAGAATTGCCTAGTTTTATATACTAGAATTGCCTAGTTTTATATAATAGAATTGCCTAGTTTTATATAATAGTATAGCCTAGTTTTATATACTAGAATTGCCTACTTTTATATAATAGTATAGCCTAGTTTTATATAATAGTATAGCCTACTTTTATATACTAGAATTGCCTAGTTTTCTATACTAGAATTGCCTAGTTTTCTATACTAGAATTGCCTAGTTTTCTATACTAGAATTGCCTAGTTTTCTATACTAGAATTGCCTAGTTTTCTATACTAGAATTGCAAAACAAACATTAAACAAATCTAGTTTTCTATACTAGAATTGCCTAGTTCTATACTAGAATTGCCTAGTTTTATATACTAGAATTGCCTAGTTTTCTATACTAGATTGCTAGTTTTCTATACTAGAATTGCCTAGTTTTCTATACTAGAATTGCCTAGTTTTCTATACTAGAATTGCCTAGTTTTATATACTAGAATTGCCTAGTTTTATATACTAGAATTGCCTAGTTTTATATACTAGAATTGCCTAGTTTTATATACTAGAATTGCCTAGTTTTATATACTAGAATTGCCTAGTTTATATACTAGAATTGCCTAGTTTTATATACTAGAATTGCCTAGTTTTATATACTAGAATTGCCTAGTTTTATATACTAGAATTGCCTAGTTTTATATACTAGAATTGCCTAGTTTTCTATACTAGAATTGCCTAGTTTTCTATACTAGAATTGCCTAGTTTTATATACTAGAATTGCCTAGTTTTATATACTAGAATTGCCTAGTTTTATATACTAGAATTGTCTAGTTTTATATACTAGAATTGTCTAGTTTTATATACTAGAATTGTCTAGTTTTATATACTAGAATTGTCTAGTTTTATATACTAGAATTGTCTAGTTTTATATACTAGAATTGCTAGTTTTATATACTAGAATTGTCTAGTTTTATATACTAGAATTGCCTAGTTTTATATACTAGAATTGTCTAGTTTTATATACTAGAATTGTCTAGTTTTCTATACTAGAATTGCCTAGTTTTATATACTAGAATTGCCTAGTTTTCTATACTAGAATTGCCTAGTTTTATATAGTAGTATTGCCTAGTTTTATATAGTAGTATTGCCTAGTTTTATATAGTAGTATTGCCTAGTTTTATTAGTAGTTGCATTGCCTAGTTTTAATACTAGAATGCTAGTTTTATATACTAGAATTGTCTAGTTTTATATACTAGAATTGTCTAGTTTTATATACTAGAATTGCCTAGTTTTCTATACTAGAATTGCCTAGTTTTCTATACTAGAATTGCCTAGTTTTCTATACTAGAATTGCCTAGTTTTCTATACTAGAATTGCCTAGTTTTCTATACTAGAATTGCCTAGTTTTCTATACTAGAATTGCCTAGTTTTATATACTAGAATTGCCTAGTTTTATATACTAGAATTGCCTAGTTTTATATACTAGAATTGCCTAGTTTTATATACTAGAATTGCCTAGTTTTATATACTAGAATTGCCTAGTTTTCTATACTAGAATTGCCTAGTTTTCTATACTAGAATTGCCTAGTTTTATATACTAGAATTGTCTAGTTTTCTATACTAGAATTGCCTAGTTTTCTATACTAGAATTGCCTAGTTTTATATACTAGAATTGCCTAGTTTTATATACTAGAATTGCCTAGTTTTATATACTAGAATTGCCTAGTTTTCTATACTAGAATTGTCTAGTTTTATATACTAGAATTGCCTAGTTTTATATACTAGAATTGCCTAGTTTTATATACTAGAATTGCCTAGTTTTCTATACTA
>CM026395.1:33984522-34001901 GCA_014843695.1 Archivesica marissinica
TCAGTGGAAATTGAGCTTAAAATTAACAATATTTAATAAGACAATAAAAATACAGTATTGTGGATATTTAAAAGATTAAAAGGTTGAACCACTCGTTGAATTAACAGTCTTTCAGATGGGGCGTTAAACCGAGGTCTCGTGTCGATGCTTTACACCGTGCACGTAAACGAACCAGAGGAGACTCTGGAATGGGTCTCTATCTGTATCATTGCACTATCCTCCAAAATCTAAAATGACTAATCTCTTCAGGAGGCGTCGCTCAAAATGGCAACCGTGTAGCGACGATAAATAAACGTAAAAACACACAACCACTCGTCATGACAGTGATAGGAAACGAAGTAATGGTGTAAAACTACATAGAAATGTTTGCTTGAAGGCCCATAGGCCTTTTACTTTACATATAAACAAGGTAGCTACCACTGTTTTCTACACAGGCGGAGTCACGATATCACATGACATTTTGGGCGGAGCTAGAACTATCTAAATATCTCGTGGATGTTAATTTATCGATAATAACACACAGGAAGTCGTGATATGTCTATAAATTTCCCAAATGCGAGAACAAGATAAGGACTTTACGGGTCATAGAGCTTTTATCACATGGCAACGACTGAGATGACCCAATAAATCAGCCCCTCGTCGAGTTCACTTATTATTTCTATCGATTAGCGTAGTGGTTAGCTCGCTCGCTTCTCACCAATGCAACCCGGGTTCGATCCTCGGAACGGGAAGTATGTGAGATGGTACGGTGATCACCATATCGGACAGGTGGGTTTTCTCCGGCTACTCCGGCTTTCTCCAACACGAATGACCACATTTACGCTTTCATCAGCGCCAACGAGACTGATTAATATAAGTTGATAAAGCTTGTTTCGCAATCGTTGTAAAATAAATAAAAGTTTAAACTAATTCTACAGTTTTATAAAGGTTTCACAATTGCTATAGATGGGTTTGCAGTTTACGCAGAGTGTCACTGTTTCTTGTAATCTCGAAGAACTTGTGTGGAAACTATTATATTGTGCAACTGATAAGATTTGTATTGATTACGTCTTCACATAGCATAACATGTACCAATATTACGATTTGAAACAAGATTAATATTATTTTGTAAATTTTTCAAGCAATTGTATAAGAACAGATTGTAACTACGATGAGACATGTATTTTTTACTAAAATCATCTTAATAAACAATCTATATTACAATATAAACATGTATATATATAACATAACATACATAATTATATATACATACATAATTATATATACATACATAATTATATATACATACATAATAATATATACATACATACTTATATATACATACATAATAATATATACATACATAATTATATATACATACATAATAATACATACATACTAATATATACATACATAATTATATATACATACATAATTATATATACATACACGCTAATATATACATACATACTTATATATACATACATAATAATATATACATACATAATTATATATACATACATACTAATATATACATACATAATTATATATACATACATAATTATATATACATACACGCTAATATATACACACATAATTATATATTATTATATACATACATAATTATATATACATACATACATAATAATATATACATACATAATTATATATACATACATATGGTGGAGATAATATCAATAAGCTTTAAGCTTTCGATTAAATCTACTGTCATTCTGTATACAATATATATGTACTATACATTACGAATGAATAAATATGTTTAAACCAATTTTATATACATACATAATTATATATACATACATAATAATATATATACATACATAATTATATATACATACATACTAATATATACATACATAATTATATATATACATACATAATTATATATACATACATAATTATATATACATACATACTAATATATACATACATAATTATATATATACATACATAATTATATATACATACATAATAATATATACTATAATATGTGATAATGATACACATATATTTTTATGATTAATGTACTATTGTCAAGAACTATGTACAAAAATGTATAATCATGATAAAGCTTGTAAATTTTGTTTTCTGTATAGAGATATATATATATCAGTTTGATACAGCCTTCACATATTTGCTTGTATGTACACACGTGTAATGTAACCTGGAAGGATTCTGATTGGTCGCGGCATGACAGCTCGCTTTGACACATTCGACATTATTATAGTTTCTGTTCATGCTGATGATGATGAAAATCAACAGCTTAAATCAAGAAAATGCTAAATATACAAATACAAATACATACAAATACATAGCATTTATATAGCGCAAAAATTAAATATTGTTCTATTGCGCTTCACAATTACATATGCAATTTTAAACATTTACCCATGACAATAATATATGGAAATATAAATAAAAAATGTATACATATATAGATATAACTAGGATTCTAGGAATTTGATAAGAACATATTTTATCATGATATCTACACCATTACAGTATATAAGTGAGTGCTTGGATTAACGATAAAAGTGGCAATATGAACCATAGACCCAAACACCGCCGTAAGAATGACAACCGTGATGTGGCCAGTACAGTGAATGGGCCGGTACAGTGATCCGCCCATCACCACACGACAGAGCTCGAACCCAAAAGAATGCCCATACAACACTTCACTCGTCAATCCAATACTTATAAAGTCGATCTTTGATCTTATTGAACACAAATATTGTATTTAAACTGTTTTATATCATCACAGATGTTATTTTGGTACAAAGAGCACACAACTTATCGTTCATAAAATTGCCTAAACAGATGGGTTTTCAGTTTTGATCGGAAACTGGCCTCTAATATGCACTAACTTTAGCTGCATACTATTATATGTGTGTGTCGAGACACAGTCTGTTAAGCCAAAATCCAGTGAATTGTCATGCAACATATAGTGCAACATGCTCTATGTAATATATTTTAAATGGATTCTTCACATGTGAAGGTTTACTCTGGGATTTTCGTCAGTAATTGAGGGAGCGTTTAGCGGAGATAAGGCGAAGATTATCTTGGGTTTATGGGAAACCTTATCGCCAGGACAGAGATAAGGTGTCAATCAGATTTTCTACATATTTCACCACTAATTGCTACTGATGATGTACAACTTTGAATTCCAGTTCCTTGACAGATAGAATTAATGTTTACAACGGCTCAATTTGTACCGAACGTTGATTGATTTCCTGCGAATATAATGTAGTGTAGTACCGTAAACACCGACTGGCTCTAACCCTGGATCAACCGATCAGTATGAACACTGTTTGCAGGAGACGAACTCTCTCCAGAATATAGCGAATTGGTTAGAATATATAGTAATGATTTCATACCATATTTTATGAAACGAGTTTTCGAATGTTGCTATTAAAGCGACACTATATCGGTGAAAACGCAAATGTCTGCAGAATGTAATTTGATATTATATGGTATAATTTGTTTCCAGATCTTTTTCTCAAAATCGGAGTATTTCAACAAATAAACAAACGTCGTATACACGGTTTGTTGACATAACAAAAAATGTAAATAGGGTCGACATTCATGCGTAATACAACACTTTAACCTGAATAACACGCGGTATTGTACATATTTACCGTGATATCTCACATGTGTGCCTATGCATATTTATTTGGAGACTAATCTTAATTAAATTATCTCTAAGCGAAAGTATCGCGTGTTCAATATTGACTTCAATAACAACAAACGTCAATTCAGGAGCCTGTATGACCGTTATATGAAATCCTACTTTCACTTTTGAGGGTGACCGTGCGTCCTAAAACCGCAAACACAAAAACTGTTATGAACTATAATAACATATAGGCCATACCATACTGGAGAGTTGCTATTTGACAGAGGGTGACCGTGCGGTCTAAAACCACGCACGCACGCACGCACGCACGCACGCACGCACGCACGTAATTTAAGAAAATATAAGACGTAATTCATACGTATGCAATGTGTAAAATGGAGCAAGTGTTAATGAATGGCATGCTCGTAAAAGAACCAGAGGAGACTCTGGAATGGGTCTATGTCTGTATCATTGCACTATCCTCCAACAATCTAAAATGAATAATCTCTTCAGGAGGCGTCGCTCATATGGGCAACAAGTAGCGACGATAAATAAACGTAAAACACAGACATCATAATACCAACGGTATAGAATTATACCTATATGTACACTTGTATGTTATATAGGGAACGTATTGCTTGTATAATTATCGCTTCCAAGAACAACAAATTGAATAACAGACAGCGTCACGGGGCATGCGAAACGGACAGAAAATGAACGTAATTTTAATTAGCGCATGCAAACTTCAAAGTGACGTTATTTCATTTTGTTGTGGAGTCGTGACCATTTTCGATTAAAACAATAAACACGCCCCCTGTTGGACAAATCGGACACTTCCTTTGAAGAGTTCTATGTTTATTGTCTTAGGCAAGGCGCTGAGGAGGTCAATTAATTTACAAGCGAGTGAACCATTCAAACATTCAAAAGCAGCTATTCTGAATCGAGTGATAGATGTGTGTGTGCGTGAACCGAATAATTATAATATAAATACATTAGATTGTGCGGATAATATTATATAATATTACAAACACGACGAATACATTTGAAATAGCGATAATGAAAATCGTTAGATATCGTTTCTTTATTACAACAGTTAAAATCAAGATGCTGACTTCAATCAGGGACCTAGCTAGCTTTTCTATTACCTCCCCTGGCAGATAAAGTCCGATTTATCCCTAAATGTATAGCGGTCCTTTCAGTTGGAATCCTTTGTTTTTACTGTTGTTCCATACACTACAATTTCCGGACTCTATGAGAGACATACCTGGCGTTTCTATTACCTCCCTTGGCAGATAAAGTGCGATTTATCCCGAAATGTTTAGCGGTCCTTTCAGTTGGAATCCTTTGTTCCCTAATCAGATGTTGCCGTATGATAGATGCGAGTTTATCATATTATTGTTAGTTGTTAATAAATATGTACAGATTTATACCCAGTGTATATATTGTAGGATATATGTCTATATATAGTAATTTCATAATTATAAGATGAGAAAGTGGTAAAAAATTGATAGCATGGTGTGCAAAGGAAACAACGATAACAACAGAGGAAACAACTTAAGAGAATCTACATATTTTTAGGAAGTATTTAGGGGCAGTAACTGACCGATGTCTCTCATCGCAAACACAATACCTTAGCATTGCGAGCTGAGAAATAGAAAACAATACCACAATATACCACAATATGTATATATTGAGGAAGTATATCTATCAGTGAAGAAATAAATCAAAAGTAGGGCAGCTAGTTTTTCAACAGGTGGCACATTATTCGTGTTACTGGTCACTGATTAATGGGTAATCATCGCAGATAAATGGTATTACCTGTTGAAACATGCTCCCCGTAGACCTACTGTCAGTAGCCAATAACTCTGACCACCCCTCGCCGAGAGAGGCACGTAGATGAGAGATGCTTCATTAATTACTCGGCAGGGGGGTAATGTTACATTATTACACGCTCGGTTGTTCATTATATTGCTATAGGTTTGTAGAACATCACTTTTTACAGGGTAAACATAAATGTTCCAGTAGCCGTGCAATGCTTTGTTTAAAGTTTTTGGTTCTTCCAAATATTCGAATACTATAAATGTATTCGAATATTCGGACGTTTGCGCGAATATTCGAATATTTGGGTATTCGTTGCCTTCCATAGTTTAACCATATTTATTCGACATTATATAACATAATTTACTACACAATAAATACAAATGGATTGAAATGAAAGCTAAAAGCTTATTGAATTTCTCTCCAATGCAATGCTTGACCGAGTACATGTATATAAAGACGTAAATTTAATTTACAACGATTACGAAACAAGCTTTAACAACTTATATTAATCACTCTCGTTGGCGTGGGTGAGAGCTAAATATAACCATTCGTGTTGGAGGACATCGGAGTACCGGAGAAAACCCACCTGCCCGATCTGGCGACCACCTTTACTTCCAACATACTTCCCATTGTTGTATACACAATGTTGGTATTGATATTTTAGTCAATTCAATCAAAGCATGATGAACCTATTGGCAACTTGGGAAAGGTATAATACCTGCGAACTGGACAATTCTTAAACATCTAAAAATATGTTAGTTTAAACTTTATTTTTACAACGATTGCGAAACAAGCTTCAACAACTTATATTAATCACTCTCGTTGGCGCGGATGAAAGCGTAAATGTGGTCATCGGTGTTGGAGGAAACAGGAGTACCCGGAGAAAACCCACCTACCCGATATGGCGACCACCGTATCACCACACATACTTCCCGGTATGAGGATTGGACCCGAGTTGTATTGGTGAGAAACGAGCGCGCTAACCACTGCGCTACTCAGATGAATATATTGAGTCCCTGTCTTATTACTTTGTTTGATTGTGTGTTCGTATTTCGTATATTAAGTGTGTTTTTATGTTTATTTATCGTCGCTACCGGTTGCCCATATGAGCGACGCCTTCTGACGAGTTTAGTCATTTTAGATATTTGGAGGATAGTGCATGATACAGAAAGAGACCCATTCCAGAATCCCCTCTGGTTCTTTTACGTGCACGGTGTAAAGCACCGACACGAGACCTCGGTTTAACGTCCCATCTGAAAGACTGTTAATTTTATTAGGGTCAGACGGGGCTCGAACCTGCAATCCCTGGATTACCAGTCCAGCGTGTTACCACTGGACTACAGATCCGTCTGTGTATATTAAGTATCACCAACAACTACATAATATCATAGCTATTGTCTCTATCTCCATACGGGAGAGCCCAGTATTGTCTATATCTCCATACGGGAGAACCCAGTATTGTCTCTATCTCCATACGGGAGAGCCCAGTATTGTCTTTATCTCCATACGGGAGAGCCCAGTATTGTCTCTATCTCCATACGGGAGAGCCCAGTATTGTCTCTATCTCCATACGGGAGAGCCCAGTATTGTTTCTACTCCATACGGGAGAGCCCAGTTTTGTTTCTATCTCCATACGGGAGAGCCCAGTATTGTCTCTATCTCCATACGGAGAGCCCAGTATTGTCTCTATCTCCATACGGGAGAGCCCAGTATTGTCTCTATCTCCATACGGGAGAGCCCAGTATTGTCTCTATCTCCATACGGGAGAGCCCGGTATTGTCTCTATCTCCATACGGGAGAGCCCAGTATTGTCTATATCTCCATACGGGAGAGCCCAGTATTGTCTCTATCTCCATACGGGAGAGCCCAGTATTGTCTCTATCTCCATACGGGAGAGCACAGTATTGTCTATATCTCCATACGGGAGAGCCCAGTATTGTCTATATCTCCATACGGGAGAGCCCAGTATTGTCTCTATCTCCATACGGGAGAGCCCAGTATTGTCTCTATCTCCATACGGGAGAGCCCAGTATTGTCTCTATCTACATACGGGAGAACCCAGTATTGTTTCTAATGAGAGACATCGGTCAGTTACTGCCCCTGAATACTCCCTGAAAGTATGTAGATCCTCTTCTTAGTTTCCTCTGTTTTTATCGTTGCTTCCTTTGCACACCATGCTATCAATGTTCTTCCACTTTCTCATATTATGATTATTATGGTAATATATTTCGACAGATATCCTTACAGTATATCCTATGGGTTAACAATCTGTACATTTCTTTATCAATGAACTAACGTGATTTGGATAAAATCACATTCATCATAACGCAACATCTGGTTATGGAACAACTGTAAACACAAAGGATTCCAACAAAAATGACCTATTTATATATAGGGATAATCCAAACTTGATCTGCCAAGGGAGGTAATAGAAAATTAGCGATATCTCTTATATATTCTTTTAGACAACAATTTAGCAAATTTGATATAAAAATGTGCGAAATATTGGGTAAATTAGTGTGCAATGTGTGAAGGACATATATTTAGTTATAAATCAGACTTGATCAACCAAGGGAGGTAATATAAACACCAGCGAGGTTCCTTATTGAGAACAGTTTATAAAGTTATATACTAACTTAGTACTGCGCAAGCTCACGTGTAGGAGCATTTCACAGTTAATCCAGAAGAACCTTAACTCTAATAAATCAGCAGGAATTGACGGCATTATTACTGAAAACACACAGCTGTATTTGGGAGGCGTGTGTAAGGACGAGATAAGGTGGCACGTTCTCTCTTTTTATTACCGTTTTATCACATTATAGAACATGCTAACACTCTATTAAAATTCATTGCTCACAAATTACGAGACTTGAGAATGACGAGCATGGGGTTTCCAGTATATCAATATGAGAACTTGGGGAGGGCCGCAACTAATGCTGTTAAAACGTGTGGCCCAACCCATTGGCTTGAACATTTATTGACAATTCTTAGTTTATACAAATTTATTTTAGCTCGATTGCAAAACAAGTTATTATAACTTATATTAATCACTCTCGAGACCTCATTCCTGATGGAATCCATCGCCACGAGGGAGAGAGAAGAGGCAACGTGGAATTTAAATGCCTTGCCTAACAGCACAATCGTAACGGCTCCAGCGGGGCTCGAACTCCGGACCGTTCGCACCTGAAGCGAACGCGCATCCACTGCGCTATCACGACTTCCACTTCCACTTTGACAATTCGTGTGCACAACAATGACATAAATCGTATATACTATGCATAATTATACAAGTATGTGCACTTGTTTTGTTCTGTACATTGTATATATAGAACGAATGCAATAAAATATGATTAAACTAGAACTACACGCTATATTAATCGGATTTCCCCCCAAAACAACTCTAGACCATCAACCGCATATTGTCAATTAATAATAATTTAATAAAAATAATTCGTATGAATTATGTGTCACGGCCATGGTATTTATTTATTATTGTGTTGATATGAAGGATAGACAAGCATATCTCCCCATTTTCAATTCGTATGGCGGTTTGCTATCTGACAATATCAATTATAAACTAGATAAAGTTGTTGTTTCGAAATGTCAACATTTCAATTATGATGACTGAAATATAGAGTATACCCTGGCAGGGGAAATGGGTGGTATAATGTGTTGATGTTGACGATCGTTTGGGTGATACATTTAAAGTTCAAATATATCCAACTATGATTAGTTTAAATCCCAGTTAATTGCATAGAACTGTACAGAGTGACGTTGCATGTGTATACAAGGTTAGCCTGCAACTCCCATTTCTTTCCACACTTCATAGAATAATGTTTTCATTACTCATAGCACTAACGCCAAGCTGTAGCCGTTACGATGGTGCCCTTAGTCATAAGCGTTTAAATTCCACATTGCCTCGTCTCTCCCCCTCGTGGCGATGGATTCCATCAGGAATGAGGTATCGAGATTAATATAACTTATAATAACTTGTTTCGCAATCGAGCTAAACAATTGTATATTGTACTGTAACCTATCATCACTGGTGGTCACGGAAAAGTTTTCTTACAGAGGTTGGTGCACCACGTACTGGTTAACTGGAGCCGACCCAGGAAATGTGTTGTTTTGTAAACTGCCCGTCGCTCAAATGGGCAAAGCGACGTTAAATAAACTAAAATAAAAAAAATAAAAATAAAGGTTTGAAAACATGAGTCGGAAATAAAGCACTTAAATGCTTAAGACTATATGTAAGTGTGCATGCTACATGTGCAAAGCAAATGATTGACGATTGTTCCCATTTTCTTCTACACGTGAACGTCATGTGCGTTAGTAATAGCTTCACCATGGAACTATAGGACCCTGCTCAGTCTTTGAATTTAATCTGATTAACGCATACGCAGCAAGTCAAAACTATAGCATTTCTAATTAGAATAAAAAATACAGAAACGAAATTTGAGGCGATGACAGAGGGCTCTAAATTCAAAACATTTCTAGTGTTGTGCAATATTTCACGATCTCTACATGCGCATGTTTGAGGGATGAAAACGTACAGTCGGCACCCTGGGCGGATGGAAGCGATCAAATTCACACGTGAGATATTCACAGCTGCGCACATCTTGTGAAATCAGAAAATTGAGCTCATGTGAAATGGTATGTATTTAGCCACAGGCCGGGTTAATTTTCTCTATGTATTTATGGGAATGTTATGGAATGAACCGTTTGCCCTACACTGATCAGTTCTATGGGAACATTGTCCGAACTGGGTAGGTTATTTACAGATGGTCGGTGATTTTACCATGGGACATTGTGTACTCATATGAAATACCTACATCATCATATTTCGCAATTAATTTATCTGATATTGCACTCAAAACTTCCAACCGACGTAACTTTTTCTTTCATAAAAGCTAATATGCCACAATGAAAAATGGCGTCGCGTAAGAATCTTCTCCATGGGCGGTAACTAATGAAAAGTGACGTCATGCAGCGGGAATTAAAACAACTTTGCTATATCTGATTTCCAAATAAGATTTAAGAAATGTACTCAAATACGTGAATCACAAATGCGGTGCCACGGACAGATTGGGCAGGCTTCAGTATTCTAGATCTGGATATATATAAAACTAGAGAAAGGGTTGGTTATATACATCTCAAAGAGAGAGGGGTTAATTTGGGGTCTCTGACTGTTGATGAAGTCACGTGACCACGTGTTTGATGGGTTATACAGGCGTTTAACAGTAATACGATATAAGTTAAAGAATTGGGAACATCAATCATTGCTGGAGAGATGGTGGTGCGCGCCCGGTAACAGGGTGTAAGGTTACATAATACACACAGGATTAAACACACTCTCACACAAACAACCGCATTACACTTCACCTCTACCATCTACGTTATATACCATAATGCTGGTTAATATTCTGCATCATTTACTCGAATAAGGACATTTATCAAACATTGATTGACATTGGTCAGTGACTGCCTCAATAGTATTTAAGGAGGATAGGTCCTTTTAATTTGTTAATTTCCTCTGTTTTGATCGTGCTTTACTTTGCACCATATGTTATGCATTCAACCATTTTCTCATCTTGCAATTATTAAAATCTCGACATATATTCTATAGCATATCTAAATGTATTCTCTACTATAAAAATTGCTATCAATTAATTAACTTGATTTTTATACAATCGCACTTATCATGCCCCAATATCAGAGTTTTGCAGTATTAGGCAAGCCAGAGTTTTACAGTATTAGGGAAGCCAGAGTTTTGCAGTATTAGGGAGGCCAGAGTTTTGCAGTATTAGGGAAGCCATAGTTTTGCAGTAGTAGGGAAGCCATAGTTTTACAGTATTAGGCAAGCCAGAGTTTTGCAGTATTAGGGAGGCCATAGCTTTGCAGTATTAGGGAGGCCAGAGTTTTGCAGTATTAGGCAAGCCAGAGTTTTGCAGTATTAGGCAAGCCAGAGTTTTGCAGTATTAGGGAAGCCAGAGTTTTGCAGTATTAGGGAAGCCAGAGTTTTGCAGTATTAGGGAAGCCAGAGTTTTGCAGTATTAGGCAAGCCAAAGTTTTGCAGTATTAGGCAAGCCAGAGTTTTGCAGTATTAGGCAAGCCAGAGTTTTGCAGTATTAGGGAAGCCAGAGTTTTGCAGTATTAGGCAAGCCAAAGTTTTGCAGTATTAGGCAAGCCAGAGTTTTGCAGTATTAGGGAAGCCAGAGTGTTGCAGTATTAGGGAAGACAGAGTTTTGCAGTATTAGGGAGGCCAGAGTTTTGCAGTATTAAGGAGGCCAGAGTTTTGCAGTATTAGGCAAGCCAGAGTTTTGCAGTATTAGGGAAGCCATAGTTTTACAGTATTAGGGAAGCCATAGTTTTGCAGTATTAGGGAAGCCATAGTTTTACAGTATTAGGCAAGCCAGAGTTTTGCAGTATTAGGGAGGCCAGAGTTTTGCAGTATTAAGGAGGCCAGAGTTTTGCAGTATTAGGCAAGCCAGAGTTTTGCAGTATTAGGGAAGCCATAGTTTTACAGTATTAGGGAAGCCATAGTTTTGCAGTATTAGGGAAGCCATAGTTTTACAGTATTAGGCAAGCCAGAGTTTTGCAGTATTAGGGAGGCCAGAGTTTTGCAGTATTAAGGAGGCCAGAGTTTTGCAGTATTAGGCAAGCCAGAGTTTTGCAGTATTAGGGAAGCCATAGTTTTACAGTATTAGGGAAGCCATAGTTTTACAGTATTAGGGAAGCCATAGTTTTGCAGTATTAGGGAAGCCATAGTTTTACAGTATTAGGCAAGCCAGAGTTTTACAGTATTATGGAAGCCAGAGTTTCACAGTATTAGGGAAGCCAGAGTTTTACAGTATTAGGGAAGCCAGAGTTTTACAGTATTAGGGAAGCCAGTGTTTTGCAATATTATGGCAGCCAGAGTTTTGCAGCATTAGGGATGTTCAAACCATTGAGTTCAAACCATTATTAATAGCAAGTTCACATTTTTGTATCAACCGTACAGAAGAAGTAGAACATTGGTTCGATTTTTTTTCCAGTGTATGAATAATAATATATACTTGAAAATTCATGTTTTCCCACAAAACTGTTATACTCCTTTTATTGTCTTACAAATAAAAAAACGTTTTATGCTCCTCGCGGAATGAATCCCACGTATGTATTAATGTTTTCCCCACCCCTATCCATCATTAATCATTTCCTGTCGACCTCCTCAACATCTCGCAACGGCTCTTCTATTCTCGTCCTAACGCGCAGGCAGTAACGACGCACTATAAATCACTTTCCCTTGTCATCATCGTCTTTTATGTTCATAAAGGAGTCAATCTACGGATAAAAGACATCTTAAATTTTCTAAATATTATGGGCAAACAAATATCTTAATAATTCTCAAATGTTAATTCTTAACAGACAGGGTATATGCAGTTAATTCACATCAAGCCGGGATGTACCCGTCACACACTACGCCTGGCTGTTATTTTACTGCAACCAAAAATGTATTTAATAAACAAACATGTACTTGTTCTTCAAAATTAAATATCGTGGAAGTTGTGATAGCTTCTGGTGCGAACGGTCCGGAGTTCGAGCCCCGCTGGAGCCGTTACGAGTGTGCCCTTAGGCAAGGCATTTAAATTCCACGTTGCCTCTTCTCTCTCCCTCGTGGCGATGGATTCCATCAGGAATGAGGTCTCGGGAGTGATTAATATAAGTTGTACGAACTTGTTTCGCAATCGATCTAAAATAAATTTGTATAAACTAAAATTAAATATTGCACCAGGGAAACAAACAATTAAGATTTAATTTTGAGGACATGCGTCAACATGCAACACGTGTAAACGTTCTACTTCTCACGTCAAGTTCGTCCAGTGACAGGCATCAACACCGCCTAAGTGATTCAAAGCAAATTATTTAGTATAATCAAAATGGAATTTTGAGGAAATTTGTGCAGTAGAAATTAATTTAACAAGATATCGTTTTTCAAAAGTTGAACAATTAACTGCCGTTCATCCTGTCAATCATTTTGTGGCAGACGACATCCGACTTCCGGTGATTGGTTCTCTTTCCGATATTTTTCGCATCTAGTTGTTGCAGGTTATATCAAGTACACACACATCAACGCATATAGTTTACCTTGACGCTATTAGACAGTACGCATCGTGTAAGGAAACTCTAGATCACAGAAATAATTAAATAACATTGGAAATATACAGGCAGAACAGTATTAACAAAAACTGAGTATTTCAACTAATAAACAAACGTCGTATACGCGGTTTGTTGACATAACAAAATAATGTAAACATCAATGCCTAATACAACTAGTGTATCCCGAATAACATGAGTTATGGTACAGATTTACCGTTATACCTCACATTTGTGCCTATTTATTTGTAGACTATGCTTAGTTTAATTATCTCTAAGCGACATTATCTCACGTTTAGTATGGACTCCGATGACAAACAAACGTCAATTCAAGAGCATGGATGAAATCATAGTTTCAATCCACAAACAATACTGTTTACTGATTCAATGTTAGTATTCTAATGTATTCGGACGAATTTGTAGTAACACTTCATTTATACGTGAAAAAAAAGCATTTTATTTGCTTTTTGCGATGTAATGTGGCGTTAAGTGTGGTTGACAATGATCGAATACATTGTGCATCAGTTCACAGACGCTTGGAGTCTGGACAACCCGACACGGGTTCAGAACCAATTTTTTTATATTTTAAACCATAGGCTTGACACTATACGTACACCCATTTTAGATCACAGCCAAGCATATGTATTAGTGACGGGATGTCCTTTTTAAATATGCTTGGATATGGCCTTAAATATGTGTATGTATAGTGTCAAGCCTATGGTTGATCACACTGTTCTTAAACAAATTAATTTGGTTTTGAACCCACAACAACTTGTTCAAACCCCAAGCGTCTGTGCATCAGTTCGGAAAACGGGAACCTTTAGTAGTAATGTATATAGTGTGCAAATTGTCTGATACAGCCACGTTAAAGTGTCTATTTGTACTTGTGTCCGCCATTCACTATGATATCTTCTAAAATAAAGGCCCGGTGTTCGAGCCCCGCTGGTGCCGTTACAATTGTGCCCTAAGGCAATGCATTTAAATTCTGCGTTGCCTCTTCTCTCTCCTTCGAGACGATGGATTCAATCAGCAATGAGGTCTCGAACTTGTTTCGCAATCAAGCTGAAAAAATGTGTATAAACTAATTATTTTACGTATTTAGCAACGTGCTCCGGTTGTACGGCCAGCTTCATAGTCGCTTAGCCCACACACTAAATGACGAATCATAATGCATACTGTGCAAATGTAACCGTCTACACTAGTTTCTACAACTTCCGCTTTAGAATTGATATCAAACCAGCTTCCCACAAGCTGGCTTAATAAGTACTTACTTACGTGGCTTAAACTTCACAAGGTGTTCTCTCTTTATCAGATTGTTCTCCACAACCATTTCAAATGTCATATGTATACAATTGTATAACTATAGCTTAAACTACACTATTTATATAAGTCTCTCTCTCTATATATCATTATAATATTATCAACTTATATTAATATATATCGTACAACTGGGGATCATTATATAGTACAACTCGGGGATGTAGCTCAGTGGTAGAGCGCTTGCTTCGCATGTGAGAGGCCCCGGGTTCAATCCCCGGCATCTCCATATTTTTCTATTCATGTGATCCTAGAATTAGTCTGTCGATTTTTTACTTTTTAGCTTCTGGCAAAATGACAGCCTGCATGGGGAAACTTGATTTCCGATCGTAGCGCCATCTACTTACACCCTAATTTATCAATGTGTAGATTTGAAGAACGACAACTCTTCTCTATAAGATAATATCGCTAAATATAGAAACGGAATTCTACCGGAAATCGCATAACAGGCACGATTATATGATCGTCATTTCCGAATATACACGAATGCTCCCGTAGCCCTCATTTACATGGCAAACATATAATTTACCGTTTCTGTGTTATATCGACGAGATAACGGATATTACGTTTAGGTAATGGGTCGATTCGGCGTAATTGAAATAAGGACGACTTAAATCTTAAGTAAATATGTCAAATCAGATGCACATTGTACTTTTTAAAACTAGTTATCGTTCCATTGACCCGTAAACAATGGCGGCCAATTATAAAGTTGTGTAATTTTTGGTTAATTTGGTTTTGAACCCTCAACAATTTGTCCAAACCCCAAGCGTCTGTGCATCAGTTCGGACAACGGGAACCTTTAGTAGTAATGTATGTAGTGTGCACATTGTCTGATACAGCTACGTTAAATTTGTACGTGTGTCCGCCATTCACTATGATATCTTCAAACATAAAGGCCCGGTGTTCGAGCACATCTGGTGCCGTTACAATTGTGCCATAAGGCAATGCATTTAAATTCTGCGTTGCCTCTTCTCTCTCCTTCGAGACGATGGATTCAATCAGCAATGAGGTCTCGAACTTGTTTCGCAATCAAGCTAAAAAAATTGTATAAACTAATTATTTTACGTATTTAGCAACGTGCTCCGGTTGTACGGCCAGCTTCATAGTCGTTAGCCCACACACTAAATGACGAATCATAATGCATAGTCGCTTAGCCCACACACTAAATGACGAATCATAATGCATAGTCGCTTAGCCCACACACTAAATGACGAATCATAATGCATAGTCGCTTAGCCCACACACTAAATGACGAATCATAATGCATAGTCGCTTAGCCCACACACTAAATGACGAATCATAATGCATAGTCGCTTAGCCCACACACTAAATGACGAATCATAATGCATAGTCGCTTAGCCCACACACTAAATGACGAATCATAATGCATAGTCGCTTAGCCCACACACTAAATGACGAATCATAATGCATAGTCGCTTAGCCCACACACTAAATGACGAATCATAATGCATAGTCGCTTAGCCCACACACTAAATGACGAATCATAATGCATAGTCGCTTAGCCCACACACTAAATGACGAATCATAATGCATAGTCGCTTAGCCCACACACTAAATGACGAATCATAATGCATAGTCGCTTAGCCCACACACTAAATGACGAATCATAATGCATAGTCGCTTAGCCCACACACTAAATGACGAATCATAATGCATAGTCGCTTAGCCCACACACTAAATGACGAATCATAATGCATAGTCGCTTAGCCCACACACTAAATGACGAATCATAATGCATAGTCGCTTAGCCCACACACTAAATGACGAATCATAATGCATAGTCGCTTAGCCCACACACTAAATGACGAATCATAATGCATAGTCGCTTAGCCCACACACTAAATGACGAATCATAATGCATAGTCGCTTAGCCCACACACTAAATGACGAATCATAATGCATAGTCGCTTAGCCCACACACTAAATGACGAATCATAATGCATAGTCGCTTAGCCCACACACTAAATGACGAATCATAATGCATAGTCGCTTAGCCCACACACTAAATGACGAATCATAATGCATAGTCGCTTAGCCCACACACTAAATGACGAATCATAATGCATAGTCGCTTAGCCCACACACTAAATGACGAATCATAATGCATAGTCGCTTAGTCCACACACGAAATGACGAATCATAATGCATAGTCGCTTAGCCCACACACTAAATGACGAATCATTATGCATAGTCGCTTAGCCCACACACTAAATGACGAATCATAATGCATAGTCGCTTAGCCCACACACTAAATGACGAATCATAATGCATAGTCGCTTAGCCCACACACTAAATGACGAATCATAATGCATAGTCGCTTAGCCCACACACTAAATGACGAATCATAATGCATAGTCGTTTAGCCCACACACTAAATGACGAATCATTATGCATAGTCGCTTAGCTCACACACTAAATGACGAATCATAATGCATAGTCGCTTAGCCCACACTAAATGACGAATCATAATGCATAGTCGC
>CM026395.1:34002901-34068470 GCA_014843695.1 Archivesica marissinica
CCTTCCGAGCAGCTGTGTTGAGGGGGACATCAGGTGCACTTCCTTCCGAGCAGCTGTGTTGAGGGAGACATCAGGTGCACTTCCTTCCGAGCAGCTGTGTTGAGGGAGACATCAGGTGCACTTCCTTCCGAGCAGCTGTGTTGAGGGAGACATCAGGTGCACTCCTTCCGAGCAGCTGTGTTGAGGGAGACATTAGGTGCACGTCCTTCCGAGCAGCTGTGTTGAGGGTGACATCAGGTGCACTTCCTTCCGAGCAGCTGTGTTGAGGGAGACATCAGGTGCACTTCCTTCCGAGCAGCTGTGTTGAGGGGGACATCAGGTGCACGTCCTTCCGAGCAGCTGTGTTGAGGGTGACATCAGGTGCACTTCCTTCCGAGCAGCTGTGTTGAGGGAGACATCAGGTGCACTTCCTTCCGAGCAGCTGTGTTGAGGGGGACATCAGGTGCACTTACTTCCGAGCAGCTGTGTTGAGGGAGACATCAGGTGCACTTCCTTCCGAGCAGCTGTGTGAGGGAGACATCAGGTGCACTTCCGAGCAGCTGTGTTGAGGGGAGACATCAGGTGCACTTCCTTCCGAGCAGCTGTGTTGAGGGAGACATCAGGTGCACTTCCGAGCAGCTGTGTTGAGGGAGACATCAGGTGCACTTCTGAGCAGCTGTGTTGAGGGAGACATTAGGTGCACTTCCTTCCGAGCAGCTGTGTTGAGGGGGACATCAGGTGCACTTCCTTCCGAGCAGCTGTGTTGAGGGTGACATCAGTGCACTTCCTTCCGAGCAGCTGTGTTGAGGGAGCATCAGGTGCACTTCCTTCCGAGCAGCTGTGTGAGGGAGACATCAGGTCACTCCTTCGAGCAGCTGTGTTGAGGGAGACATCAGGTGCACTTCCTTGAGCAGCTGTGTTGAGGGAGACATCAGGTGCACTTCCGGTGTGTTGGGTGGTGTTGGGTGTGTTGGGGGTGGTGTTCCGAGCAGCTGTGTTGAGGGGGACATCAGGTGCACTTCCTTCCGAGCAGCTGTGTTGAGGGAGACATCAGGTGCACTTCCTTCCGAGCAGCTTGTGAGGGGGATAGGTGCACTTCTTCCGAGCAGCTGTGTTGAGGGAGACATCAGGTGCACTTCCTTCCGAGCAGCTGTGTTGAGGGTGACATCAGCTGCACTTCCTTCCGAGCAGCTGTGTTGAGGGTGACATCAGGTGCACCTCCTTCCGAGCAGCTGTGTTGAGGGTGACATCAGCTGCACTTCCTTCCGAGCAGCTGTGTTGAGGGTGACATCAGCTGCACTTCCTTCTGAGCAGCTGTGTTGAGGGTGACATCAGGTGCACTTCCTTCCGAGCAGCTGTGTTGAGGGAGATATCAGGTACACTTCCTTCCGAGCAGCTGTGTTGAGGGAGACATCAGGTGCACTTCCGAGCAGCTGTGTTGAGGGAGACATCAGGTGCACTTCCTTCCGAGCAGCTGTGTTGAGGGAGACATCAGGTGCACTTCCTTCCGAGCAGCTGTGTTGAGGGGGACATCAGGTGCACTTCCTTCCGAGCAGCTGTGTTGAGGGGGACATCAGGTGCACTTCCGAGCAGCTGTGTTGAGGGAGACATCAGGTGCACTTCCGAGCAGCTGTGTTGAGGAAGACATCAGGTGCACTTCCTTCCGAGCAGCTGTGTGGAGGGGGGACATCAGGTGCACGTCCTTCCGAGCAGCTGTGTTGAGGGGGACATCAGGTGCACGTCCTTCCGAGCAGCTGTGTTGAGGGAGACATCAGGTACACTTCCTTCCGAGCAGCTGTGTTGAGGGGAGACATCAGGTACACTTCCTTCCGAGCAGCTGTGTTGAGGGGGGACATCAGGTGCATGAAATCATTCGAAATCGTCCCAAAAAGGGATCCAAACTTACTGTGAGTGACAAGTGATTTGAAGTCAACGACCGTAACCACTCGGTTATTTTTGTAAGCACGCGTTGCTATTTAACCTGCCTGCCTAATAAACCTTTCAACACGTCATAGTTTATGACGTCATACGTTGACATATGGTATGACACAATTCAGCAGTTCAGTTCATGAATATTCCGTATACTTTCCTCTCAGACTCTTAACATCTTTGTTATAATGGTCAAAACCTGCCTCCCTACTAAACCTTTCGTGATGTCATAGCGCTGCGTTTATGACGTCATATGCTCAAAGATGGTATGATAAACTTCAGGTCATTAATACTTGGTATTTCATGCTATGTATTGTTTATGTGTATGACATATGTACTATTGATTTGCAATAAAATATGGTTAAATAAAAAAAAGGTAAAAGTATTAAATTGACAAGTAATTTTATTTTCCATGTGTAGGCCTATGCTTGTAAATTTGGTGTTGTGTGTTTTACGTTTATTTATCGTCGCTACCGGTTGGCAATATGAGCGACGCCTCCTGAAGAGATTAGTCATTTTTGATTTTTGGAGGGTAGTGCAATGATACAGACAGAGACCCATTCCAGAATCTTCTCTGGTTCTTTTACGTGCACAGTGTAAAGCACCGACACAAGATCTCGGTTTAACGTCCCCATTTTATTAGGGTCAGACGGACGATCGAACCTGCGATCCCTGGATTACCAGTCCAGCGTGTTAGCCACTGGACTACAGATCCATCTGTCAACGGTCCGTGTACCAATGCCCCGGAATATCAAAGAAACGCTGCTCAACACTGCGCATGCCCGTAGAAATTAGACTAGCAAATGAGAAGGGTACAGGTTACACAAATGTGACCCGCCATATCAAAATCAGTCGTAAGTCGGGATTATCGTAAGGCAGATAATTACATTATAAGTCAACAAAATGGTATTTTAACAATTATTTCACATTATTGTATAATGACATTTTATAATCATTTATCTTTATAATAAATGTGATAGAAGCACGTATTTGTGTAATTTAAGGCATTAAAAACACATTTCAATTAGCTTAGTGTTAATTGCCATTGTTATTAATCGCAGTGAAACAAAAGATCTAAGCCGGGTAGGTGGTGTTTATGTGTCCGTATCTGTAGCCACTTTCTTTACGAACACCCAATTCGATGGTGATTGAGCTTATTTACCCTCGCCGCCGGCGAACTATATGGGCGAGCTTAACACCCAATTCTAACAGGAACTGTTATTTTTATAGCTTCTTTCTGTTCCGAAAATTGGGCCGGGAACCAGTATATCCCACATTGTTACCGGATATACAAGGAACAAGTTTCTTTCGAGAAAGGCAAAACCAGGTGCCAGGAGGAAGGAGGGGAGCTGGCGCCATCTATGACGCTGTTTGATTGGACATTTGTGGTGGCTGTGTTTGATTTTTACAGTCGAGACGATACGTGTGAGTTTCACGAATATATTTTTACAAATACCGGTAGTAATTATTTACGTTTAAAAATAGTAATTATTTACGTTTAAAAATAGTAATTATTTTACGTTTAAAAATAGTAATTATTTTACGTTTAAAAATAGTAATTATTTTACGTTTAAAAATAGTAATTATTTACGTTTAAAAATAGTAATTATTTTACGTTTAAAAATAGAGTAATTATTTTACGCTTAAAAATAATAATTATTTTACGTTTAAAAATAGTCATTATTTTATGTTTACAATTCCTACATAGAGTGTTTAGAGCTACACTGTTAAAATCATTTAAACATCAAAACTCCACTATTGGTCAAAAGACCGCTATACGTCAAAATACCGCTAAGCTTCATAAAAAATCCGTTATGCGTCAAAAGACCGCTAAGCTTCATATAAAATCCGTTATGCATCAAAAGACTGCTATTTGCTTCATATAAAATCCACTACCAATATTGGAAATATCCATCCTGAACACCTATACATTTGACCATAATTATTTCAGATTTTTCTATCAACAATATAACCAGATTATGGGTGGAGAACACAACGAACACGAGGCAATGCAGTTCCTTCAATACCAGTCGGGCTGCGAACAATTTACAAAACGCCATCCAGGACACAGACTGTAACACGCATCTCCTGTACATCTGTGTGAAGCCGACAACATTTGTGGGTAAATAATGGACTCTATTTAACCATAACTGCAGTATAAAATAATAATCTAATACTTGGACATAGAATGAAAAAATGTATTAAGATTTGTACTGCAAGACCCTGTGTGGCCCTCGGCACAGTATTTCAGGCACCAACGACCACCCGGGTGGAAACACCGACTTTCCGCAAGCTGGCTTGATAGATTCCTTGTATGAAATAATTCGACACCCTCACAAAGATTCATGGGGCGGGGGTACATGTATTGTATCTTATCATCGCTACCCGTTACCCCTATGAGCGACGCTTCCTAAAGAGATTAGTCATTTTCGATTTTTGGAGGATAGTGCAATGATACAGAGACGCATTCCAGAGTCTCGTCTCGTTCTTTTACATGCACGATGTAAAGCACTGACACGAGACCTCGGTTTAAAGTCCCGGTTTTAAGACTGTTAATTGTATTAGGGTCAGAACGGGGATCGAACCTGCCATCCCTGTATTACCAGTCCAGCGTGTTAACCACTTGACTACAGATCCATCTGTATAGGTCCGTGTATCAATGCTGCGACATATCAAAAAAACGCTGCTCAACAATGCGAATGCGCACGCATGCCTATAGCTTCTAGTGTGCATGCCAGTAGCATATCATTATTGAGGAAATTCACACAAACCTGGCACATATGTTCGACAAAGGACAATCATTTTTATATTTTAGCTCGAACGCGAAACAAGTTTTTATAATGTAAATCGCTCTCGAGACCTAATTCCTGTTGGAATTCATCGCCATGAGTGATATGAAAGAGACACATGCGGAATTTAAATGCCTTGCCTAAAGGCACAATCGTAACAGCTACAGCTGAAACGAACGCACTACCACTACGCTATCAATGGAAATGCAATAACGGTTTAGTTGAAACTTTATTTAATTTACAACGATTGCGAAGCAAGTTCTAACAACTTATATTAATCACTCTCGTTGGTGCGGATGAAAGCGAATATGTGGTCATCGTGTGGGAGGAAACCGGAGTACCCGGAGAAAACCCACCTGTCCTATCTGGCGAGCACCGTACCATCTCCCATACTTCCCGGTCCGAGGATCGAACCCGGGTTGCATTGGTGAGAAGTGAGCGCGCTAACCACTGCGCTAATCGGACAGGATAGTGCAATGATACAGACAGAGACCCATTCCAGAGTCTCCTCTAGATCTTTTATACGTGAACGGTGAATAGCACCGACACGAGAACTCGATTTAACGTCCCATCTGAAAGAATGTTAATTTTATTAATCGCACAGCAATAATATATATATATGGCGTTATGATTTAATGTATTATACTGATAAGTCATCAAATGTCATATTGATAGTCATATAGTGCTGTTAAGTAGATATACTAGTATATATTTCCATGATATAAATAGTCCAATGTGGTATAATTATGCACAGTTTTTCTTTATATTCTTTTTTTTATAATTTCGATGTTTTTATTCAAACAATTGTACATATTACATAGTTATATACATAAACAACAATTGTACACAAATGGTATGATACAAAAGTTTTTTTTTAATAAATAAGCTTGAGACTTAACTATTCCATCAATAATGCGTTGTTCAAAGAGACTGAATTTGGAGTTTAACAATTGTCAAATGAATTTATTTTTTTGCAAAAGAATTCCTAATTAAAGCAACAACATAAGTTAAAATTAGGCATGCTCACTAGTAGTGTTAGTGGAATTGAGAAAATCTCTCCATTGGATTTCAAATTTACGATTGCTTCCTTTCATAAATGAAATGGTTTCCTCTATATTTAGTTTCCATAAAACGTATGGTCTAAAATTATTTGTATTCTGTGTTTATAGATTCGGACTACATAGAAACAAAGAGCCCATATTTCGACCAGGCGCAGCTGTTAATATATCCTCCATTCACGCAGCTTCCGGTTTATGGTGTCCTTGACAGAATTCTTGACGAAAACGAGGTTGTTTTTGCTCGAACGCCGTCTTATATATTGAATTCAACTAGTTCTTACAACCAATGGGAGTATCGCGATTATACCGTATCATGGAGTATTCGTGACTCGAATAGGAATAACGCACCATATTATGTGAATGTGACCATTCCTGTCGATATGAAGCCACGACGACGCCGTAGAGATACCGGAAGTGATACTGGACTATATGACGTCCTGCTGGACCGACAAGAACGTGCACTACAAAGTATGTTGAATATTTCATGACAAGATCATAAGATTGTACTCACAGCGTGCGACCTTGACCTTTATTTAGTTTTATTAAAGTGATGTACGTGGGTGAAAGGAACAGTGTATACTACTTATGGTTAAAGCATGTTGCATGATAAACTAACATGTAATTGTTTTAACTGGCTATAGTATTTGCAGTATTTTGCGGCCACGACAGATTAATTTTATAACATAAATGTGTTGGGGTTTATATGTACCATATTGATCTTAACAAGTAATTATCGATAACGTGATTTCGGCAACTTTGCCCAAAATCGGCCCAAAAACTGAACATGGATGATAGTACTAAACTATTAGCAAAACGTTTTAAAGTTCTAGTTGTTTGGGGTTCTAGCTGTTTGGGGTTCTAGTTGTTTAATTGGGGTTCTAGCTGTTTGGGGTTCTAGTTGTTTGGGGTTCTAGTTGTTTAATTGGGGTTCTAGCTGTTTGGGGTTCTAGTTGTTTGGGGTTCTAGATGTTTAATTGGGGTTCTAGTTGTTTAATTGGGGTTCTAGTTGTTTAATTGGGGTTCTAGATGTTTAATTGGGGTTCTAGTTGTTTAATTGGGGTTCTAGTTGTTTGGGGTTCTATCTGTTTGAGGTTCTATCTGTTTGGGGTTCTATCTGTATGGGGTTCTATCTGTTTTGATATTCTATCTATTTTGGTTTCTATCTATGTTGGGTTCTATCTCTTTGGGGTTCTAGCTGTTTGGGGTTCTAGCTGTTTGGGGTTCTAGCTGTTTGGGGTTCTAGTTATTTGGGGTTCTAGCTGTTTGGGGTCCTAGTTGTTTAATTGGGGTTCTAGCTGTTTGGGGTTCTAGTTGTTTGGGGTTCTAGCTGTTTGGGGTTCTAGTTGTTTGGGTTCTAGCTGTTAGGGGTTCTAGTTGTTTTGGGGTTCTAACTGTTTTGGAGTTTTATCTGTTTGGGGTTCTATCTGTTTGGGGTTCTATCTGTTTTGGGTTCTATCTGTTTTGGGGTTCTATCTGTTCGGGGCTCTATCTGTTTTGGGGTTTTATCTGTTTGGGGTTCTATCAGTTTTGGGGTTCTATCTGTTTTGGGGTTCTATCTTTTTGGGGTTCTCTCTGTTTGGGGTTCTATCAGTTGTGGGGTTCTATCTGTTTGGTGGTTCTATCTGTTTGGGGTTCTATCTGTTTTGGGGTTCTTTTGGGGTTCTATCTGATTTGGGGTTCTATCTGTTTTGCCATTCTATCTGATTGGGGTTATATCTGTTTGGGGTTCTAGCTGTTTGGGGTTCTAGCTATTTGGGGTTCTAGCTGTTTGGGGTTCTAGCTGTCTGGGGTTCTAGCTATTTGGGGTTCTATCTGTTTTGCCATTCTATCTGTTTGGAGTTCTATCTGTTTGGCGTTCTAGCTGTTTAGGATTCTAGCTGTGTGAGGTTCTATCTGTTTGGGGTTCTATTTCTTTTGCCATCCTATCTGTTTGGGGTTCTATCTGTTTTGGGGTTCTATTTGTTTGGTGTTCTATCTGTTTGGGGTTCTATTTGTTTGGGGTTATATCATTTTGAGGTTCTATCTGTTTGAGGTTCTATCTCTTTGGGGCTCTATCTGTTTTGGGTTCTATCTGGTTTGTGGTTCGATCTGTTTTGGGGTTCTATCTGTTTTGGAGTTCTATCTGTTTGGGGTTCTATCTGTTTGGGGTTCTATCTGTTTGGGGTTCTATCTGTTTGGGGTTCTATCAGTTTTGGGGTTCTATCTGTTTGGTGGTTCTATCTGTTTGGGGTTCTATCTGTTTTGGGGTTCTTTTGGGGTTCTATCTGATTTGGGGTTCTATCTGTTTTGCCATTCTATCTGATTGGGGTTATATCTGTTTGGGGTTCTAGCTGTTTGGGGTTCTAGCTATTTGGGGTTCTAGCTGTTTGGGGTTCTAGCTGTCTGGGGTTCTAGCTATTTGGGGTTCTATCTGTTTTGCTATTCTATCTGTTTGGAGTTCTATCTGTTTGGCGTTCTAGCTGTTTAGGATTCTAGCTGTTTGAGGTTCTATCTGTTTGGGGTTCTATTTCTTTTGCCATCCTATCTGTTTGGAGTTTTATCTTTTGGGGTTCTATCTGTTTTGGGGTTCTATTTGTTTGGTGTTCTATCTATTTGGGGTTCTATTTGTTTGGGGCTATATCATTTTGAGGTTCTATCTGTTTGAGGTTCTATCTCTTTGGGTTTCTATCTGTTTTGGGTTCTATCTGTTTTGTGGTTCTATCTGTTTTGGGGTTCTATCTGTTTTGGAGTTCTATCTGTTTGGGGTTCTATCTGTTTGGGGTTCGATCTGTTTGTAGTTTTATCTGTTTTGGGGTTCTATCTGTTTTGGGGTTCTATCTGTTTTGGGGCTCTATCTGTTTTTGGGTTCTATCTGTTTTGGGGTTCTATCTGTTTGGGGTTCTATCTGTTTGGGGTTCTATCTGTTTGGGGTTCTATCTGTTTGTAGTTTTATCTGTTTTGGGTTCTATCTGTTTTGGAGTTCTTTTGGGGTTCTATCTATTTGGCGTTCTAGCTGTTTAGGATTCTAGCTGTTTGAGGTTCTATCTGTTTGGGGTTCTATTTCTTTTGCCATCATATCTGTTTGGAGTTTTATCTTTTGGGGTTCTATATATTTTGGGGTTCTATTTGTCTGGTGTTCTATCTGTTTGGGGTTCTATTTGTTTGTAGTTTTATCTGTTTTGGGGTTCTATCTGTTTTGGGTTCTATCTGTTTTGGGGTTCTATCTGTTTTGGGTTCTATCTGTTTTGGAGTTCTATCTGTTTTGGGGTTCTATCTGTTTTGGGATTCTATCTGTTTGGGGTTCTATCTGTTTGGGGTTCTATTTGTTTGGTGTTCTATTTGTTTGGTGTTCTATTTGTTTGGGGTTCTATCAGTTGTGGGTTCTATCTGTTTTGGAGTTCTCTCTGTTTTGGAGTTCTATCTGTTTGGGGTTCTATCTGTTTGTAGTTTTATCTGTTTGGGGTTCTATCTGTTTGTAGTTCTATCCGTTTGGGGTTCTATCTGTTTGTAGTTTTATCTGTTTGGGGTTCTATCTGTTTGGGGTTCTATCTGTTTGATGTTCTATCTGTTTGGGGTTCTATCTGTTTGGGGTTCTATCTGTTTTGAAATTCTATCTGTTTTGGGGTTCTATGTGTTTTGGGTTCTATCTGTTTGAGGTTCTATCCATTTTGGGGTTCTATCTGTTTTGGGGTTCTATCTGTTTGGGGTTCTATCTGTTTGGGGTTCTATCTGTTTGGGGTTCTATCTGTTTTGACATTCTATCTGTTTTGGGTTCTATCTGTTTGGGGTTCTAACTGATTTGACATTCTATCTCATTTGGGTTCTATCTGTTTTGGGGTCTATCTCTTTGGGGTTCTAGCTGTTTAGGGTTCTAGCTGTTTGGGTTCTAGCTGTTTAGGATTCTAGCTGTTTTTGGTTCTATCTGTTTTGGTGTTCTATCTGTTTTGGGGTTCTATCTGTTTTGGGGTTCTATCTGTTTTGGGGTTCTATCTGTTTTGGGGTTCTATCTGTTTTGGGGTTCTATCTGTTTTGGGGTTCTACCTGTTTTGGGTTCTAGCTGTTTGAGGTTCTATCTGTTTGGGGTTCTATCTGTTTGTGATTCTATCTGATTGAGGTTCTATCTGTTTGGGGTTCTATCTGTTTGTGGTTTTATCAGTTGTTGCGTTCTATCTGTTAGGGGTTCTATCTGTTTAGCCATTCTATCTGGTTGGGGTTCTATCCGTTTTGGGGTTCTATCTGTTTTGGGTTCTATCTATTGTGGGTTCTATCTCTTTGGGGTTCTAGCTGTTTAGGGTTCTAGCTCTTTGGGTTCTAGCTGTTTAGGATTCTAGCTGTTTGGGGTTCTAGCTGTTTGGGGTTCTAGCTGTGTGAGGTTCTATCTGTTTTGGGGTTCTATCTGTTTTGGGATTCTATCTGTTTTGGGGTTCTATCCGTTTGGGGTTCTATCTGTTTGTAGTTTTATCTGTTTGGGGTTCTATCTGTTTGGGGTTCTATCTGTTTGATGTTCTATCTGTTTGGGGTTCTATCTGTTTGGGGTTCTATCTGTTTTGAAATTCTATCTGTTTTGGGGTTCTATGTGTTTTGGGTTCTATCTGTTTGAGGTTCTATCCATTTTGGGGTTCTATCTGTTTTGGGGTTCTATCTGTTTGGGGTTCTATCTGTTTGGGGTTCTATCTGTTTGGGGTTCTATCTGTTTTGACATTCTATCTGTTTTGGGTTCTATCTGTTTGGGGTTCTAACTGATTTGACATTCTATCTCATTTGGGTTCTATCAGTTTTGGGGTCTATCTCTTTGGGGTTCTAGCTGTTTAGGGTTCTAGCTGTTTGGGTTCTAGCTGTTTAGGATTCTAGCTGTTTTTGGTTCTATCTGTTTTGGTGTTCTATCTGTTTTGGGGTTCTATCTGTTTTGGGGTTCTATCTGTTTTGGGGTTCTATCTGTTTTGGGGTTCTATCTGTTTTGGGGTTCTATCTGTTTTGGGGTTCTACCTGTTTTGGGTTCTAGCTGTTTGAGGTTCTATCTGTTTGGGGTTCTATCTGTTTGTGATTCTATCTGATTGAGGTTCTATCTGTTTGGGGTTCTATCTGTTTGTGGTTTTATCAGTTGTTGCGTTCTATCTGTTAGGGGTTCTATCTGTTTAGCCATTCTATCTGGTTGGGGTTCTATCCGTTTTGGGGTTCTATCTGTTTTGGGTTCTATCTATTTTGGGTTCTATCTCTTTGGGGTTCTAGCTGTTTAGGGTTCTAGCTCTTTGGGTTCTAGCTGTTTAGGATTCTAGCTGTTTGGGGTTCTAGCTGTTTGGGGTTCTAGCTGTGTGAGGTTCTATCTGTTTTGGGGTTCTATCTGTTTTGGGATTCTATCTGTTTTGGGGTTCTATCTGTTTTGGGGTTCTATCTGTTTTGGGGTTCTTTTGGGGTTCTATCTGTTTAGGATTCTAGCTGTTTAGGATTCTAGCTGTTTGGGAGTTCTATCTGTTTTGTGGTTCTATTTGTTTGGTGTTCTATCTGTTTTGGGTTCTATTTGTTTGTGGTTCTATTTGTTTGGGGTTCTATCTGTTTTGGGTTCTATCTGTTTAGGGTTCTATCTATTTTGCCATTCCAACTGTTTAGGGGTCCTTTCAGTTTGGAGTTTTATCTTTTGGGGTTCTATCTGTTTTGGGGTTTCTATTTGTTGGGGGTTCTATCAGTTTTGGGGTTCTATCTGTTTGGGGTTCTATCTGTTTGGGGTTCTATTTGTTTGGGGTTCTATCAGTTTGGGGTTCTATCTGTTTGGGGTTCTATCTGTTTGAGGTTCTATCTGTTTGGGGTTCTATCTGTTTGTGGTTTTATCAGTTGTTGGGTTCTATCTGTTTGTGGTTCTATCTGTTTGGCGTTCTATCTGTTTGGCGTTCTATCTGTTTGGGGTTCTATCAGTTTTGGGTTCTATCTGTTTGTGGTTCTATCTGTTTGGCGTTCTATCTGTTTGGGGTTCTATCAGTTTTGGGTTCTATCTGTTTGGGGATCTATCTGTTTGAGGTTCTATCTGTTTGGGGTTCTATCTGTTTGTGGTTTTATCAGTTGTTGGGTTCTATCTGTTAGGGGTTCTATCTGTTTAGCCATTCTATCTGGTTGGGGTTCTATCCGTTTTGGGGTTCTATCTGTTTTGGGTTATATCTATTTTAGGTTCTATCTCTTTGGGGTTCTAGCTGTTTAGGGTTCTAGCTGTTTGGGTTCTAGCTGTTTAGGATTCTAGCTGTTTGGGGTTCTAGCTGTTTGGGGTTCTAGCTGTGTGAGGTTCTATCTGTTTTGGGGTTCTATCTGTTTTGGGATTCTATCTGTTTTGGGGTTCTATCTGTTTTGGGGTTCTATCTGTTTTGGGGTTCTTTTGGGGTTCTATCTGTTTAGGATTCTAGCTGTTTAGGATTCTAGCTGTTTGGGAGTTCTATCTGTTTGGGGTTCTATTTGTTTTGCCATCCTATCTGTTTGGCGTTCTATCTGTTTTGTGGTTCTATTTGTTTGGTGTTCTATCTGTTTTGGGTTCTATTTGTTTGTGGTTCTATTTGTTTGGGGTTCTATCTGTTTTGGGTTCTATCTGTTTAGGGTTCTATCTATTTTGCCATTCCATCTGTTTAGGGGTCCTTTCAGTTTGGAGTTTTATCTTTTGGGGTTCTATCTGTTTTGGGGTTTCTATTTGTTGGGGGTTCTATCAGTTTTGGGGTTCTATCTGTTTGGGGTTCTATCTGTTTGGGGTTCTATTTGTTTGGGGTTCTATCAGTTTGGGGTTCTATCTGTTTGGGGTTCTATCTGTTTGAGGTTCTATCTGTTTGTGGTTTTATCAGTTGTTGGGTTCTATCTGTTTGTGGTTCTATCTGTTTGGCGTTCTATCTGTTTGGGGTTCTATCAGTTTTGGGTTCTATCTGTTTGGGGATCTATCTGTTTGAGGTTCTATCTGTTTGTGATTCTATCTGTTTGAGGTTCTATCTGTTTGTGATTCTATCTGTTTGGGGTTCTATCTGTTTGTGGTTTTATCAGTTGTTGGGTTCTATCTGTTAGGGGTTCTATCTGTTTAGCCATTCTATCTGGTTGTGGTTCTATCCGTATTGGGGTTCTATCTGTTTTGGGTTATATCTATTTTAGGTTCTATCTCTTTGGGGTTCTAGCTGTTTAGGGTTCTAGCTGTTTGGGTTCTAGCTGTTTAGGATTCTAGCTGTTTGGGGTTCTAGCTGTTTGGGGTTCTAGCTGTGTGAGGTTCTATCTGTTTTGGGATTCTATCTGTTTTGGGGTTATATCTGTTTTGGGGTTCTTTTGGGGTTCTATCTGTTTAGGATTCTATCTATTTTGCCATTCTATCTGTTTAGGGGTCCTTTCAGTTTGGAATTTTATCTTTTGGGGTTCTATCTGTTTGGGGTTCTATCTGTTTTACCATTCTATCTGTTTAGGTGTCCTTTCTGTTTGGAGTTTTATCTTTTGGGGTTCTATCTGTTTGGGGTTCCATCTGTTTTGGGTTCTATTTGTTTGGGGTTCTATCAGTTTTGGGGTTCTATCTCTTTGGGGTTCTATCTGTTTGGGGTTCTATCTGTTTGGTGTTCTATCTGTTTGGGGTTCTATCTGTTTGGGGTTCTATCTGTTTGGGGTTCTATCTGTTTGTGGTTTTATCAGTTGTTGGGTTCTATCTGTTTGGGGTTCTATCTGTTTGGGGTTCTATCTGTTTGTGGTTTTATCAGTTGTTGGGTTCTATCTGTTTGGGGTTCTATCTATTTTGCCATTCTATCTGTTTAGGGGTCCTTTCAGTTTGGATTTTTATCTTTTGGGGTTCTATCTGTTTTGGGGTTTCTATTTGTTTGGGGTTCTATCAGTTTTGGGGTTCTATCTGTTTGGGGTTCTATCTGTTTGGGGTTCTATTTGTTTGAGGTTCTATCTGTTTGGGGTTCTATCTGTATGGGGTTCTATTTGTTTGGGGTTCTATCAGTTTTGGGTTCTATCTGTTTGGGGTTCTATCTGTTTGGGGTTCTATCTGTTTGGGGTTCTATCTGTTTGAGGTTCTATCTGTTTTGGGGTTCTATCTGTTTGGGGTTCTATCTGTTTTTGGGGTTCTATCTGTTTTGGGGTTCTATCTGTTTTGGGGTTCTATCTGTTTGGGGTTCTATCTGTTTTGGGGTTCTATCTGTTTGGGGTTCTATCTGTTTGGGGTTCTATCTGTTTGTAGTTTTATCTGTTTTGGAGTTCTATCTGTTTGGTGTTCTCTCAGTTTGGGGTTCCATCTGTTTTAGTGTTCTAAATGTTGTTGGTGTTCTTCAGGGGCGGCTTTTATGGCTTCTATTTTACAACTCATTTTCAATTTTTCAATTAAAAATGGGGATCGATTTTCGGCAAAGTTTTACATACCTTTTAACACTGTTTCAGCCTGCATGACATATTTCTTGCATATCTTTCAAAAGTGTGTGATTTTTACATTGCATATAAAATTGAGAACATCGATTAATAGAGAAGTAAATGGACCTCCGTGCACCAGTGGTTACTGTCGCTGACATATAATCACTTGCCCCTCACCGCTGTAGGTTCGAATCCAACTGGGGTGGCGACTTATTTCACGTGATGATGCTATCCAGCTGAGCTGACTTGTAGTAGGTCGATGGTTATATCCGGATTGCCTACAGTGCCTCCAATATTGCTCGAAAGGGCAACGGGGTCCTCCTCCATATTAAACCCCCAAAGCAAACAAAACAGAAAAAATAGTTCAATAAACAAAGGGCATGAACACGTGTAACCGTAACTTTAGGGGCCAACTGTAGCATTAACTATAATTTTTCAGCAACAATGTTTCCAAACGCGAAAATAGTTCATATATCAATAAACAAAGGGCATGAACACGTGTAACCGTAACTTTAGGGGCCAACTGTAGCATTAACTATAATATTTCAGCAACAATGTTTCCAAACGGGAAAATAGTTCATATATCAATAAACAAAGGGCATGAACACGTGTAACCTTAACTTAAGGGGCCAACTGTAGCATTAACTATAATTTTTCAGCAACAATGTTTCCAAACGGGAAAATAGTTCATATATCAATAAACAAAGGGCATGAACACGTGTAACCTTAACTTAAGGGGCCAACTGTAGCATTAACTATAATTTTTCAGCAACAATGTTTCCAAACGGGAAAATAGTTCATATATCAATAAACAAAGGGCATGAACACGTGTAACCTTAACTTAAGGGGCCAACTGTAGCATTAACTATAATTTTTCAGCAACAATGTTTCCAAACGGGAAAATAGTTCATATATCAATAAACAAAGGGCATGAACACGTGTAACCTTAACTTAAGGGGCCAACTGTAGCATTAACTATAATTTTTCAGCAACAATGTTTCCAAACGGGAAAATAGTTCATATATCAATAAACAAAGGGCATGAACACGTGTAACCTTAACTTAAGGGGCCAACTGTAGCATTAACTATAATTTTTCAGCAACAATGTTTCCAAACGGGGAAAATAGTTCATATATCAATAAACAAAGGGCATGAACACGTGTAACCGTAACTTTAGGGGCCAACTGTAGCATTAACTATACTTTTTCAGCAACAATGTTTCCAAACGGGGAAATAGTTCATATATCAATAAACAAAGGGCATGAACACGTGTAACCGTAACTTTAGGGGCCAACTGTAGCATTAACTATAATTTTTCAGCAACAATGTTTCCAAACGGAAATATAGTTCATATATCAATAAACAAAGGGCATGAACACGTGTAACCGTAACTTTAGGGGCCAACTGTAGCATTAACTATAATTTTTCAGCAACAATGTTTCCAAACGGGGAAAATAGTTCATATATCAATAAACAAAGGGCATGAACACGTGTAACCGTAACTTTAGGGGCCAACTGTAGCATTAACTATACTTTTTCAGCAACAATGTTTCCAAACGGGGAAATAGTTCATATATCAATAAACAAAGGGCATGAACACGTGTAACCGTAACTTTAGGGGCCAACTGTAGCATTAACTATAATTGTTCAGCAACAATGTTTCCAAACGGGAAAATAGTTCATATATCAATAAACAAAGGGCATGAACACGTGTAATCGTAACTTTAGGGGCCAACTGTAGCATTAAGTATAATTGTTCAGCAACAATGTTTCCAAACGGGAAAATAGTTCATATATCAATAAACAAAGGGCATGAACACATGTAACCGTAACTTTAGGGGCCAACTGTAGCATTAACTATAATTTTTCAACAACAATGTTTCCAAACGGGACAATAGTTCATATATCAATAAACAAAGGGCATGAACACGTGTAACCGTAACTTTAGGGGCCAACTGTAACATTAAGTATAATTGTTCATCAACAATGTTTCCAAACGGGCAAATAGTTCATATATCAATAAACAAAGGGCATGAACACGTGTAACCGTAACTTTAGGGGCCAACTGTAGCATTAACTATAATTTTTCAGCAACAATGTTTCCAAACGGGAAAATAGTTCATATATCAATAAACAAAGGGCATGAACACGTGTAACCGTAACATTAGGGGCCAACTGTAGCATTAAGTATAATTGTTCAGCAACAATGTTTCCAAACGGGAAAATAGTTCATATATCAATAAACAAAGGGCATGAACACGTGTAACCGTAACTTTAGGGGCCAACTCTAGCATTAACTATACTTTTTCAGCAACAATGTTTCCAAACGGGAAAATAGTTCATATATCAATAAACAAAGGGCATGAAGACGTGTAACCGTAACTTTAGGGGCCAACTGTAGCATTGACTATAATTTCTCAGCAACAATGTTTCTAAACGGGAAAATAGTTCATATATCAATAAACAAAGGGCATGAACACGTGTAACCGTAACATTAGGGGCCAACTGTAGCATTAAGTATAATTGTTCAGCAACAATGTTTCCAAACGGGAATATAGTTCATATATCAATAAACAAAGGGCATGCACACGTGTAACCGTAACTTTAGGGGCCAACTGTAGCATTAACTATAATTTTTCAGCAACAATGTTTCCAAACGGGAAAATAGTTCATATATCAATAAACAAAGGGCATGAACACGTGTAACCGTAACTTTAGGGGCCAACTGTAGCATTAAGTATAATTGTTCAGCAACAATGTTTCCAAACGGGAATATAGTTCATATATCAATAAACAAAGGGCATGAACACGTGTAACCGTAACTTTAGGGGCCAACTCTAGCATTAACTATACTTTTTCAGCAACAATGTTTCCAAACGGGAAAATAGTTCATATATCAATAAACAAAGGGCATGAAGACGTGTAACCGTAACTTTAGGGGCCAACTGTAGCATTGACTATAATTTCTCAGCAACAATGTTTCCAAACGGGAAAATAGTTCATATATCAATAAACAAAGGGCATGAACACGTGTAACCGTAACATTAGGGGCCAACTGTAGCATTAACTATAATTTTTCAGCAACAATGTTTCCAAACGGGAAAATAGTTCATATATCAATAAACAAAGGGCATGAACACGTGTAACCGTAACTTTAGGGGCCAACTGTAGCATTAAGTATAATTGTTCAGCAACAATGTTTCCAAACGGGAAAATAGTTCATATATCAATAAACAAAGGGCATGAACACGTGTAACCTTAACTTAAGGGGCCAACTGTAGCATTAACTATACTTTTTCAGCAACAATGTTTCCAAACGGGAAAATAGTTCATATATCAATAAACAAAGGGCATGAACACGTGTAACCGTAACTTTAGGGGCCAACTGTAGCATTAACTATAATTTTTCAGCAACAATGTTTCCAAACGGGAAAATAGTTCATATATCAATAAACAAAGGGCATGAACACGTGTAACCGTAACTTTAGGGGCCAACTGTAGCATTAAGTATAATTGTTCAGCAACAATGTTTCCAAACGGGAAAATAGTTCATATATCAATAAACAAAGGGCATGAACACGTGTAACCTTAACTTAAGGGGCCAACTGTAGCATTAACTATACTTTTTCAGCAACAATGTTTCCAAACGGGAAAATAGTTCATATATCAATAAACAAAGGGCATGAACACGTGTAACCGTAACTTTAGGGGCCAACTGTAGCATTAACTATAATTTTTCAGCAACAATGTTTCCAAACGGGAAAATAGTTCATATATCAATAAACAAAGGGCATGAACACGTGTAACCGTAACTTTAGGGGCCAACTGTAGCATTAACTGTAATTTTTCAGCAACAATCTAAATGTTGTTGGTGTTCTTCAGGGGCGGCTTTTATGGCTTCTATTTTACAACTCATTTTCAATTTTTCAATTAAAAATGGGGATCGATTTTCGGCAAAGTTTTACATACCTTTTAACACTGTTTCAGCCTGCATGACATATTTCTTGCATATCTTTCAAAAGTGTGTGATTTTTACATTGCATATAAAATTGAGAACATCGATTAATAGAGAAGTAAATGGACCTCCGTGCACCAGTGGTTACTGTCGCTGACATATAATCACTTGCCCCTCACCGCTGTAGGTTCGAATCCAACTGGGGTGGCGACTTATTTCACGTGATGATGCTATCCAGCTGAGCTGACTTGTAGTAGGTCGATGATTATATCCGGATTGCCTACAGTGCCTCCAATATTGCTCGAAAGGGCAACGGGGTCCTCCTCCATATTAAACCCCCAAAGCAAACAAAACAGAAAAAATAGTTCAATAAACAAAGGGCATGAACACGTGTAACCGTAACTTTAGGGGCCAACTGTAACATTAAGTATAATTGTTCATCAACAATGTTTCCAAACGGGCAAATAGTTCATATGTCAATAAACAAAGGGCATGAACACGTGTAACCGTAACTTTAGGGGCCAACTGTAGCATTAACTATAATTTTTCAGCAACAATGTTTCCAAACGGGAAAATAGTTCATATATCAATAAACAAAGGGCATGAACACGTGTAACCGTAACATTAGGGGCCAACTGTAGCATTAAGTATAATTGTTCAGCAACAATGTTTCCAAACGGGAAAATAGTTCATATATCAATAAACAAAGGGCATGAACACGTGTAACCGTAACTTTAGGGGCCAACTCTAGCATTAACTATACTTTTTCAGCAACAATGTTTCCAAACGGGAAAATAGTTCATATATCAATAAACAAAGGGCATGAAGACGTGTAACCGTAACTTTAGGGGCCAACTGTAGCATTGACTATAATTTCTCAGCAACAATGTTTCCAAACGGGAAAATAGTTCATATATCAATAAACAAAGGGCATGAACACGTGTAACCGTAACATTAGGGGCCAACTGTAGCATTAACTATAATTTTTCAGCAACAATGTTTCCAAACGGGAAAATAGTTCATATATCAATAAACAAAGGGCATGAACACGTGTAACCGTAACTTTAGGGGCCAACTGTAGCATTAACTATAATTTTTCAGCAACAATGTTTCCAAACGGGAAAATAGTTCATATATCAATAAACAAAGGGCATGAACACGTGTAACCGTAACTTTAGGGGCCAACTGTAGCATTAAGTATAATTGTTCAGCAACAATGTTTCCAAACGGGAATATAGTTCATATATCAATAAACAAAGGGCATGCACACGTGTAACCGTAACTTTAGGGGCCAACTGTAGCATTAACTATAATTTTTCAGCAACAATGTTTCCAAACGGGAAAATAGTTCATATATCAATAAACAAAGGGCATGAACACGTGTAACCGTAACTTTAGGGGCCAACTGTAGCATTAAGTATAATTGTTCAGCAACAATGTTTCCAAACGGGAAAATAGTTCATATATCAATAAACAAAGGGCATGAACACGTGTAACCTTAACTTAAGGGGCCAACTGTAGCATTAACTATACTTTTTCAGCAACAATGTTTCCAAACGGGAAAATAGTTCATATATCAATAAACAAAGGGCATGAACACGTGTAACCGTAACTTTAGGGACCAACTGTAGCATTAACTATAATTTTTCAGCAACAATGTTTCTAAACGGGAAAATAGTTCATATATCAATAAACAAAGGGCATGAACACGTGTAACCGTAACTTTAGGCGCCAACTGTAGCATTAACTGTATTTTTCAGCAACACTAGATCCAACAGAAGTTAGAACTGGCGATGAATTCCAATTCATCGATTACGACTATATCCAGCGGACCACTGGATATTACACCTTTGGTATATACCATATAAATCCACCAAGGTATCTGGAGAGACCACCCCAGCTTGTTCGTTATTCAGGTATAAACGCACTATATTAATTATTCACCAGTTTCCTTTATAGGATATAAGCCGAAATAAATCGATGCAATATGTAAAATATTGGACTGTGAGGCTTAATTTAATAATATTTTATTGCATTTTTTCATACAATACATTACATATATACATACAATACTAAGAACAAACAAGAGATTAATATGTAATTAAATGATTGCAGTATAGCATTTGTTTTGTCAAGGGAAAGAAGCAAATGGGTTGGGCTACAAATTGGATCTGTTTAACGCTTATTTAAAACACACACACTTATACAGTCAAACCTGTGTTAGTCGTCACCTCTATTAAGCAGTCAGTTTCCAGATTCCCAAGTTGTTGTTTTATTATACATTTGACCTCTATTAAGCAGCCACCTGTGCTAAGCAGTCACTTTCTGTGATTCCCTTGGCTGCCTGCTTAAGACAGGTTTGGTCCGCCTCCGTGTTCGAGTGGTTAAGGTTGCTGACTTGTATATCACTGTAACCTATCATCACTGATGGTCACGGGTTCGAGCCCCGCTCATGCCGTGTCTCATTTATATGAAAATGTTTCTTACGGAGGTTGGTGCACCCAAGTACTGGTTAACCGCTGGAGCCTGCCCAGGAAAGGTGTTGTTAGGTAAACTGCCCGCCAGCGATATAGCCCAAAATGGTGCTGATGCAGGCGTAAAACCCGAAATATATAAAATATAACATATTAAGACAGGTTTGACTGCATAACAATATCTTATTATATAAAATTCATAATTTTATGTATAGGATTTTATATACTATTCTGGCCAATTAAGAGCAATCTAATATTAAAAAAATGTACAAGTTAAAATAGTCAAATAGCAGCGTGGTTGAGTTATGAGCTCTACTGAGAGCGTCTAGTTGTGAGATAGAGCAAGCATGACATATAGCAAGGTATCTGCTAGCGTGGAACAGCGTGGTGGAGGTATGAGATAGAGCAAGCATGCCATTTCGCAAGGTATCTGCTAGTGTGGAACAGCGTGGTTGAGTTATGAGCTCTACTGAGAGCGTCTAGTTGTGAGATAGAGCAAGCATGACATTTAGCAAGGGTATCTGCTAGCGTGGAACAGCATGGTGGAGGTATGAGATAGAGCAAGCATGACATTTAGCAATGTATCTGCTAGTGTGGAACAGCGTGGTGGAGGTATGAGATAGAGCAAGCATGACATTTAGCAATGCATCTGCTAGCGGGTGAACAGCGTGGTGGAGGTATGAGATAGGGCAAGCATGGCATTTAGCATGTATCTGCTAGCGTGGAACAGCATGGTGGAGGTATGAGATAGGGCAAGCATGGCATTTAGCAAGGTATCTGCTAGTGTGGAACAGCATGGTGGAGGTATGAGATAGAGCAAGCATGACATTTAGCAAGGTATCTGCTAGCGGTGAACAGTGTGGTGGAGGTATGAGATAGGGCAAGCATGGCATTTAGCAATGTATCTGCTAGCGGTGAACAGCGTGGTGGAGGTATGAGATAGGGCAAGCATGACATTTAGCAATGTATCTGCTAGCGGTGAACAGCGTGGTGGAGGTATGAGATAGGGCAAGCATGGCATTTAGCATGTATCTGCTAGCGTGGAACAGCATGGTGGAGGTATGAGATAGGGCAAGCATGACATTTAGCAAGGTATCTGCTAGTGTGGAACAGCGTGGTGGAGGTATGAGATAGAGCAAGCATGCCATTTAGCAAGGTATCTGCTATTGTGGAACAGCATGGTGGAGGTATGAGATAGGGCAAGCATGGCATTTAGCAAGGTATCTGCTATTGTGGAACAGCGTGGTGGAGGTATGAGATAGGGCAAGCATGCCATTTAGCAAGGTATCTGCTATTGTGGAACAGCATGGTGGAGGTATGAGATAGGGCAAGCATGGCATTTAGCAAGATATCTGCTAGTGTGGAACAGCGTGGTGGAGGTATGAGATAGGGCAAGCATGCCATTTAGCAAGGTATCTGCTAGTGTGGAACAGCATGGTGGAGGTATGAGATAGGGCAATCATGCCATTTATCAATGTATCTGCTAGCGTGGAACAGCATGGTGGAGGTATGAGATAGGGCACGCATGCCATTTAGCAAGGTATCTGCTAGCGTGGAACAGCATGGTGGAGGTATGAGATAGAGCAAGCATGCCATTTAGCAAGGTATATATATTTTTCAGGATTTATCAATGGAATACATTCTAAGTTTAAACTTTATTTATTTTACAACGATTGCGAAGCAAGTTCTAACAACTTATATTAATCACTCTTGTTGGCATGGATGAGAGCGTAAATGTGGTAATTCGTGTGGGAGAAAACTGGAGTACCTGGAGAAAATCACCTGTCCGATCTTGCGACCACCTTACCATCCCACATACTTCCCAGTCCAAGGATCGAACCAGGCTTGCATTGGTGAGAAGCGAGCGTGCTAACCACTGCGCTAATCGGATGTATATATGTTGAGGGACTTATTTGTAATAGCCATGTTGTTATGTAAGCTCCCTCATAAAATAAAGTCTTTATTATTATTATTATTATTATTAAAATTATATGCGTATGAATTGAATAGAAGAAAAAAGTAACGTTCGACAGTCCAACAAATCTCTTCAAAATGTTGTATGCTTTATTAATCTTCATCAAATTTTTAATCGGTAGACACTAGAAAGTTATATATATAATGATTGTCATTCAATATGCTTATGTCGTTTTGTATTTTGATATCATTACCTGATTTGTTTAAGCTACATTGTACAACATTATACATGTAGTTATTATTATTGTGTATGTACATTAACCCATTCAACACCATCTAACTGACATGGACTGGTCCATGATATGCTTAGACCAATAAAATAATAAGAAAATTACATTTGGACCAGTTCATTTATCAAAATGGGTAATTTTTGTCTAAAAATAGTAATATTACTGGCAAAAAGTGCAGATCCTGATGAGTAGGCTCGTCTGTTGTGTTGAAAGGGTTAATGCTATAGTGTTAAGACATTTAAGAGAGCCTAAGGAAGATTAGGTCACCCTCTATAAATAAAGAAATCTATCTATCATTATTTAGAAAGAGACCTCTACATATACGTAGCCTATTGCGATTTCAACTACGGAGTTATTGGCCCTGCTAATTCGGAATCCTCCGCACAGTTCACCTATGAAGATATCAACTCCTTCAACCTGCTTCAAGATGATAACTATGTGGCGATGTTTCGAGAAATTGCCGATGAGTTGATGCGACAGGTTCCAGCCAATCTTCAGGCGCTTGTAGAATACTACACGGCAAAACTAGAATATGTTCAGTAAGTGTTTTTATTTTAAAGCAGCATTACATCGTATGAAATAAAATATATTTGAAAAATTCAATGTTTACGTATGGGTAGCAATGCTGCTACACATTCTAACATTATACTTTGTATGCTTATGTTCATTTGGTAAACAGTGTTTTTTTGCGATAAAACAAACACGAATCTGAAAGTAGGACTTTCCGAGTCGATCGGTCACGCACTTGTTTACAACCGGAACGTATTGTCTGCACTTGTTTACATTCGGAATGCATCATCCCCATTTGTCCCAAGTTGTCTTTTTTAATTAAATTACTTGATATGTTGATTCATACCTCTGTTAGCTAAGTCTTTTAGGGACATGTCTACATCCCCGCTAAGGGTTCGACATTAGAGGAAGATAGATATATAGTATTTCATGTTCAAAATATATACGTTGTTTTCTACATCCTCTGTTGTTTCACGCATGCGCAATGTGCGTGTATAAATTTCGTGTATTGATAAACAAATTCGCGTATACGACGGTTTAAATTTATTGGAATTTTCTGAGGGACTATTTAGATTTTTGTAAACACACACACATTAGTATTTATATTTTACCCAAAACATCCTTTATTACGATGTAATGCTGCTTTAAGCTTTCCAATAAAATATAGAAATTTATCAGTGAAATAAAATATGTTATTTTAAGCTTTTCAAGGAAATATAGAAATTTATCAGTTTATATTTTATGATTATTAATTGGTTCCAAATATAAAATACCAGAACTGGTGACCGATTAGGAATTGTGTTGAGTGTAGAGGGAAATGGTGTTCTAGAAATCTGTAGCCCCGCCTAACATATCGGACAAAATATCCTTCGGTCAGACAAAAATAAAGTGGAATACTAAGTCCATTTTCATCATTTCATCGTATATCAAAGTTTCCGTGAACATATTATATGAAATACAGTCTACATCCGTTATGTCTAATTCCGTCGGACCGAACAAAATGCTTCGACCTAACCAACGTTTGACTTCGATATAAACAGAGCCAGATAAATGTGAAAAGATAGTGTCTGAAATGGGGACTTTGATCCGACTTCGAGATAACCGGATAATTCGATATGTAGACTGTATATGCTTTTCTAAATGATGTTCTTGCTCAAGATTGGATGTTAGCAGTAACCTGGTTGTTATTTTACTATTTCAGAAATAATACAGTCAAATTCCGCATATTCGTGTTTCCAAAGAGCAGCCGTGCTCTTTCTGCCGGGTTTGAGCAGCTAGGATATGAGATCGTAGTTCGGCATTTCAAAGAGAAAATCCCAAGTGACTTTTTCAATTCCACTACCTTGATGCTGCATAGTACAGGTGCGTTTATTTGGAATAGTATGGAACGCCAGAACTGGTTTAACTATTCACAAAATCCATTGTTACGTCCATATTTCCGAACGTCAACATATCTCTTACCGGAAATTATATATCCATATTCAACCTCATCTACGTTTATTTAGCGTCGCTACAGGTTGCCCATTTGAGCGACGCCTCCTGAAGAGATTAGTCATTCCAGAGTCTCCTCTGGTTCTTTTATGTGCACGGTGCACAGACACGAGACCTCTGTTTAACGTCCCATCTAAAGGACTGTTAATTTTATTAGGGTCAGACGGGGGTCCTAAAGGTCCTTTTATTAGTCTATACAGATTTAGTTTAGTTCGATTGCAAAACAAGTTCTTATAACTTATATTAATCACTCACGAGACCTCATTCCTGATGGAATACATCGCCACAAGGGAGAGAGAAGAGGCAACGTGGAAATTAAATGCCTTGCCTAAGGGCACAATCGTAACGGCTCCAGCGGGGTTCGAACTCCGGACCATTCACACCTGAAGCGAACGTTCCACTACTGCGCTATCACGACTTCCACAATAGTATTACAGTCAAACCTGTGTTAGTGGTCACCTCCATTAAGTATTCAACCTGTATTAAGCAGCCAATTTCCAGATTCCCAATATGTTGTTTTATTATGCATTTGCCCTCTATTAAGCAGCCACCTGTGCTAAGCAGCCTCTTTCTGTGATTCCCTTGGCTCGCTGCTTAAGACAGGTTTGACTGTATGCCTATATAATGGTATATTTTAACGAACAAGCATTAATTTTAGCTTTCTATTGATATAAATTAAGAACAAAAATCCTAGGTTAAATTACGGAATGGCGCTTTAATGGCGGGCTAATATGTCAATAAAATATTCTTTTACAGTGATGTGCCCTTTCCGACAGACATATATAGACGGAAAGAAAATTACATTTCAACCGATAAAAATAGGCAAAACGGGCTTCAGTTGGGAAAGGTGTTACCCAGGTGATGTATTGTGTTATTAATTTAATTTTTTGTATCCATAATTTGATTATGTCGATTTTATTTATCTTGAGCGATTCTTTGTTTAGATAGATTTTGGGTTTTACTTTGGTCGGTTAAAGCGAAATAACATCGCAAAAATCAAATAAAATGCATTTATTTCACGATTTTATTTATCTTGAGCGATTCTTTGTTTAGATAGATTTTGGGTTTTACTTCGGTCGGTTAAAGCGACATTACATCGCAAAGATCAAATTAAATGCATTTATTTCACGTATAAATGCATTGCTACTACAAATTCTTCCGAATACATTCGAACACTAACATTGAATCAATAAACAGTGTGCTTGAGGTCTACAAACATTCAAACTTGAAAGTAGGATTTCATATAACGGTCATCAACTACTACTTCCCAAATGACAAAGCCCTTGCCCTTGACACTATTGAAGCTTCAAACAGTCGATACATGGTTGTTGGTGACTTCAATAGTCATTCCCAGAGTTGGGGATATGCACAGTCTGATAGGCGTGGGGATGAAGTGGAGGACTGGCAGGATGAGCACAACTTGATTCTTGTCAACCAGCTCTATGATGTACCAACCTTCTACTCTAGGCGATGGCACACTACTACCTCTCCAAATCTAGCATTCTGCACAGAGGACATCCAGAAAGGTACGGTTAGAGAATTTGGCGATCAACTTGGTGGAAGTGACCACAAACCAGTGTTCCTCACACTCAGCAGTGAAGTGATACAGACAGACCATCCCTACCCTAGATGGAACTACAAGAAAGCCAAGTGGAGTCTCTTTGCTATTCGATCCAATTCTCTTACTCAAGGCATACAGGTACAAGGAAGAGATGTTAACAATGTGGTGAAAGAGTTCAACAGCTGCATACTCAAAGCTGCCCATAAAACTATTCCTAGGGGTGCGAGAAAAGAATACAAGCCCTACTGGACCAATCAGTTGCAGACCCTCCAAGATGAACTCACTGAAGCAAGGAACAGAGCAGACGAACAGCCATCACAAGAAAACCATGAACAACTTCAGAAAGCAAAGGCACAGTTTCAAAAATCAAAACTGGAAGCTAAACGACGAAGTTGTAGGGAGAAAACTGCTGCCCTGAACCTTGAGAAGGACGGGAGGAAGTTGTGGAGTGACAGAAAATCACGTTGGATGAGGATGGGAAACTGTTGACCGGCAAAGAGACTGCAGACTGTCTCGCCAAAGCCTACCAGAAAGAGGGCAACATCAAAGTCACACGCTAACAGCAAAGAGAGGCACGGAAAGAACAGAATGATATAAGTAAAAGGCATATGGAACAAGACTCCATGAAACTTCCACTTATATACCAGGAACTGTACACAGCGCTCAGACAACTGAAAAAGAGGAAGTCACAATCGCAGAGCCAGCGTACTTGTTGACAACAAGAAGAGCAAGAAATTCCTCATCCGACACGGTGTTCCTCAAGGAAGAGTGATCTCGCCTACGCTGTTCCTCATCTTCATCGATGACTTGCTTGCAGAGCTCCCAAAAGGTATCAAAACAGCACTCTATGCTGACGACTTGGTCATGTGGTGTGTTGAAGAACATGCAACGACTGCCACATACAGAATGTAGATGGCCGCAGACAAGCTCACAGCATGGGCAGAAGACTGGTGCATCTCTATTAATAAGGAGAAGTCGTCAACCACACTCTTCACACTTTCCACCAAACAGAAAACTGGAACCATCAAAGTCGGTGGAACTGCCTTGAAGACGGACAACGAGCCAACATACTTGGGGGTGACATTTGACAGACGGCAGACATGGAAGCCACATATCCAGAAAGCAGAGGCCAAAGCCAAGCGCAAGCTTGCAATCCTTCGGAAGCTTGCTGGCACCACATGGGGTGCCAATGATCACATCCTGAAGACTATATACCAAGGTGTGGTCAGGCCTCACCTGGAATATGGATCCACCGCCTGGACATCATCAGCCAAGACCAACCAACAGACACTCGACAAGGTTCAGAACAAGGCTCTCAGGCTGATCACAGGTGCAATGAAGAGCACTCCAATCAAGGCCATGGAGAAAATTACTTCCATCCAGCCACTGCAAGAACGTCGCGACACAAGAATTCTTCTACAGACAGAGAAGTTTCGATGTCAGGAAGAACAACCGATGAAGCAGAGAGTTGAGGCACTAACGAAGAATCGTCTAAAGCGAAGCAGTTTCATCCACCAGTCCAAGAAGCTTGCTCGAAAGCACACCAGCCATCTCCCAGCCAAGACATTGCCTCCAACGCCATTTCTATCCAAGCCATGGTTGACTAGCGATGAATCCAAGGTTACCATCTGCAGTACAATCCCATACATGACATCCAGAGATAGACAACATGATGACGTCAAACGTGCCCTCACACTAGCACACATCGACAAGAGTTATCCTGGAGAAGCATGGCTACAAGTCTACACAGATGGTTCAGCCACAAGAGCAGTAGCAAACGGAGGAGCAGACGTGTATGTCCGACACCCAGATGGACACACACAGTCAGATGCTCTACCTACTGGAGTACACTGCAGCAACTATGGGGCAGAAGTACAGGCCCTTGAAACAGCAGCATCTCTAGTACACAACACTGTGGAGTGTGCGCAGGTTGTCTTCCTGACTGATGCGCTCTCAGTTCTGGATGCCCTGTCTAACAACAAAGAACCCCACCTGATGGAAGCCCTTCGAACAGTCAGCATAACTAAAAGAACTGTCCTCCAGTGGGTACCTGCACACATAGGCATCCCTGGCAATGAAGCCGCTGACCAGCTTGCCAAGCAAGGTTTTACCGAGAGGCAACCAGACAAAGATTTGACTTACAAGGAGAAATGCACCATAATCAAATGTGCATCAAAGCCAACAGTCGAGAAGGATGACTACCACCTTCTCACCAGATAGGAGCAAGTCACGATATTCCGGCTTAGAACAGGGCATAACCGCCTGAACTTCCATATTTGTCGGAAACTTGGACTAGCTCCATCAACTGCCTGCAGCTGCAACGTAGGGGACCAGACTGCAGAACACATCCTCCAGGAGTGTCCCAATCTTCATGGGCTGAGGAAAACAACCTGGCCAACAGATACTTCTCTCCAGACGAAGTTACATGGCTGCCGGGAGGATGTGAGGAGGACGGCCCATTTCGTGTTTGCTGCCGGCTTGTCCATGTGATTCGCGAACGACAAGAAGAAGAAGATATAACGGTCATCCACGCTCCTGAATTGCAGGTTGTTTGTCATTGGAGTCAATACTAAGAGCGAGATACTTTCGTTTAGAGATAATTTAACCAAGATTAGTATACATATAAATATGCACACATGTGAGATATAGCGGTAAATGTGTACCATAAATCGGATTATTCAGGATACACACGTTGTATTATGCTTGGATGTCAACCAGATTTACATTATTTTGTTATGTCAACAAACCGCGTATACGACGTTTGCTTACTAGTTGAAAATATCAGTATTTGAGGCAACTATTTGGAAGCATAATAGGAAAATACATTCTGTAGAAATTTGCGTTTTCACTGATGTAGTGTCGCTTTAAGGTTCCGTTAATTATGATTTAATTGTAAAGTTATACTGACAATGTTATAGAACTCTTTTGATATACTAACGTACGTTAAGCTAAGACTCATTTGCATTGGTTTAATCATATGTATTCGTTAATACTATACAATACATATCTCACGGGTTCGAGCCCCGCTCAGACCGTGTTTCATTTATATGAAAAAGTTGGCAGTTTCTTACGGAGGTTGGTGCACCCAAGTACTGGTTAACCGCTGGAGTCTGCCCAGGAAAGGTGTTGATAGATAAACTGCCCGCCGTCGACATAGCCCAAAATGGTCCTGATGCAGGCGTAAAACCCGAAATATAACATAACATAACCGTATATCTATTGTATGCAAAATCAAAAAAAGAATTAAATTTGAAAGCTTATAGCGTATTGAGCTTATCTTCACTAATGTTGACATCCGATATCCATCATATGTCAGTTTTAATTATGTTATATTTATGTTATATTTCGGGTTTTACGCCTGCATCCGCACCATTTTGGGCTATATCGCCGGCGGGCAGTTTATCTAACAACATCTTTCCTGGGCAGTCTCTAGCGGTTAACCAGTACTTGGGTGCACCAACCTCCGTAAGAAACTGCCAACTTTTTCATATAAATGAGACACGGCCTGAGCGGGGCTCGAACCCGTGACCATCAGTGATGATAGGTTACAGTGGTTTACAAGTCAGCGACCTTAACCACTAGAACACGGAGCCGGACGATTGTCAGTTTTAGATTCAAATTTAGTTACACACTCCTTATTTGTTTAGACAGTAATGCGCTGGCCGTTGCAACGTGCACAGGAAATTATGACGACGGAGCTTCCTGGGGCCCGATTATAGTGGCTGAGGGGTGCGGTACCATTCCCAACCTCAACGAATCCGAGAGCACAGAGTCTTTGAAAATTCTGTCCGAGGTACAAGATCCGATCAATGAGTCTTTATATTTTTTGTCGTGTTTTTCTCTTTGAATTTAGTCATTCAGTCAGGTTTAAGCTTAAACTTTATTTATTTTACAACGATTGCGAAACAAGTATTAACAACTTATATTAATCACTCTCGTTGGCGTGGATGAAATTGTGAATTTGGTCAATCATGTGGGAGTACACCAGAGTACCTGGACAAAAACCCACCTGTCCGATCTGGCGACCACCGTACCATCTCACATACTTCCCAGTCTGAGGATCAAACCAGGGTTGCATTGGTGAGAAGCGAGCGCGCTAACCACTGCGCTAATCGGACAGTGATGTTAAGGATAAAGAAATTCCGCATTGGCTGAACTAGCTGGAAATATTTGTCTTGGTGAGATAATTGTGATTCACTAGGGGATAAAAAAGCCCCTTAGACCCATCCCCTAATCCCCTACCAACCTTACAACAACCTTCTCGTGCCTCAGTATAGGAGCATTAGACCCATTCCCTAATCCCCTACCAACCTTACAACAACCTTCTCGTGCCTCAGTATAGGAGCCTTAGACTCATCCCCTAATCCCCTACCAACCTTACAACAACATTCTCGTGCCTCAGTATAGGGGCCTTATACCCATTCCCTAATCGCCTTATCCCCTACCAACCTTCCAACAACCTTCTCGTGCCTCAGTATAGGGTCTTATACCCATCCCCTAATCCCCTACCAACCTTACAACAACCTTCTCGTGCCTCATTATACGGGCCTTAGACCCATCCCCTAATCCCCTACCAACCTTACAACAACCTTCTCGTGCCTTATTATAGGGGCATTAGACTCATCCCCTAAGCCCTTACCAACCTTACAACAACCTTCTCGTGCCTCATTATAGGGATCTTAAACCCATCCCCTAATCCCCTACCAACCTTACAATAACCTTCTCGTGCCTCATTATAGGGGCCTTAGACCCATCCCCTAATCCCCTACCAACCTTACAACAACCTTCTCGTGCCTCAGTATAGGGGCTTATACCCATCCCCTCATCCCCTACCAACTTACATCAACCTTTTCGTGCCTCAGTATAGGGGCCTTAGACCCATCCCCTAATCCCCTACCAACTTTACAACAACCTTCTCGTGCCTCATTATAGGGGTATTAGACCCATCCCCTAATCCCTACCAACCTGACAACAACCTTCTCGTGTCTCATTATAGGTGCCTTAGACCCATCCCATAATCCCCTACCAACCTTACAACAACCTTCTCGGCCTCAGTATAGGGGCCTTAGACCCATCCCCTATCCCCTACAACCTTACAACAACCTTCTCGTGCCTCATTATAGGGGCCTTAGACCCATCCCCTAATCCCTACCAACCTTACAACAACCTTCTCGTGCCTCATTATAGGGGTCTTAGACCCACCCCCTAATCCCCTACCAACCTTACAACAACCTTCTCGTGCCTCATTATAGGGGTCTTAGACCCATCCCCTAATCCGCTACCAACCTTACAACAACCTTCTCGTGCCTCATTATAGGTGTCTTAGACCCATCCCCTAATCCCCTACCAACCTTACAACAACCTTCTCGTGCCTCATTATAGGGGTCTTAGACCGCACACCTTTAGCAAAGTATTCATGTTTCCGACTGCACACCTTTAGCACAATATTCATGTTTCAGACGGCACACCATTAGCACAATATTCATGTTTCAGACTGCACACCTTTAGCACAATATTCATGTTTCAGACTGCACACCTTTAGCACAATATTCATGTTTCAGACTGCACACCTTTAGCACAATATTCATGTTTCAGACTGCACACCTTTAGCACAGTATTCATGTTTCCGACTGCACACCTTTAGCACATTATTCATGTTTCAGATTGCACACCTTTAGAACAATATTCATGTTTCAGACTTCACACATTTAGCACAATATTCTCATGTTTCAGATGCACACCTTTAGCACAATATTCATGTTTCAGACTGCACACCTTTAGCACAATATTCATGTTTCAGACTTCACACCTTTAGCACAATATCATGTTTCAGACCACACCTTTAGCACAATATTCTCATGTTTCAGACTGCACACCTTTAGCACAATATTCATGTTTCACACTGCACACCTTTAGCACAATATTCTCATGTTTCAGACTGCACACCTTTAGCACAATATTCATGTTTCATACTGCACACCTTTAGCACAATATTCATGTTTCAGACTGCACACATTTACCACAATATTCATGTTCCACACTGCACACCTTTAGCACAATATTCATGTTCAGACTGCACACCTTTAGCACAATATTCATGTTTCAGACTGCACAGCTTTAGCACAATATTCATGTTTCAGACTGCACACCTTTAGCACAGTATTCATGTTTCCGACTGCACACCTTTAGCACATTATTCATGTTTCAGACTGCACACCTTTAGCACAATATTCATGTTTCAGACTTCACACCTTTAGCACAATATTATCATGTTTCAGAATGCAACCTTTAGCACATTATTCATGTTTCAGACTGCACACCTTTAGCACAATATTCATGTTTCAGACTGCACACCTTTAGCACAATATTCATGTTTCACACTGCACACCTTTAGCACAATATTCATGTTTCAGACTGAATTAACCAAAGACAATATCGAAGACGTCATTTCGGAGACGTTCAACCTAACCCTCACAGACTTCAACCTGACGGAAGCTGACATCATTTTTGTAGCTGAGATTCTCTATAATTATCTACAGTTTGACATAGTGAACACGGTTGAGGTATGTGCGCATACAGGAGGGTATCACCAAAAAACATGTCCACATTATATACTTATATATGTATACAGTCAAACTTGTCTTAAGCAGCCAACCAAGTGAATCACAGAAAGTGGCTACTTTGCACAGGTGGCTGCTTAATAGAGGCAATAGAGGTCAAGTGTATAATAAAACACCATATTGGGAATATGCAAACTAAACTGGCTGCTTAATTAAGATTGGCTTCTTAATAGAGGTGGCCACTAACACAGGTTTGACTGTATGTATAACTATTAAAAATCAAGAATGTACATTATACATAACACAAACGATAAAAAAATTATTTTTTTTATACAAATTTATTTTAGCTCGATTGCGAAACAAGTTCTTGCAAATTATGCTAATCACTATCGAGACCTCATTCCTGATGGAATCCATCGCCACGAGGGAGAGAGAAGAGGCAACGTCCTAACACAAACGATAATTGTTCGTAGTGTGGTAATACAGTCTGTTCCAGTACATAAGTATTGCTGGTGCGGGCCGTTATTTCTCGTGCAGGCCATTATCTAATGTTGTCAAAACTTGTGGCCCAAACCATTTGCATTTTCATACTATGTATCGTTCTGTGCATAACATTGACTATTTTGATTTGCAATAAAATATGATTAAACTAAAAATAAGTATTGCTGCCACAATATTAGGGTAGTTTTCTTTATTAAAGTCTTTATTACCCGGTACAAATTTATTTTAGCTCGATTGCGAATTAAGTTCTTACATCTTATATTAATCACTCCCGAGCCCTCATTCCTGATGGAATCCAATGCCACGAGGGAGACAGAAGAGGCATGTGGAAGTTAAATGCCTTGCCTAAGGGCACAATCGTGACGGCTCAAGTGGGGCTCGAACTCTGGACCTTTTCGCACCTGAAGCGAACGAGCTACTACTGCGCTATCACAACTTCCACGACTTTATTAAAGTCTCAATCATGTACATCACATAAAAAAATACCCTTTCCCTCATAGAAGCACCTCTTGACGCCATTACCAATACAACATACCTTAACCATTCCCTCATAGAAGCACATATTGACGCCATTACCAATACAACATACCTTAACCATTCCCTCATAGAAGCACCTCTTGACGCCATTACCAATACGACATACATTAACCCTTTCCCTCATAGAAGCACCTCTTGACGCCATTACCAATACAACATACCTTAATTCTTCCCTCATAGAAGCACCGCTTTACGCCATTACCAATACGACATACATTAACCCTTTGCCTCATAGAAGCACCTCTTGACGCCATTACCAATACGACATACATTAACCCTTTCCCTCATAGAAGCACCTCTTGACGCCATTACCAATATGACATACATTAACCCTTTCCCTCATAGAAGCACCTCTTGACGCCATTACCAATATGACATACATTAACCCTTTCCCTCATAGAAGCAACTCTTGACGCCATTTCCAATATGACAAACATTAACCCTTTCCCTCATAGATGCACCTCTTGATGCCATTATCAATACGACATACATTGACAATGTAGTAGCCAAACCAATGTTCATAATAAAGATCAGAATCTCATGTAGTCCCAGTAATATCTATGGAGGTGGGATAGATATGGTGACTACTTATTCACTGCATGCTAGCTAAATGGCTGTTGTTTGTATGGAGATATAATGGTATATTAACCTAAATCTCTATTAAGGAAAGGTTAAAAACTAACAACAGTACATGGCCATTCATCAGATAAATATACGAAAAAAGGGCACTAATGTGCTGTTAATATTAAGAAATATTTTAAAAGATCAATTATCAACTGCTATTATAGTTGTAAAACAACAAATACATTGCCTATTAAATACACAGTAAAAAGTAAAAACATACAGTCTGTTCATTTTATTTCCAATCTTTCATTTCTTCTGATACCACATCCACTGTGAAGAGGTATTCAAATCAAACTGAAAAACAGTAAAAATATCATAAATGTAATGGCGACTATTGACAGCAGTCACCTGTTAATGATGTCACTGTGTTTACACACTGTATTCCTCCGCCAAATAGTACAGTATACCAACCTTCACCTTGCAATGGCCTGACTTTTTACATCACATATTTTCAACACATCAACTAGTCTGAGGTATTCTCAAGTCACATAATTTCTCAAAAAACCCACAAAACACTGCCTGTCATGTAAATAACACTGCCTGTCATTAGTACTACATCCGCCTATTTACTTAGATACAACCTTATATTAGTGTATGTGCTATAGTATTAATGTTGCCCTTATTTTCATTATTTTGTTATGTCGACAAACATCGTATACGACGTTTGTTTATTAGTTGAAATACTCAGATGCTGTGGAAAATATTTGGCAGCAATACAATATAACAGGAAATTACATTCTGTAGATAAACATTTTCTCCCATGCATTGTCTCTTTAATATATTTCGGCGCTAACAGTGGCAATGAATGCTATTTTGTTCCGATAACGTTATATCCAAATGTCTAAAATTAAATATATCTCTGTTTTAGATTATGAATGAGATAATTAAAGTGGCAAATAAAATACTGAAGTCACCCACTGCTACTATTGGTTTAGCGCAGAAGATTACCAATGTTGCTAACAGGTAAGATTGTTAACTTATGAAGGGTTTCTTGGCATTGTAAGTAAGAAATGAAGTGTTTCTTGGCAATGTATGTAAGAAATGAAGTGTTTCTTGGCAATGTAAGTAAGACATGAAGTGTTTCTTGGCATGTTAAGTAAGAAATGAAGTGTTTCTTGGCATGTTAAGTAAGAAATGAAGTGTTTCTTGGCAATGTAAGTAAGAAATGAAGTGTTTCTTGGCAATGTAAGTAAGAAATGAAGTGTTTCTGGCATTGTATGTACAAATGAAGTGTTTCTTGGCAATGTAAGTAAGAAATGAAGTGTTTCTTGGCATGTTAAGTAAGAAATGAAGTGTTTCTTGGCAATGTAAGTATAAATGAAGTGTTTCTTGGCATGTTAAGTAAGAAATGAAGTGTTTCTTGGCATTGTAAGTAAGAAATGAAGTGTTTCTTGGCATGTAAGTAAGAAATGAAGTGTTTCTTGGCAATGTAAGTAGAAATGAAGTGTTTCTTGGCATGTTAAGTAAGAAATGAAGTGTTTCTTGGCATGTTAAGTAAGAAATGAAGTGTTTCTTGGCATGTTAAGTAAGAAATGAAGTGTTTCTTGGCATTGTAAGTAAGAAATGAAGTGTTTCTTGGCAATGTAAGTAAGAAATGAAGAGTTTCTTGGCAATGTATGTAGGAAATGAAGTGTTTCTTTGCATGTTAAGTAAGAAATGAAGTGTTTCTTGGCATTGTAAGTAAGAAATTAAGTGTTTCTTGGCATTGTTAGTAGGAAATGAACTGTTTCTTGGCAATGTAAGTAGGAAATGAAGTGTTTCTGGGCAATGTAAATAGGAAATGAAGTGTTTCTTGGCAATGTAATTAAGAAATGAAGTGTGTCTTGGTATTGTAGGTAAGAAATGAAGTGTTTCTTGGCAATGTAAGTAGGAAATGAAGTGTTTCTGGGCAATGTAAATAGGAAATGAAGTGTTTCTTGGCAATGTAAGTAGGAAATGACGTGTTTCTTGGCAATGTAGGTAAGAAATAAAGTGTTTCTTGGCAATTTAGGTAAGACATGAAGTGTTTCTTGGCAATGTAGGTAAGACATGAAGTGTTTCTTGGCAATGTAGGTAAGACATGAAGTGTTTCTTGGCAATGTAGGTAAGACATGAAGTGTTTCTTGGCAATGTAAGTAGAAATGAAGTGTTTCTTGGCAATGTAAGTAAGAAATGATGTGTTTCTTGGCAATGTAAGTAAGAAATGAAGTGTTTCTTGGCAATGTAATTAAGAAATGAAGTGTTTCTTGGCAATGTAATTAAGAAATGAAGTGTTTCTTGGCAATGTAATTAAGAAATGAAGTGTGTCTTGGTATTGTAGGTAAGAAATGAAGTGTTTCTTGGCAATGTAAGTAGGAAATGAAGTGTTTCTTGGCAATGTAAGTAGGAAATGAAGTGTTTCTTGGCAATGTAGGTAAGAAATAAAGTGTTTCTTGGCAATTTAGGTAAGACATGAAGTGTTTCTTGGCAATGTAGGTAAGACATGAAGTGTTTCTTGGCAATGTAGGTAAGACATGAAGTGTTTCTTGGCAATGTAGGTAAGACATGAAGTGTTTCTTGGCAATGTAAGTAGAAATGAAGTGTTTCTTGGCAATGTAAGTAAGAAATGATGTGTTTCTTGGCAATGTAAGTAAGAAATGAAGTGTTTCTTGGCAATGTAATTAAGAAATGAAGTGTTTCTTGGCAATGTAATTAAGAAATGAAGTGTTTCTTGGCAATGTAATTAAGAAATGAAGTGTTTCTTGGTATTGTAGGTAAGAAATGAAGTGTTTCTTGGCAATGTATGTAGGAAATGAAGTGTTTCTGGGCAATGTAAATAGGAAATGAAGTGTTTCTTGGCAATGTAAGTAGGAAATGACGTGTTTCTTGGCAATGTAGGTAAGAAATAAAGTGTTTCTTGGCAATTTAGGTAAGACATGAAGTGTTTCTTGGCAATGTAGGTAAGACATGAAGTGTTTCTTGGCAATGTAGGTAAGACATGAAGTGTTTCTTGGCAATGTAGGTAAGACATGAAGTGTTTCTTGGCAATGTAAGTAGAAATGAAGTGTTTCTTGGCAATGTAAGTAAGAATTGATGTGTTTCTTGGCAATGTGAGTAAGAAATGAAGTGTTTCTTGGCAATGTAAGTAGAAATGAAGTGTTTCTTGGCAATGTAAGTAAGAAATGAAGTGTTTCTTGGCAATGTAAGTAAGAAATGAAGTGTTTCTTGGCAATGTAATTAAGAAATGAAGTGTTTCTTGGCAATGTAATTAAGAAATGAAGTGTTTCTTGGCAATGTAATTAAGAAATGAAGTGTGTCTTGGTATTGTAGGTAAGAAATGAAGTGTTTCTTGGCAATGTAAGTAGGAAATGAAGTGTTTCTGGGCAATGTAAATAGGAAATGAAGTGTTTCTTGGCAATGTAAGTAGGAAATGAAGTGTTTCTGGGCAATGTAAATAGGAAATGAAGTGTTTCTTGGCAATGTAAGTAGGAAATGACGTGTTTCTTGGCAATGTAGGTAAGAAATAAAGTGTTTCTTAATAATTTAGGTAAGACATGAAGTGTTTCTTGGCAATGTAGGTAAGACATGAAGTGTTTCTTGGCAATGTAGGTAAGACATGAAGTGTTTCTTGGCAATGTAGGTAAGACATGAAGTGTTTCTTGGCAATGTAAGTAGAAATGAAGTGTTTCTTGGCAATGTAAGTAAGAAATGATGTGTTTCTTGGCAATGTAAGTAAGAAATGAAGTGTTTCTTGGCAATGTAATTAAGAAATGAAGTGTTTCTTGGCAATGTAATTAAGAAATGAAGTGTGTCTTGGTATTGTAGGTAAGAAATGAAGTGTTTCTTGGCAATGTATGTAGGAAATGAAGTGTTTCTGGGCAATGTAAATAGGAAATGAAGTGTTTCTTGGCAATGTAAGTAGGAAATGACGTGTTTCTTGGCAATGTAGGTAAGAAATAAAGTGTTTCTTGGCAATTTAGGTAAGACATGAAGTGTTTCTTGGCAATGTAGGTAAGACATGAAGTGTTTCTTGGCAATGTAGGTAAGACATGAAGTGTTTCTTGGCAATGTAGGTAAGACATGAAGTGTTTCTTGGCAATGTAAGTAGAAATGAAGTGTTTCTTGGCAATGTAAGTAAGAATTGATGTGTTTCTTGGCAATGTGAGTAAGAAATGAAGTGTTTCTTGGCAATGTAATAGAAATGAAGTGTTTCTTGGCAATGTAAGTAAGAATGAGTGTTTCTTGGCAATGTAGTAAGAAATGAAGTGTTTCTTGGCAATGTAATTAAGAAATGAAGTGTTTCTTGGCAATGTAATTAAGAAATGAAGTGTTTCTTGGCAATGTAATTAAGAAATGAAGTGTGTCTTGGTATTGTAGGTAAGAAATGAAGTGTTTCTTGGCAATGTAAGTAGGAAATGAAGTGTTTCTGGGCAATGTAAATAGGAAATGAAGTGTTTCTTGGCAATGTAAGTAGGAAATGAAGTGTTTCTGGGCAATGTAAATAGGAAATGAAGTGTTTCTTGGCAATGTAAGTAGGAAATGACGTGTTTCTTGGCAATGTAGGTAAGAAATAAAGTGTTTCTTTAATTTAGGTAAGACATGAAGTGTTTCTTGGCAATGTAGGTAAGACATGAAGTGTTTCTTGGCAATGTAGGTAAGACATGAAGTGTTTCTTGGCAATGTAGGTAAGACATGAAGTGTTTCTTGGCAATGTAAGTAGAAATGAAGTGTTTCTTGGCAATGTAAGTAAGAAATGAAGTGTTTCTTGGCAATGTAAGTAAGAAATGAAGTGTTTCTTGGCAATGTAATTAAGAAATGAAGTGTTTCTTGGCAATGTAATTAAGAAATGAAGTGTTTCTTGGCAATGTAATTAAGAAATGAAGTGTGTCTTGGTATTGTAGGTAAGAAATGAAGTGTTTCTTGGCAATGTATGTAGGAAATGAAGTGTTTCTTGGCAATGTAAATAGGAAATGAAGTGTTTCTTGGCAATGTAAGTAGGAAATGAAGTGTTTCTTGGCAATGTAGGTAAGAAATAAAGTGTTTCTTGGCAATTTAGGTAAGACATGAAGTGTTTCTTGGCAATGTAGGTAAGACATGAAGTGTTTCTTGGCAATGTAGGTAAGACATGAAGTGTTTCTTGGCAATGTAGGTAAGACATGAAGTGTTTCTTGGCAATGTAAGTAGAAATGAAGTGTTTCTTGGCAATGTAAGTAAGAATTGATGTGTTTCTTGGCAATGTGAGTAAGAAATGAAGTGTTTCTTGGCAATGTAATTAAGAAATGAAGTGTTTCTTGGCAATGTAATTAAGAAATGAAGTGTTTCTTGGCAATGTAATTAAGAAATGAAGTGTGTCTTGGTATTGTAGGTAAGAAATGAAGTGTTTCTTGGCAATCTAAGTAGGAAATGAAGTGTTTCTTGGCAATGTAATAGGAAATGAAGTGTTTCTTGGCAATGTAGTAGGAAATGAAGTGTTTCTGCATGTTGATGAAGTGTTCTTGGATGTAGGTAAGACATGAAGTGTTTCTTGGCAATGTAATTAAGAAATGAAGTGTTTCTTGGCAATGTAATTAAGAAATGAAGTGTTTCTTGGTATTGTAGGTAAGAAATGAAGTGTTTCTTGGCAATGTAATTAAGAAATGAAGTGTTTCTTGGTATTGTAAGTAAGAAATGAGGTGTTTCTTGGCAATGTAAGTAAGAAATGAAGTGTTTCTTGGCATTGTAAGTAAGAAATGAAGTGTTTCTTGGCAATGTAAGTATGAAATGAAGTGTTTCTTGTCATTGTATGTATAAATGAAGTGTTTCTTAGCAATGTAAGTAAGAAATGAAGTGTTTCTGGCATTGTATGTAAGAAATGAAGCGTTTCTTGGCAATGTAGGTAAGAAATGAAGCGTTTCTTGACATTGTATGTAAGAAATGAACTGTTTCTTGGCAATGTAAGTATAAATGAAGTGTTTCTTGGCATTGTAAGCAAGAAGTGAAGTGTAAAAATCAATACAATGAGCGTATATTTTCCTTGCAGAATTGTTTTCTCAATAGATGAACTTACAAACAAGCTTCAATTAGATGGAAATTCCATCCAGTTTGTTCAAGATCACGTCGCTAGCGAGATTTGGGATCAGTATGGGAATACCAATTTGACAATTGGCATCAAGCTGGAGAAAAGCGGAAGTGACAAAATTAGGACAGATACGTTGAGTTCTATCGTGGACGCTGGAGACGTGGCTGTGACTGATACGGACACGGCGATATATCTTACTGAATCAATTGTAAAAGGTATTTAAGCTAATTAGTTGTTGGTTTGCAAACTGATCATTGAGTAATAGTAACACATGAGTTACTGTTCCCTGTATACCGTATATATATGGAGGAAGGATATGGTCTAATTATTTTCCTCTGCTAGCAATCCACGAGTTACTGTCCCCTGTATACGGAGGATAAGGTCCTCTGCTAGCAACCCACGAGTTACTGTCCCCTGTATACGGAGGATAATGTCCTCTGCTAGCAACCCACGAGTTACTGTCCCCTGTATACGGAGGATAAGGTCCTCTGCTAGCATCCCACGAGTTACTGTCCCCTGTATACGGAGGATAAGGTCCTCTGCTAGCATCCCACGAGTTACTGTCCCCTGTATACGGAGGATAAGGTCCTCTGCTAGCAACCCACGAGTTACTGTCCCCTGTATACGGAGGATAGTTTCCTCTGCTAGCAACCAACGAGTTACTGTCCCCTGTATACGGAGGATAAGGTCCTATGCTAGCAACCCACGAGTTACTGTCCCCTGTATACGGAGGATAATGTCCTCTGCTAGCAACCCACGAGTTACTGTCCCCTGTATACGGAGGATAAGGTCCTCTGCTAGCATCCCACGAGTTACTGTCCCCTGTATACGGAGGATAAGGTCCTCTGCTAGCAACCCACGAGTTACTGTCCCCTGTATACGGAGGATAGTTTCCTCTGCTAGCAACCCACGAGTTACCTCCCCTGTATACAGAGTATAGGGTCCTCTGCTAGCAACCCACGAGTTACTGTTCCCTGTATACGGAGGATAAGGTCCTCTGCTAGCAACCCACGCGTTACTGTCCCCTGTATACGGAGGATAATGTCCTATGCTAGCAACCCACGAGTACTGCCCCCTGTATACGGAGGATACGGTCCTCTGCTAGCAACCCACGAGTTACTTCCCCTGTATACGGAGGATAAGTCCTCTGCTAGCAACCCACGAGTTACTTCCCCTGTATACGGAAGATAAGGTCCTCTGCTAGCATCCCACGAGTTACTGTCCCTGTATACGGAGGATCCTGTATACGGAGGATAAGGTTCTCTGCTAGCAACCCACGAGTTACTTCCCCTGTATACGGAGGATAGGGTTCTCTGCTAGCATCCCACGAGTTACTGTCCCCTGTATACGGAGGATAAGGTCATCTGCTAGCAACTCACGAGTTACTGTCCCCTGTATACGGAGGATCCTGTATACGGAGGATAAGGTCATCTGCTAGCAACCCACGAGTTACTGTCCCCAGTATAAGGAGGATAAGGTCATATGCTAGCAACCCACGAGTTACTGTCCCCTGTATACAGAGGATAAGGTCCTATGCTAGCAACCCACGCGTTACTGTCCCCTGTATACGGAGGATAAGGTCATATGCTAGCAACCCACGAGTTACTGTCCCCTGTATGCGGAGGATAGGGTTCTCTGCTAGCAACCCACGAGTTACTGTCCCCTGTATACGGAGGATAGGGTTCTCTGCTAGCAACCCACGAGTTACTGTCCCCTGTATACGGAGGATAAGGTCCTATGCTAGCAACCCACGAGTTACTCTCTCCTGTATTCGGAGGATAGGGTTCTCTGCCCGCAACCCACGAGTTACTGTCCCATGTATACGAATGATAAGGTCATCTGCTAGCAACCCACGAGTTACTGTCCCCTGTATACGGAGGATAGGGTCCTCTGCCCGCAATCCACGAGTTACTGCCCCCCTTATACGGAGGATAGGGTTCTCTGCTAGCAACCCACGAGTTACTGTCCCATGTATGCGGAGGATAGGGTTCTCTGCTAGCAACCCACGAGTTAATGTCCCCTGTATACGGAGGATAAGGTCCTATGCTAGCAACCCACGAGTTACTGTCCCCTGTATACGGAGGATAGGGTTATCTGCCCGCAACCCACGAGTTACTGTCCCCTATATACGGAGGATAAGGTCCTCTAGTAGCAACCCACGAGTTACTGTCCCCTGTATACGGAGGATAGGGTCCTCTGCTAGCAACCCACGAGTTACTGTCCCCTGAATACGGAGGATAGGGTCATCTGCTAGCAACCCACGAGTTACTGTCCCCTGTATACGGAGGATAAGGTCCTCTGCTAGCAACCCACGAGTTACTGTCCCCTGTATACGGAGGATAAGGTCCTCTGCTAGCAACCCACGAGTTACTGTCCCCTGTATACCGTGTATATATACGGAGGAAGGATATGGGCCTGTCCCCTAGAGTTTCTGTTCCCTGTATACGGAGGATCCTCTGCTAGCAGCCTTGTTTCATTTCCACCACATGCTATCAATTTTCATCCGCATGCTCATCTTATTATTAGTGTTTCCTCCAAACAGGAATATGAGTGCGCCCTGCCCCTTTTTGGGGCCGCCCCTGTGCCCGAAATTTTCGAAAATGCCCGCCGTCATGTGCCTAAATTCTTAATAATACAACAATGCCTAGTCCCATGTTAGACTGATGTAGGTAGACTAATCTTGAATAAACAGGTTTACTGTGAAATGTCCACCTATACAGGTCTGTGAAGTTGGCTTGTGCAATATGTAGCCAAGGGCAACTAATGTTTATCCGCTCGCCCATATGGTTCGCCGGAGGCGAGGGTAAATAAGCTCAATCTGTCGGCTGCACAGGCACAAGACACTTTTTTTTACCTATGGTCATATAGTAAAAGTAAAAATGTTTGTTTATTATAGTGTCACCCCTATTTAAAGGGACAGCCATTTCTGACTTATGAGACACCTCTTTTTATGAACAACAGTACTTCCCGAATCCTATGCTTGTATGTCAGGCGCCAGGCTGGTAGGCAATCGGTAACCATTATTTAACTAGCTGGCGGCTCACCAACCGGCCATATCAGAACAAACCTGTGACGAGGTACGAACCGTCGACCTCCCGATCCGTAGGTGGACGCCTTAACCACTAGGCCACAGAGACGGTTATAGCAACCAACTGAAACAACCAACGATAAACATTACTTACTATATGACCATAGGGCAGAACAAAATTGTGTCTTGTGCCTGTGGTTGGCTGCATGCATCCATTTGTGTTATGCATATTGAAGAGGCAATAAAATATATGATTATAATAATTAATAAATTAATTAAATCTCGACAGCTATTCTATAGTATATCCAATTGTGTATACATTACTGTAAACATGTACTATATAGATAGTAATTAACATGATTTTGATAAAATCACATTTAGTAGCAGACAATGGCAAAAACAGGATAAAGAATTAAAGGACAAGTACATATTTCGGAATAGTTTAGTTTATACACATTTATTTTAGCTCGATTGCGAAACAAGTTCTTACAACTTATTTTAATCACTCTCGAGACCTCATTCCTTATGGAATCCATCGCCACGAGGGAGAGAGAAGAGCCAACGTGGAATTTAAATGCCTTGCCTAAGGACACAATCATAACGGCTCCAGCGGGGCTCGACCTCCGGTGATTTCGGGTAAATCGGACTTTCTGCAAAGGGAGGTAATAGAAAAAACAAGCAATGTGGCTCATTGAGTGCATGAACTATTGAAAGCGGACAAGATTGACAATTCATCTGGATTTTTTTAAACAGTAACCCTTTCAACACCATAGACCTCTAAATTGGCTTACAAAAAAGTGTAGATCCAGATGAGCCGGCTCGTGATGAGCCGTCTCATCAGGATCTGCACTTTTTTCAAGTAATATAACTATATTTAGAAAAAAAATTACCATTTTGATAAATGAACTGATCCAAATGTAATTTTGTTATTAATTTATTGGTCTAAAAATATCATGGACCAGTCCATGTCAGTTACTTGGTGTTGAATTGGTTAAGAAACCATGTAATACATATTGAAATGTGTAATCTGTTCGTATTCAGGTGGTAGGACAAGATTAACGTTCCATATCTACAGTAACCCAGATCTGTTCTCCATCATCGGTAGTAAATTCAAAGTGAACAGCAAAATTGCAGCTGCACGACTCACCAAGAATGATATACCAGTAGTTGACCTTGGCGACGAGTACGCTACCGCAGTATTTTATCCGTTCGAGGTAAGTTGTATGTTTCTTCATTTGATTTGAATGTACATGCAGAGAGAGATGGAGCGGGAGGGGGAGGGAGTGGGAGGGATATAGTGAGGGAGGGAGAGGGGAGGAGGGGAGAGAGTGAAGGAGTGGTAGGGGGAGAGAGGGAGGAAGGGAGATAGGGAGGGAGATAGCAATGGAGTGGGAGGGAGAGAGCGGGAGATGGAGGTAGGGAGCGGTAGGGAGAGAGGGATGGGGAGCGAGAGAGCAAGGGAGCGGGAGGGAGAGAGGGATGGGGAGAGAGTGAGGGAGAGAGAAAGGGAGCGGGAGGGAGAGAGTGAGGAGGGGGAGAGAGTGAGGGAGAGAGCAAGGGAGCGGGAGGGAGCGAGAGTTATTTGAGTGACAGCAGTTTGGAAAATAACGGAATAAATATAATTTCACTTGTGAATCATTATAAGAAATATAATAGTTGTCACTGATTTGTACTAACAATTTGGTTATATTTCAGGATAGTAAGGACCTTGTGTGTGCATATTGGAATTACTCGGCGAACGAAGATGCCGGAGGTTGGGACACCGATGGCTGTACTCTCTTCTCCTACGACTCCGGTCGTGTTATCTGCAAATGTAACCATCTTACGAACTTTGCTGTGCTCATCGTAAGTGTATTATCTGCTTAAATCTGTGCATGCTGGGTACAATTTATGCTATAAATAATTCAAATAATGACAACAAGAGTACAGTTCATTAGTGTAATTTTCTTAATTGTAACTGAAAACTATGGAAAATATGTCATGGAAATGACTTTTATTTTCACCGCTAGCGCGAACAGCGTTAATGGATGACATTCGCAATTTATCGTGGTCATCCATGTGTCAGTTGTCATAGTAACCGAATAATGACAGAATGTGCTTACTCTATGCCCTTAGCCTATTTCTTCGCATACGTCCCACAATTGTCACTGTAACATAAACATAACGGAATTTGAATAATCGATAACCATAGCACAGTCGCATGCCTCCCACCGTTGTCATAGTAACATTAAAATAACGGAATGTGAATCATCGAAGACCTTCAACTTCAGCGATATACTCCTCAACGCCATGCCTCTACTGTTGAGGGTCCTTCATTTGCCTCCCACCGTTGTCATAGTAACATTAAAATAACGGAATATGCTTAAGCGATGACTTTCAACTTCAGCGATATACTCCTCAACGCCACGCCTCTACTGTTGAGGGTCCTTCATTTGCCTCCCACCGTTGTCATAGTAACATTAAAATAACGGAATATGCTTAAGCGATGACTTTCAACTTCAGCGATATACTCCTCAACGCCACGCCTCTACTGTTGAGGGTCCTTCATTTGCCTCCCACCGTTGTCATAGTAACATTAAAATAACGGAATATGCTTAAGCGATGACTTTCAACTTCAGCGATATACTCCTCAACGCCACGCCTCTACTGTTGAGGGTCCTTCATTTGCCTCCCACCGTTGTCATAGTAACATTAAAATAACGGAATATGCTTAAGCGATGACTTTCAACTTCAGCGATATACTCCTCAACGCCACGCCTCTACTGTTGAGGGTCCTTCATTTGCCTCCCACCGTTGTCATAGTAACATTAAAATAACGGAATATGCTTAAGCGATGACTTTCAACTTCAGCGATATACTCCTCAACGCCACGCCTCTACTGTTGAGGGTCCTTCATTTTCCTCCCACCGTTGTCATAGTAACATTTAAATAACGGAATGAATAGTAACATGTGAGCAGCTGATCCCGTCCTCGTCGCCAATATCACACAATATCGAGTAGTTCTGTGATCAGTTACTCTCCGCACACTCTTCAAGTCACTCGGCCATCACTGCCACACTCGCAGACACATCCGTGCCCGTGTAACTACGGTCGTTTACTTCAAGTCACTCGGCCATCACTGCCACACTCGCAGATACATCCGTGCCCGTGTAACTATGGTCGTTGACTTCAAGTCACTCGGCCATCACTGCCACACTCGCAGATACATCCGTGCCCGTGTAACTACGGTCGTTGACTTCAAGTCACTCGGCCATCACTGCTGTAGGTTCGAACCCAACTCACGGTGTCCAACTCTAGGAAACTACCATGCTGGCTTGCGGAAGGTCGTTGGTTGTAGCTGGGTATCTGACACCATGCCTGATGCTCGGAGAATGATAGATGGAAAATCGCCTAATCTGTTGGTGCAAACTTTAACCCCCAAAAACAAACAAATGCAAAAATGTTCCATGTCACCAATATCAGTTTTCAGTGTTATGTAGCCTGCAGTTAATCGCATCCTCGTCGCCAATGCAGTTAATTGCATCCTCGTCTCCAACGCAGTTAATCGCATCCTCGTCCCCAATGCAGTTAATCGCATCCTCGTCACCAACGCATTTAATTGCATCCTCGTCACCAACGCAGTTAATCGCATCCTCGTCCTCAATGCAGTTAATCGCATCCTGGTCGCCACTGCAGTTAAACTAATCATGGTCGCCACTGCAGTTAATCGCATCCTCGTCGCCACTGCAGTTAAACGCATCCTCGTCGCCACTGCAGTTAATCGCATCTTGGTCGCCACTGCAGTTAAAAGCATCCTCGTCGCCACTGCAGTTAATCGCATCCTCGTCGCCACTGCAGTTAAACGCATCCTGGTCGCCACTGCAGTTAAACGCATCCTGGTCGCCACTGCAGTTAAACGCATCCTCGTCGCCACTGCAGTTAAACGCATCCTCGTCGCCACTGCAGTTAAACGCATCCTCGTCGCCACTGCAGTTAAACGCATCCTCGTCGCCACTGCAGTTAAACGCATCCTCGTCGCCACTGCAGTTAAACGCATCCTGGTCGCCACTGCAGTTAATCGCATCCTGGTCGCCACTGCAGTTAATCGCATCCTCGTCGCCACTGCAGTTAAACGCATCCTGGTCGCCACTGCAGTTAAACGCATCCTCGTCGCCACTGCAGTTAAACGCATCCTGGTCGCCACTGCAGTTAAACGCATCCTCGTCGCCACTTCAGTTAAACGCATCCTCGTCGCCACTGCAGTTAAATGCATCCTGGTCGCCACTGCAGTTAAACGCATCCTCGTCGCCACTGCAGATAAACGCATCCTGGTCGCCACTTCAGTTAAACGCATCCTCGTCGCCACTGCAGTTAAGCGCATCCTGGTCGCCACTGCAGTTAAACACATCCTCGTCGCCACTGCAGTTAAACGCATCCTCGTCGCCACTGCAGTTAAACGCATCCTGGTCGCCACTGCAGTTAAACGCATCCTCGTCGCCACTGCAGTTAATCGCATCCTGGTCGCCACTGCAGTTAAACGCATCCTCGTCGCCACTGCAGTTAATCGCATCCTGGTCGCCACTGCAGTTAAACGCATCCTCGTCGCCACTGCAGTTAATCGCATCCTCGTCGCCACTGCAGTTAAACGCATCCTCGTCGCCACTGCAGTTAATCGCATCCACGTCGCCACGTCTCGACATATTATGTTTCATGATACTATTTTAAAACTTATTATTTTAAGGACCTAAATGCACACACTATATCCGACACGGACAAGCTGGTTCTTGGAATTATAACGAAAGTTGGACTCTGCATCTCGATAATAGGCCTTGGAATAACAGTCATTACTTTTCTCATTTTTAGGTAAGCATTCAAGGCCTTAACTCTTTCACCGCCAATGTCGCATAAAAGCGACTTTGTAAAAATGTAGAGAACCCGATCGGACAGAACAGAACATGCCGTCTGATCAGGCTATATGCTGATTGCTCTTCAGACAGTGGAGCTGAAGCGCCTGTCCGAATAGCAAGCAACATATATCCTGATCAGACGCGGCGTTACGCCGCTGCTGATCTGGATATATGTTGTTTGCACATGCTCTGAATTTATTCGGCGCTGAAAGAGTTAAACTAGCAATGAATAGCGATTTTACTAATCGAATATTCGGTCGGGAAGGTATTCGAATATTTATTTATCGTCGCTACCGGTTGCCCATATGAGCTACGCCTCCTGAAGAGATCAGTCATTGTAGATGTGTGGAGGATACGGCAATGATACAGACAGAGACCCATTAGAGTCTTCTCTAGATCTGTTTATAAACCACCGACACGAGACGTCAGTTTACAATTTCGCCCGAAACACTGTTAATATTATTATGGTCTGTCGGGAGATCGAACCTGCGAGCCCTGGATTCGCAGTCAAACATGTTAACCACTGGACTACTGACCCCTTTGATTACGGGGTGAATATCATTGTCTATAGATCTGACCGGCAATGAAATTCGTTGCCGTATTTTGCTGGCATTCACTGATATAATCTATCGGTGAATGTTTTATATTATACTCATCACAATCATCACAATCATCATCACAATCATCATCACAATCATCATCGCAATCATCACAATCATCATCGCAATCATCACCGCAATCATCACAATCATCACAATCATCACAATCATCATCGCAATCATCATACTCATCATCACAATCATCACAATCATCATCATCATCACAATCATCATCACAATCATCATCATCATCATCATCACAATCATCTACACAATCATCATCACAATCATCTACACAATCATCATCACAATCATCATCACAATCATCTACGCAATCATCTTCACAATCATCTTCACAATCATCATCACAATCATCATCACAATCATCATCACAATCATCATCACAATCATCATCACAATCATCATCACAATCATCATCACAATCATCACAATCATCATCACAATCATGAGTAAGGTTGTGGAAGTCGTGATAGTGCAGTAGTAGCTGTGGTAGTGAAAGGTCTGGAGTTTGAGTCACGCTGGAGCCGTTATGATTGTGTCATCATCACCATGGAAACCATCTCATCACATCATCATTTAGGGCATCCGTGGCAGAGTGGTTACGGTCGTTGAGTTCATCTCACGTGCCCCTCACTGCTGTAGGTTCGAATCCCATTGAGAGTGTCGAATTATTTTAAGTCTTTAAGTTAGCAAGCTATCCATTTGGCTTACAGAAGGTCGGTGGTTCTACCCGGGTGCACGTTCGTGACTGAAATGCTACTTGGGGGGCAGGGGGACATCCTGTGTATGTTTCCACCAATAATAGCTGGAGAGTGGCCATATGACCTAAGCTGTTCGTGCGACTTTAAAACCATAAATCAAACAAATCATCAACACTTTCACGCTCATCATAAAAGTATCATCATCATCACCATAATCATCATCATCATCATACTCATCATCATCATCATCATCATAATCATCATCATCATCATACTCATCATCATCATCATCATCATCATCATCATCATCATAATCATCATCATCATAATCATCATCATCACCATAATAATCATAATCATCATAATCATCATCATCACCATAATCATCATCATCATCATACTCATCATCATCATCATCATCATAATCATCATCATCACCATAATAATCATCATCATAATACTCATCATCATCACCATAATCATCATCATCATCATCATCATCATCATCACCATAATCATCATCATCATCATCATCATCGTCGATCGCAACAAAAACTTAAGGAAAGGGATTCGAATAAGTTACTATGTAACTTTTCCCAATCCTAACTGTGCTAATGCAACTATACCCTGTGGTATGTACCATTCTTGCCAATCCTAACTGTGCTATTGCAACTATACCCTGTGGTATGTACCATTCTTGCCAATCCTAACTGTGCTATTGCAACTATACCCTGTGGTATGTACCATTATTGCCAATCCTAACTGTGCTATTGCAACTATATCCTGTGGTATGTACCATTCTTGAATAAAATATTGTTTAGTCTAGCAAGAACAACGTAACCATCATCAACATATTGACTGTTAACTATTTTACATTAATTAAATATTAAACCAATCACATTTCAGACATTTAAGAAAGGGGCGTGGCCAGCAGGTACTCATCAACCTAAGCGTTGCCATGCTTTGTTCATCTATACTATTCTTGGTTGGCGTGGATCGCACAGAGTCGCGTAATGTCTGTATCGCCGTGGCTGCGCTACTCCACTACTTTATTCTGGTAACGTTCATGTGGATGCTAGTGGAAGGGGTACTCCAGTATCTGAGATTTGTAAAAGTGCTTGGGACCTACATACCGAACTTTATGATCAAATCGATGATACCCGCTTGGGGTAAGTACACATGTAAAGTTTGTGTTTCATATATAGTCGACGAGTCCAGTTTGGCGTAAGTTTATACAAATTTATTTTAGCTCGATTGCGAAACAAATTATTTCAACTTATATTAATCACTCTCGAGACATCATCTCTGATGGAATCCATCGCCACGAGGGAGAGAGAAGAGGCAACGTGGAATTTAAATGCCTTGCCTAAGGGCACAATCGTAACGGCTCCAGCGTAAGTACGCACCTGAGTTTTATTTAAAGTTTATTTATCGTCGCTACCGGTTGCCCATATGTGTGACGGGCAGCTTACCTAACAACACCTTTCCTGGACAGGCTACAGCGGTTAACCAGTACTTGGGTGTACCAACCTCCGTAAGAAACTGCCAACCTTTCATATAAAGAGACACGGTCTGAGCAGGGCTAGAACCCGTGACCATCAGTGATGATTGGTTACAGTGGTATACAAGTCAGCGACCGTAACCACTTGACCACCTGAGTTTATGTGTGCTACGCTTATGTAGTATTATTAATTTATTTACGTCTCATCAATGTACAACAATAACAGAACAACATTAAAATAATACATGGTATAGTACATTGCCACTCATAAATGAGTTACAAGAGACGGTATTTATCAAAGTATAAAACACATCACATTATGCAGTTGTAATAATATAGTATGATATAACATATGTATATACATACATGTATTTGTAAACAACACATGATAAATCTGAATAGCCTACGCTAATCTAACCTAAAATAAGCTTACAATCAAAATGATATCATAAAATGCTGATGATTGTATGAGAGCACTATTGCGCATATTAAAAAATGTTTTGAAAAAGCAAATATCAACTCTGATCAGATCAGAATTGAACTGATTAGCATAGACTATTCAGCTGGTATTAAAAATACATTGGATTATTAAGAAAAATTGAAGCATTATGTACAAAGGTAAAAATAACGTCTTTGTAGTATATTAAAACAGGTTTTGGCACTTAATCTCATAATTTCTGCGTTGGAAAATATAAATATTAGCTTATCATTTGGAGAAAGAGCAGCAAAGTAAAAGTTCATCTCTGTTGCTTTCTTAAATAGGATTTGTCTTAAATCTTGATACAGCATACATTCCAAAATCACATGGGCCTCAGTTTCAATACAATTGTCACAAAAGGGACATATACGATTTTCTAATGACAAATTTTCATATCTACCTGTCTCTAGTCTCAATGGTGCTACACCACATCTAAATTTAGCAAACGCTGCTCTATGGCGTAAAGGAAGTATAATTTTGCAATATTCTTCTGTTTTATATTCTGATTTGAATAAGCAATAAGTTCGTAATTTATTTCTGCCTCTGCCGGAAGGGCCGACAGTATTATTAATCTGTGTATACCACATTGCCTTAAATTCATTCATAGCAGCAGCTTTGACTTTACATACAGATGAAGAAGAGATAGGATGCGAAATATTTAATGGAAATTCTACTCCCAGTTCTAATATACACTTCCGGAATATGTAAAACCAATTTTTACAACGCAAAGAAGCCATTGAATCTGCCCACAATGCAATTCGTTTATTTAACCGTGATGCGTTGGTGATTGAAAATCGTTTGTAGTGCCTAACTGTACACTCCAGTTGGCGAATATATGACGGATCCCACCCCATCTCTCCTAACAAAGCAGCATTCGGTGTATATTTACCAACACCTAAGAAAAATCTGATAGCTCTATTTTGGACAGCAGTAATACAAGAATATTGTTTATAACCCCAAATGCATGCACTGTAACCAATCACTGGCCATACCATAGAATCATATAATTTTGTAAATACTGCATACGGAAGGCCTCCTGCCAGTTTACATCTTGCAATCAATAGACAAAGAGCTCTGCTTGCACTCTGGGCAACATGTTTAGCTGTTGCTTCAAAATCAAGATGTTCAGTCATTAACACACCAAGATACATGTATTTTTCTACTATATTCAGGACAGTGTTGCCACATTTAAATATAAAGTTTGTCTTTGGACTAGACTGTTTACGAAAATGTACAATATTACTTTTATCATTATTTACACGCATGCCATTTCTATTGCACCAGTCATGTAATGCATTTAGCAGCAATTGTAAGTCATGCTCAGATTCGGCAAGTAGCACAATATCATCAGCATATATCATAATACATATTGTGTCATTTTCACAGACAATACCTTTTCCAAAAGATTTCAAATAAATTGCAAGATCATTTATGTAGAGGTTAAACAATAAAGGTGAGAGTATGCACCCTTGACGAAGACCACAATTTACATCGAACCAATCGGTATGCAGGCTGTTAACACGGACACAAGTCAGCTGGAATTGTATCGTAACCACAAGCTTTACCACGATTAGCACCGGCGACGGCCTTCTTTACTTCTAAGATAGAAATACTATCATTAAAACATCCTGAAGAATTGATATCGATATTTTCTATAGATGTGCTATCAGTATCGCTAGTACTATTTCCAGATATAAAAAGGTTTCCAAAATCAGTTTTCCACCTAATCAGTACATCAGTGGTATTAGTCGTGGTAGAACCATCTGCATTAACAATTATCATAGGTATACGTTTAGATTTACTGTTAACCCCAATTTTGCCTATAGACTTCCAAAAATTGGACTGATTTGTATCACATTCCTGCATTAAGTCAGACTGTATAGAATACCAATGACGTCGTTTTGCTCGTTGAATTTCCCGGTCAAATGTCTTACGGACTGAGACAAATTCAGCTTTTAATCTCACTTTACTATTGCGGTCATTGCATTTAATCCATTCTCTTTCAGCTAAACATACGTTAGACCATAACTCTGAAAGTGTATTAGTCCACCAAGGTTTACCCGGTTTTCGCTTCTTATTATTTATCAGGATCTGCACTTTTTGCCAGTAATAATTATTACTATTTTATGTTATATAATATACTACTATGATGTGTTTTTTTTTATGTTTTCAGGAATTCCCCTGATTCCAGTCATTATCTGTATGGCTATAGATTACAACGTGTATTATGGAGGACATGGATAGTACGTATCTCTTCCGTTAGTCTGTCCGAAATATACCGAAATATACCGTCTTACGGCGTCAATACTTCAAACCGAATTAATGTCTACATAAGTTCGAAATCATAATGTCTGCAATGATACAGACAGAGACACATTCCAGAGACACATTCCAGAATCTACTCTGGTTCTTTTACGTGCACGGTGTACAGCACCGACATGAGGCCTCGGTTTAACGTCCCATCTGAAAGACTGTTAATTATATTAGGTTCAGACGGGCGATCAAACCTGCGATCCCTGGATTACCAGTCCAGTGTGAGTGTGTTACCACTGGACTACAGATCCGTCTTCTCATAAGTTATGTGTCGTATATTAAAGTATTTGTAATGTGTACATTTCAGCTGTTGGTTGTCATGGGACCCGTTCCTGTACGCGTTTGTGATTCCTGTGGCTGTTATAATTGTCGCTAACATCGTCGTGTTCACATTGGTTATGTGTAACCTATTATGCAGACGAAAGCACAAAGGAATGGCATCAAACCAGTCTGAGAGGAAGATGGCATTCCTTCATTTCCAGGCTGCTGTATCAATACTGGTCATTCTAGGTATGCATTTCTCATCGCCAAGTTGTGTGTGTCTTTTACGTTTATTTGTCGTCGCTACCGGTTGCCCATTTGAGCGACGCCTCCTGAAGAGATTGGTCATTTTAGAGTTTTGGTGGATAGTGCAATGATACAGACAGAGACCCATTCCAGAATCTCCTCTGGTTCGTTTACGTGCACAGTGTAAAGCACCGACACGAGACCTTGGTTTAACATCCCATCTAAAAGACTGTTAATTTTATTAGGTCAGATGGGGGGATCGAACCTGCGATCCCTGGATTACTAGTCCAGCGTGTTACCACTATGCTACAGATCCGTCTGTAAGTACAAGTCGTCTTCGTAAAGAAGTATACATACTTATATACTTGTTCATTATCAATACTAATACTGTTATCAGCTACAGATTAGAACAGATCCGCCTACGTGGTCGAGTGGTTAAGGTCGCTGACTTGTATACCACTGTAACCTATCATCACTGATGATCACGGATTCGAGCCCCGCTCAGGCAGTGTTTCATTTATATGAAAAAGTTGGCAGTTTCTTACGGAGGTTGGTGCACACAAAAAGGTGTTGTTAGGTAAACTGCCCGCCGGCGATATAGCCCGAAATGGTGCTGATGCAGGCGTAAAACCCGAAATATGTAATATAAGATAAGTACAGATACATCTGTCGCCAAGTTGTCATGCCATTTATGCAATATGTATGTATTCTGTCTTGTGAATGAGGACGCAACAATGATGATGATGATGATGATGATTATGGTGATGATGATTATGGTGATGATGATGATGATTATGGTGGTGATGATGATGATTATGGTGATGATGATGATGATGATGATTATGGTGATGATGATTATGGTGATGATGATTATGGTGATGATGGTGATGATTATGGTGATGATGATGATGTTGATGATTATGGTGATGATGATGATGATGATTATGGTGATGATGATTATGGTGATGATGATGATTATGGTGATGATGATGATGATGATGATGATGATGATGATAATGATTATGGTGATGATGATGGTGGTGATGATGATGATGATTATGATGCTTATGGTGATGATGGTATTGTCAAAGTATGGCAATCAGCAACTTCCTCCTCAAGGGTTTGATGCGTATTTGGAATATATTTTATTCATATTCTTAAAAGCATGTCTTGGCTCCTAGACTATCGAACAGAAACTGAACTTGTGGGAGTAGTACCGCATTGTTTATTGGGGTAATAAGAGATTTTCTTCTTTGCTGAGACCTTCTCTTGTCTAGAATGCTTCCTCTTAAGATTTGTTCGCCAGCTTCCTTCATTCACTGTAATTCCTGATCGATTAAAGTGACATCACGTTTATTATGTTGCCGTTTAAAGCAGCCCTATATCGTATGAAATAAAAGATATTTGAAAAATTCAAATTTTACGTATTGGTAGCAATGCTGCTACACATTCTTAGATTAAGATTTGTATAATTATGTTCAATTAGTAAACAGTGTTATTTTACGATAAAACAAACCCGAAACCGAAAGTAGGACTTTCCGAGTCGGTCGGTCACACGCACTTGTTTACAATCGAACCTGGTTTACATACAAAATGCATCGTCCTCCTTCGGCAATGATGAAAACAAACATGGCATATCCGCTGTTGTTTCACGCATGCGCGCTGTGCGCGTTTACATTTAGTTTGTTTATAAACAAATTCGCGTATACGACGATTTATATTTATTTGAATTTTATCATTTCTGAGCGACTATTTCGATTTTTGTAAACACACACACGTTGGTATTTATATTTTACCAAAAAGATCCATTATTACGATATAATGCTGCTTTAAGCATACTCTTAGCTATTGCTGTCGTCTGCTCTACAGGGAGAACAATTCTGATGTGTTTTGTTTTCTCGAGCTAGGCACTGTTTCAACTTCCTCCTCAAGGGTATGATGGGTATTTGGAATATATCTTAAAAACATGTCTTAACTCATAGACTATCAAACAGAACCTGAACTTGCGGGAGTAGTAGTTGTGAGATGAGGGGAGTGGAGGTGTAATATGAGAGGTGTTACGAGGATATTAATATTATTAAATGTAATAAACTACCCATTTGTCCGTCCGTGCCTGACTGTCTGGTACCTCCGCGGGTGACGGGGGGGTCATACCCCATCACTAATAGCTGGAAAATTGTCATGTGACTTAAGATGTTGATGGTTGTCCGATTAGCGTAGTGACTAGCTCGCTCGCTTCTCACCAATGCAACCCGGGTTCGCTCGTCACCAATGCAACCCGGGTTCCATCCTCAGACCGGTAAGTATGTGAGATGGTACGGTGGTCGCCAGATCGGACAGGTGAGTTTTCTCCGGGTACTCCGGTTTCCTCCCACACGAATGACCATATTTACGCTTTCACCCGAGCCAACGAGAGTGATTAATATAAGTTGTATAAACTTGCTTCGCAATCGTTGTAAGATAAATAACGTTTAAACTAAGATGTTCATGGGACTTTAAATCCCAAAGCCAAATCACAAACCGTAATGACTACATGTAATGTGTCTTCATGGTCGATGTTCCCCGAAGTGTTTGCACTAAGTTGTAATATTTGTCTGAATGGTGGCTATGCATCGTGTTCCCCGAAGTGTTTGCACTAAGTTGTAATATTTGTCTGAATGGTGGCTATGCATCGTGTTCCCCGAAGTGTTTGCACTAAGTTGTAACATTTGTCTGAATGGTGGCTATGCATCGTGTTCCCTGAAGTGTTTGCACTAAGTTGTAATATTTGTCTGAATGGTGGCTATGCATCGTGTTCCCCGAAGTGTTTGCACTAAGTTGTAATATTTGTCTGACCTGGTGGCTATGCATCATGTTCCCTGAAGTGTTTGCACTAAGTTGTAATATTTGTCTAAATGGTGGCTATGCATCGTGTTCCCCGAAGTGTTTGCACTAAGTTGTAATATTTATCTGACCTGGTGGCTATGCATCGTGTTCCCTGAAGTGTTTGCACTAAGTTGTAATATGTGTCTGACCTGGTGGCTATGCATCATGTTCCCTGAAGTGTTTGCAATAAGTTGTAATATTTGTCTGACCTTGTGACTATGCATCATGTCCCCTGAAGTGTTTGCACTAAGTTGTAATATTTGTCTGACCTGGTGGCTATGCACCATGTTCCCTGAAGTGTTTGCACTAAGTTGTAATATTTGTCTGACCTAGCTATGCATCATGTTCCCTGGAGTGTTTGCACTAAGTTGTAATATTTGTCTGACCTGGCTATGCACCATGTTCCCTGAAGTGTTTGCACTACTTTGTAATATTTATATTTACAGGTCTGACGTGGTTATTCGGATTCTTGACAGTGGATAATACACGCGTCGTCTTCCATTACATGTTTGCACTGTTCAATGCTTTCCAGGGTTTCTTTATTTTCCTCCTGTTTACTGCCAGAGAAAAGCAGGTAAGATTCCACAATGCATGTCCGTTTACCCCAATTCACTGTTTATTCCCCCCCCCCCAATGCATGTCCGTTTAGCCCCATTCACTGTTTATTCCCCAATGCATGTCCGTTTAGCCCAATTCACTGTTTATTCCCCCAATGCATGTCCATTTACCCCAATTCACTGTTTATTCCCCAATGCAGGTCCGTTTACCCCAACTCACTGTTTATTCCCCAATGCATGTCCGTTTAGCCCAATCCACTGTTTATTCCCCAATGCATGTCCGTTTAGCCCAATTCACTGTTTATTCCCCAATCCATGTCCGTTTAGCCCAATTCACTGTGTATTCCCCAATGCATGTCCGTTTAGCCCAATTCACTGTTTATTCCCCAATGCATATCCGTTTAGCCCAATTCACTGTTTATTCCCCAATGCATGTCCGTTTAGCCCAATTCACTGTTTATTCCCTAATGCATGTCTGTTTAGCCCAATTCACTGTTTATTTTTCATAGAACATATATCACTGTAATTTTCACTTTAATGCATGTGTAAATTGTAATACACCATCATTTATCCTGGTTACAGTTTTTATCTGATATGGGATATTATTCTGTATCATTTCAAGACTTGGTTTAAAACAAAACAAAACGAGTGTTCAGTACTATTCACCCCATGCATCATCCACATACCTTATATTACCTGGTTATACTATACACCCCATCATCCACATAGCTTATATTACCAGGTTACACTATACACCCCATGCAACATCCACATAGCTTATATTACCAGGTTATACTATACACCCCATCATCCACATAGCTTATATTACCAGGTTATACTATACACCCCATCATCCACATAGCTTATATTACCTGGTTATACTATACACCCCATCATCCACATAGCTTATATTACCAGGTTATACTATACACCCCATGCATCATCCACATAGCTTATATTACCTGGTTATACTATACACCCCATCATCCACATAGCTTATATTACCAGGTTATACTATACACCCCATGCATCATCCACATAGCTTATATTACCTGGTTATACTATACACCCCATCATCCACATAGCTTATATTACCTGGTTATACTATACACCCCATGCATCATCCACATAGCTTATATTACCTGGTTATACTATACACCCCATCATCCACATAGCTTATATTACCTGGTTATACTATACACCCCATCATCCACATAGCTTATATTACCAGGTTATACTATACACCCCATCATCCACATAGCTTATATTACCTGGTTATACTATACACCCCATGCATCATCCACATAGCTTATATTACCTGGTTATACTATACACCCCATGCATCATCCACATAGCTTATATTACCTGGTTATACTATACACCCCATCATCCACATAGCTTATATTACCTGGTTATACTATACACCCCATGCATCATCCACATAGCTTATATTACCTGGTTATACTATACACCCCATGCATCATCCACATAGCTTATATTACCTGGTTATACTATACACCCCATGCATCATCCACATAGCTTATATTACCAGGTTATACTATACACCCCATGCATCATCCACATAGCTTATATTACCTGGTTATACTATACACCCCATCATCCACATAGCTTATATTACCAGGTTATACTATACACCCCATGCATCATCCACATAGCTTATATTACCTGGTTATACTATACACCCCAACATCCACATAGCTTATATTACCTGGTTATACTATACACCCCACCATCCACATAGCTTATATTACCTGGTTATACTATACACCCCATGCATCATCCACATAGCTTATATTACCTGGTTATACTATACACCCCATCATCCACATAGCTTATATTACCTGGTTATACTATACACCCCATCATCCACATAGCTTATATTACCTGGTTATACTATACACCCCACCATCCACATAGCTTATATTACCTGGTTATACTATACACCCCATCATCCACATAGCTTATATTACCTGGTTATACTATACCCCCATCATCTATACTATACACCCCATCATCCACATAGCTTATATTACCAGGTTATACTATACACCCCACCATCCACATAGCTTATATTACCAGGTTATACTATACACCCCATGCATCATCCACATAGCTTATATTACCTGGTTATACTATACACCCCATCATCCACATAGCTTATATTACCTGGTTATACTATACACCCCACCATCCACATAGCTTATATTACCTGGTTATACTATACACCCCATCATCCACATAGCTTATATTACCTGGTTATACTATACACCCCATCATCCACATAGCTTATATTACCTGGTTATACTATACACCCCACCATCCACATAGCTTATATTACCAGGTTATACTATACACCCCATCATCCACATAGCTTATATTACCTGGTTATACTATACACCCCATGCATCATCCACATAGCTTATATTACCTGGTTATACTATACACCCCATCATCCACATAGCTTATATTACCTGGTTATACTATACACCCCATCCATCCACATAGCTTATATTACCTGGTTATACTATACACCCCATGCATCATCCACATAGCTTATATTACCTGGTTATACTATACACCCCATCACATCCACATAGCTTATATTACCTGGTTATACTATACACCCCATGCATCATCCACATAGCTTATATTACCAGGTTATACTATACACCCCATCATCCACATAGCTTATATTACCTGGTTATACTATACACCCCATGCATCATCCACATAGCTTATATTACCTGGTTATACTATACACCCCATGCATCATCCACATAGCTTATATTACCAGGTTATACTATACACCCCATGCATCATCCACATAGCTTATATTACCTGGTTATACTATACACCCCATCATCCACATAGCTTATATTACCTGGTTATACTATACACCCCATCATCCACATAGCTTATATTACCTGGTTATACTATACACCCCATCATCCACATAGCTTATATTACCTGGTTATACTATACACCCCATCATCCACATAGCTTATATTACCTGGTTATACTATACACCCCATCATCCACATAGCTTATATTACCTGGTTATACTATACACCCCATCATCCACATAGCTTATATTACCTGGTTATACTATACACCCCATCATCCACATAGCTTATATTACCTGGTTATACTATACACCCCATCATCCACATAGCTTATATTACCTGGTTATACTATACACCCCATCATCCACATAGCTTATATTACCAGGTTATACTATACACCCCATGCATCCACATAGCTTATATTACCTGGTTATACTATACACCCCATCATCCACATAGCTTATATTACCTGGTTATACTATACACCCCATCATCCACATAGCTTATATTACCTGGTTATACTATACACCCCATCATCCACATAGCTTATATTACCTGGTTATACTATACACCCCATCATCCACATAGCTTATATTACCGGTTTACTATACACCCCATCATCCACATAGCTTATATTACCTGGTTAACTATACACCCATCATCCACATAGCTTATATTACCTGGTTATACTATACACCCCATCATCCACATAGCTTATATTACCAGGTTATACTATACACCCCATCATCCACATAGCTTATATTACCTGGTTATACTATACACCCCATCATCCACATAGCTTATATTACCTGGTTATACTATACACCCCATCATCCACATAGCTTATATTACCTGGTTATACTATACACCCCATGCATCATCCACATAGCTTATATTACCTGGTTATACTATACACCCCATCATCCACATAGCTTATATTACCTGGTTATACTATACACCCATCATCCACATAGCTTATATTACCGGTTATACTATACACCCCATGCATCATCCACATAGCTTATATTACCTGGTTATACTATACACCCCATCATCCACATAGCTTATATTACCTGGTTATACTATACACCCCATGCATCATCCACATAGCTTATATTACCTGGTTATACTATACACCCCATCATCCACATAGCTTATATTACCAGGTTATACTATACACCCCATCATCCACATAGCTTATATTACCAGGTTATACTATACACCCCATGCATCATCCACATAGCTTATATTACCTGGTTATACTATACACCCCATCATCCACATAGCTTATATTACCTGGTTATACTATACACCCCATCACATCCACATAGCTTATATTACCAGGTTATACTATACACCCCATCACATCCACATAGCTTATATTACCTGGTTATACTATACACCCCATCATCCACATAGCTTATATTACCTGGTTATACTATACCCCCATCACCACATAGCTTATATTACCTGGTTATACTATACACCCCATCATCCACATAGCTTATATTACCTGGTTATACTATACACCCCATCATCCACATAGCTTATATTACCTGGTTATACTATACACCCCACCATCCACATAGCTTATATTACCTGGTTATACTATACACCCCATGCATCATCCACATAGCTTATATTACCAGGTTATACTATACACCCCATCATCCACATAGCTTATATTACCTGGTTATACTATACACCCCACCATCCACATAGCTTATATTACCTGGTTATACTATACACCCCATGCATCATCCACATAGCTTATATTACCAGGTTATACTATACACCCCATCATCCACATAGCTTATATTACCTGGTTATACTATACACCCCATGCATCATCCACATAGCTTATATTACCTGGTTATACTATACACCCCACCATCCACATAGCTTATATTACCTGGTTATACTATACACCCCATCATCCACATAGCTTATATTACCTGGTTATACTATACACCCCATCATCATCCACATAGCTTATATTACCTGGTTATACTATACACCCCATGCATCATCCACATAGCTTATATTACCTGGTTATACTATACACCCCATCACATCCACATAGCTTATATTACCTGGTTATACTATACACCCCATCATCCACATAGCTTATATTACCTGGTTATACTATACACCCCACCATCCACATAGCTTATATTACCTGGTTATACTATACACCCCATGCATCATCCACATAGCTTATATTACCAGGTTATACTATACACCCCATCATCCACATAGCTTATATTACCTGGTTATACTATACACCCCATGCATCATCCACATAGCTTATATTACCTGGTTATACTATACACCCCACCATCCACATAGCTTATATTACCTGGTTATACTATACACCCCATCATCCACATAGCTTATATTACCTGGTTATACTATACACCCCATGCATCCACATAGCTTATATTACCTGGTTATACTATACACCCCATCATCCACATAGCTTATATTACCTGGTTATACTATACACCCCATCATCCACATAGCTTATATTACCTGGTTATACTATACACCCCACCATCCACATAGCTTATATTACCTGGTTATACTATACACCCCATCATCCACATAGCTTATATTACCTGGTTATACTATACACCCCATGCACATCCACATAGCTTATATTACCTGGTTATACTATACACCCCATGCATCATCCACATAGCTTATATTACCTGGTTATACTATACACCCCATGCATCATCCACATAGCTTATATTACCTGGTTATACTATACACCCCATCCATCCACATAGCTTATATTACCTGGTTATACTATACACCCCATCACATCCACATAGCTTATATTACCTGGTTATACTATACACCCCATCATCCACATAGCTTATATTACCTGGTTATACTATACACCCCACCATCCACATAGCTTATATTACCTGGTTATACTATACACCCCATGCATCATCCACATAGCTTATATTACCTGGTTATACTATACACCCCATCATCCACATAGCTTATATTACCTGGTTATACTATACACCCCATCATCCACATAGCTTATATTACCTGGTTATACTATACACCCCACCATCCACATAGCTTATATTACCTGGTTATACTATACACCCCATCATCCACATAGCTTATATTACCTGGTTATACTATACACCCCATGCATCATCCACATAGCTTATATTACCTGGTTATACTATACACCCCATGCATCATCCACATAGCTTATATTACCTGGTTATACTATACACCCCATCATCCACATAGCTTATATTACCAGGTTATACTATACACCCCATGCATCATCCACATAGCTTATATTACCTGGTTATACTATACACCCCATCATCCACATAGCTTATATTACCTGGTTATACTATACACCCCATCACATCCACATAGCTTATATTACCTGGTTATACTATACACCCCATGCATCATCCACATAGCTTATATTACCTGGTTATACTATACACCCCATCATCCACATAGCTTATATTACCTGGTTATACTATACACCCCATCATCCACATAGCTTATATTACCTGGTTATACTATACACCCCATCATCATCCACATAGCTTATATTACCTGGTTATACTATACACCCCACCATCCACATAGCTTATATTACCTGGTTATACTATACACCCCATCATCATCCACATAGCTTATATTACCTGGTTATACTATACACCCCATACCATCCACATAGCTTATATTACCTGGTTATACTATACACCCCATCCATCCACATAGCTTATATTACCTGGTTATACTATACACCCCATGCACATCCACATAGCTTATATTACCTGGTTATACTATACACCCCATGCATCATCCACATAGCTTATATTACCTGGTTATACTATACACCCCATGCATCATCCACATAGCTTATATTACCTGGTTATACTATACACCCCATCATCCACATAGCTTATATTACCTGGTTATACTATACACCCCATCATCCACATAGCTTATATTACCTGGTTATACTATACACCCCATGCATCATCCACATAGCTTATATTACCTGGTTATACTATACACCCCATCATCCACATAGCTTATATTACCTGGTTATACTATACACCCCATGCATCATCCACATAGCTTATATTACCTGGTTATACTATACACCCCATCATCCACATAGCTTATATTACCTGGTTATACTATACACCCCATCATCCACATAGCTTATATTACCTGGTTATACTATACACCCCATCATCCACATAGCTTATATTACCAGGTTATACTATACACCCCATCATCCACATAGCTTATATTACCTGGTTATACTATACACCCCATCCATCCACATAGCTTATATTACCTGGTTATACTATACACCCCACATCATCCACATAGCTTATATTACCTGGTTATACTATACACCCCATCATCCACATAGCTTATATTACCTGGTTATACTATACACCCCATGCATCATCCACATAGCTTATATTACCTGGTTATACTATACACCCCATCACCATCCACATAGCTTATATTACCTGGTTATACTATACACCCCATCATCCACATAGCTTATATTACCTGGTTATACTATACACCCCATGCACATCCACATAGCTTATATTACCTGGTTATACTATACACCCCATGCACATCCACATAGCTTATATTACCAGGTTATACTATACACCCCACCATCCACATAGCTTATATTACCTGGTTATACTATA
>CM026395.1:34074470-34213470 GCA_014843695.1 Archivesica marissinica
GTCTCAGACATAACATAGCCGTATCTATAAATAGACTAATGTCTCAGACATAACAGTGCCTCATTGTTCCTTTGAATTTATCGTCTGAACTCTAGAACGTATGTCAGACCACGATTGATTGGGTATATGAACTGACTTTGATATCAGCTACAGTAGGGGCGAGGTATTCGTGATGCTGGTAGGGGCGACGTATTCGTGATGCTATGTGGGGCGAGGTATTCGTGACGCTGGGTGGGGCGAGGTATTCGTGGTGCTGGTAGGGGCGCGGTATTCGTGATGCTGTGTGGGGCGAGGTATTCGTGATGCTGGTATGGACGACACATTCGTGATGCTGTGTGGGGCGACGTATCCGTGATACTGTGTGGGGCGACGTATTCGTGATGCTGTGTGGGGCGAGGTATCCGTGATGCTGTGTGGGGCGACGTATCCGTGATGCTGTGTGGGGCGACGTATCCGTGATGCTGTGTGGGGCGACGTATCCGTGATGCTGTGTGGGGCGAGGTATTCGTGATGCTGTGTGGGGCGACGTATTCGTGATGCTGTGTGGGGCGACGTATTCGTGATGCTGTGTGGGGCGAGGTATTCGTGATGCTGTGTGGGGCGACGTATCCGTGATGCTGTGTGGGGCGAGGTATTCGTGATGCTGTGTGGGGCGACGTATTCGTGATGCTGTGTGGTGCGAGGTATTCGTGGTGCTGTGTCAGGCGAGGTATTCGTGATGCTGTGTGGGGCGACGTATTCGTGATGCTGTGTGGGGCGAGGTATTCGTGATGCTGGTTGAGGCGAGGTATTCGTGATGCTGTGTGGGGCGACGTATCCGTGATGCTGTGTGGGGCGAGGTATTCGTGATGCTGTGTGGGGCGACGTATTCGTGATGCTGTGTGGGGCGACGTATTCGTGATGCTGGTAAAGACAAGGTATTCGTGATGCTGTATGGGGCCAGGTATTCGTGATGCTGTATGAGGCGAGGTATTAGTGATGCTGGTAAAGACGAGGTATTCGTGATGCTGGTAGGGACGCGGTATTCGTGATGCTGTGTGGGGCGAGGTATTCGTGATGTTGTGTGGGGCCAGGTATTCGTGATGCTGTATGGGGCCAGGTATTCGTGATGCTGTATGAGGCGAGGTATTAGTGATGCTGGTAAAGACGAGGTATTCGTGATGCTGTGTGGGGCGACGTATTCGTGATGCTGTGTGGGGCCAGGTATTCGTGATGCTGTATGGGTCAGGTATTCGTGATGCTGGTAAAGACGCGGTATTCGTGATGCTGTATGGGTCAGGTATTCGTGATGCTGGTAAAGACGCGGTATTCGTGATGCTGTATGGGGCCAGGTATTCGTGATGCTGTATGGGGCCAGGTATTCGTGATGCTGGTAAAGACGAGGTATTCGTGATGCTGGTAAAGACGCGGTATTCGTGATGCTGTATGGGGCCAGGTATTCGTGATGCTGGTAAAGACGAGGTATTCGTGATGCTGTATGGGGCCAGGTATTCGTGATGCTGGTAAAGACGAGGTATTCGTGATGCTGGTAAAGACGCGGTATTCGTGATGCTGTGTGGGGCCAGGTATTCCTGATGCTGGATGAGGCGAGGTATTAGTGATGCTGGTAGGGGCGCGGTATTCGTGATGCTGTGTGGTGCGAGCCAGACCATAATAATATTCACAGTCTTTCAAATGGGACTTTAAATCGAGGTCTAGTGTCGGTGCTTTACACTATGCACATAAAATAACGCAGGAATTCTCTGTCTGTATCATTGCACTATCCTCCTAAATTTATAATGACTAATCTCTTCATGAGGCGGCGCTCATATGGGCAACCGGTAGCGACGATAAATAAACTAAAAACATACACCAACTCCCTGTGGAAGTATGAATTACTTGCCTTTAATAAACTAGGTCCGCGGTTCCAACGATCTGCACAACTATTAAATGACAATACATATGTATTGCAGACATTATTGTCATATTTGCATCCAATATAAGGAACAAAACATCCCCTTTAAAATGTAGCATACAACAATGGTTTAACATCGGTAGTGTAACCTACAACAATGGTTTAATATCGGCAGTGTAACCTACAACAATGGTTTAACATCGGTAGTGTAGCCTACAACAATGGTTTAACATCGGACGTGTAGCCTACAACAATGGTTTAACATCGGAAGTGTAACATACAACAATGGTTTATCATCGGCAGTGTAACCTACAACAATGGTTTAACATCCGTAGTGTAACCTACAACAATGGTTTAACATCGGAAGTGTAACATACAACAATGGTTTAACATCGGTAGTGTAACCTACAACAATGGTTTAACATCGGTAGTGTAGCCTACAACAATGGTTTAACATCGGTAGTGTAACCTACAATAATGGTTTAACATCGGTAGTGTAACCTACAACAGTGGTTTAACATCGGTAGTGTAGCCTACAACAATGGTTTAACATCGGTAGTGTAACCTACAATAATGGTTTAACATCGGTAGTGTAACCTACAACAATGGTTTAACATCGGTAGTGTAACCTACAACAATGGTTTAACATCGGAAGTGTAACATACAACAATGGTTTAACATCGGTAGTGTAACATACAACAATGGTTTAACATCGGACGTGTAACATACAACAATGGTTTAACATCGGTAGTGTAGCCTACAACAATGGTTTAACATCGGTAGTGTAACCTACAACAATGGTTTAACATCGACAGTGTAACCTACAACAATGGCTTAACATCGGTAGTGTAACCTACAACAATGGTTTAACATCGGTAGTGTAACCTACAACAATGGTTTAACATCGGCAGGACTTTCCGTTGATAGCGTAGAGTACGGTATACAGGTAAACTTTTGGAATTAAAGTTTCGTTTCTGCCTTACACTATGATCTAAACGATAGAATGATCAATACACTGCTGGAGGATCGTGTTTGGGAGGATCGTGTTTGGGAGGATAGAGTGTTGGAGGATCGTGTAAACCATTGCTAATCAGCGGTTATTTGAATAACAGTATTGGAGGAAAGTTGATTGAAATTCACCGAAATACATATCCTCCATTAAAATTGTATTCGAGAATCATAAATAACTTGAGAACCGTTTCACCCATTCAATATCTCTGGCGCTGAAGTCATATTGTTTATTTATCACTCGTTCGTCACATCTATAACAACATAACAAATTGTGTCGATATTTTGAAAGAAAACTAAGGAAAAGCGAAGAGATGTTATTAAAACAAATCGAGAAAACATCATCACCAGCGGTAAGAGCGTTACTCAAAATGACGGCGCACTGGGCCGAAACTTAGCACGCGTCTAGCATTGAGATTAGGAAAACATACATTTTGACATTTCGGAAATGAAGTTGTTATTTTTGACAATATTTATTCAAATTTCGGAATTGAATTCGTGCTCTGCCAAAACAGTACTGATTGGAGTCTCGCGATACGAAAGGGGATCTAAGTGTTTCGAGTCTGATCATTCCGTCATGGCGGTCCGTTCTGTGTCAATGACCGCTATGCTTCTCTCTAATTAGCGAGATATGATTGGCATCCATGACTCTGGTAAGTCCCGGAGGACATACTATAACCTACATAAGACTACAATATGAATAAGGCAAATCCTCAAAGTCTGCTCAAGCATATATATATATACATCCGTTATGTCGAATTCCGTCGGACCGAACAAAATACTTCGACATAACCGAAGTTTGACTTGACAAAATTCTATATAAACGGAGCCTGTTATATGTAAATTGATAGTATCTGAAACGTGACTTTGATCCGACTTCGAGATAACCGGTAAATTCGACATAACCGAATTTGACATAACGGAATAGTTATAGTATATCTAAATAATATGAAATAGGCACTACATATCAACGTGGAGAGCCAATAACGGTTGAAGTGAAAATAAAATACTAGACATTATAGGAGGAATAGTTCTACATCCCCACGAGGGATTCGACATCTAAGGGAGATAGACTGACGACAACGATTATGCTTTTCTTGTAGACGTCATGTTTGCTTGTGCACGAGCGTGGACGCGTTCTGTAAGCAGCATAAGAATGCATATTTCGTTTCCATTCCATTTCAACAGAGGCTCTTTCAATGAGCGACCTCGCTGACTTTTGTACTACCTCCCTTGGCAGATAAAGTCTGATTTATCCCTAAATGTATAGCGGTCCTTTCAGTTGGAATCCTTTGCTTTTACATTTGTTCCCTAACCAGATGTTGCGTTATGATAAATGTTATTTTATCCAAATCATGTTCGTTAATTGATAAAAAATCGTTTACAGATATATTACCCATTGGATATACTGTAAGATAGTTGTCGAGATATAGTAACATACTAATTATAAGATGAGAACGTGGAAGAAATAGATAGCATGTTGTGCAAAGGAAACAACGATAAAAATAGAAGAAACAACGCAAGCGGACCTATGAAGTATTCAGGGGCAGTAACTGACCGATGTCTTTTGTGATTATTCGTTTAATTGGCATGTAGTTTATTTTTTAAATTTTTTTGGTTTGTTTATTGTTGTTTTTTGTTTCTAAATTCTTATTATCTAAAATGTTGCTTATTCTCTTAATCATTTTACCCTTTTTCTATTAGTATCATTAAATTTAGTAAAGTACTAGCACAACTCTTGTATTCAGTCTCTTTGTTAATTACAATCTAGTCTTACGGGGAGGGCCGTAACTAATGTTGTTAAAACTTGTGGCCCAACCCATTTGCTTCAACATATAATGACAATCCTTGAGCAAACAATGCCACGAATCATGCATTATGGATAGTTATACATGTTTGTTCATTTGTTTTGTATTGTACATTGTATATATAGAATGCAGTAAAATATGATTAAACTAAGTGATGCTCTCCTGTACTAGTGATGCACCCCTGTACTAGTGATGCACCCCTGTACTAGTGGTGTACTCCTGTACTAGTGGTGCACCCCTGTACTAGTGGTGCACTCCTGTACTAGTGGTGCACTCCTGTACTAGTGGTGTACTCCTGTACTAGTGATGTACTCCTGTACTAGTGGTGCACTCCTGTACTAGTGGTGCACTCCTGTACTAGTTTTGTATTGTACATTGTATATATAGAATGCAATCAAATATGATTAAACTAAGTAGTTTATTTGTAGAAAACTGACTACACTGTACCACAATAATGTAGATAGTCTGCTACAAACGTAGCCAAAGTCACAGTTACCCGTATAATTAGATCAGGGAAACCCAATGTGCCTCGTTTTCATAACTCCACTTTTTTAACTGTTCTTTGTTATTTCCTGTTAAAACTTCAAGATGAGAGATTTGTAACTCAAAAGGAATATCAGTTTTTTTCAGATTTTAAAAACTATTTTGCGTCATTTCAGTCCGATTAGCGCAGTTGTTAGCGCGCTCGCTTCTCACCAATGCAACCCGGGTTCGATCATCGGACCGGGAAGTATGTGAGATGGTACGGTGGTCGCCAGATCGGACAGGTGGGTATTCTCCGGGTACTCCTGTTTCCTCCCACACGAATGACCTCTTATATGCTTTCATCAGCGCCAACGAGAGTGATTACTAAAAGGTGTTAGAACTTGCTTCGCAATCATTGTAAAATAAATCAAGTTTAAACCTAAACTTGCAGTGAATCTCGCTTGCTTCGAGATAACATAGATTTGTTTAATCTAGCTCATAGAAACGCTTCATCCGAGATCTACATGTAGATGATAGTTCTTTCCGGAAAACCAAACGTCCGGGAAACGAAAAATATTCTTTCCGATCGGTATCAACACCTTTTATCAACTCGAATTATCATAATGCTCGCTTAGATCTTGTTATAACCTAATTTTATATAAGGAAGGTACACACACACAAACATAATTGCTTCGGCAGTATACATATACTAAAATTGGAACGATACAGAGAAGATTAGCATGGCCCCTGCGTAAAACACACACACACATAATATACATGTATAAAAGTGGACGACACGTATATGCGAATGTTTAATGTGTAGTAGACGAAAGTGGAACACAAACTATTACTGCAGATCCATACAAAGTGTACTGATTCCCACACGGGCTAATATAATGTTTATATTCACGCTACTCTACTCTGACAATTAAATTTATTCATTCATAAGAATATATGCAAAGCTCTATTTTTATTTTTTGGACACGCTACTGGAAAACAACAACAACAACAACAACAACAACAACACAAAAAACAACACCAAAAACAACAACTTGTCATATAAACAAATGTATTTAAGACCTAAATCGTCCGCCTCCTTGGTCGAGTGGCTAAGGTCTCTTGTATACCACTGTAACCTATCATCACTGATGGTCACGGGTTCGAGCCCCGCTCAGACAGTGTCTCATTTATGAAAAAGTTGGCAGTTTCTTACGGAGGTTGGTGCACCAAGTACTGGTTAACCGCTGGAGCCTGCCCAGGAAAGGTGTTGTTAGGTAAACTGTCCCGTTGCTCAAATAGGCAACCGATAGAGACGTTAAATAAACTTAAATAAAAAAAAAATTAAAAAACCTAAATCGTTAATTGAGCCGTGTTGAACTTCTGATAACATTAACGTCATTTTGTCAGAAGTTAAAAAATGAAAAACCGACAGACTGGAGCCCCGGCAGGATTTAGTAAGGAGCTTTCAGTAATTCTGAAAAGAAAAATGCACATCTATAAACAGTATCTAGCAACAGCACAATTATATATCTTATTTCCTATGAAACTTTTACTGGTTACTGTTTACATGTTTCATTATGTTATTTCATGTTTTAATTAATTTTGTTGAGGGCCTCTTGGTAGATTGACTTAATTGTTCAAATGAGTTCTCTCGTTAAATAAAGTCTGTATTATTATTATTAATATTATTATTATTGTTATTTTTATTATTATTTATTATTATTATTATTAATATATTGTACAAAATAACTTCCAATTTACTTAGTTTAGCTTATTAATCATATTGCATTGTATCAAACATAATTCCGCTGTCCGATTAGCGCAGTTGGTAACACGTTCGTTTCTCACCAACGCATCTCGGGTTCGATCCCCGGACCGGGAAGAATGATGGGAGACAAGAAATACCACATACACGCTACCTAGCTTGTTTCGCGATCATTATAAAATAAACAAAGTTTAAGCTATACTTTAAGCATACGATATAAGCCGAAAACGATCCAATATGTACCATATTGGACGTGTGAGGTGCGTATCGCCGACGATAGTACCAATATTTTACATATTGGATCTGTTTGAGGCTTATATCTTACTTAGGACACACACTTATACAATACTAACATAATTAAAAGTTACGTTCGTACATGTACGCGTAGTATACTTATGCAAATTATAATATTCTGGCCTTTTGACAACAGTCCAATATTAATAATAATGGAGTACAAAGGTATGACGTCACGACAGTGCTTTAAACATAATTCACACATGGATTGTACCACAAGTCATACTTGATTCTAACCCCCCCCCCCCCCCCCCCCCCTGTAATTTACTCTGTTGATAAATCATACACAGTCTGGTAGTTTCAAACTGTTACTTAAATAGATACTATACGTTAGTTAATTCTCTATTCATCACATCTGTAATCCAGGGATCACAGGTTCGACCCCCCCCCCCCGTCTGACCCTAATAAAATTAACAGTCTTTCAGATGGTCGTTAAACCGAGGTCTCGTGTCGGTGCTTTACACCGTACACGTAAAAGAACCAGAGGAGATTAAGGAATGGGTCTCTGTCTGTATCATGCACTATCCTCCAAAATAACTAATCTCTTCAGGAGGCGTCGCTCATATGGGCAACCGGTAGCGACAATAAATAAACGTAAAAACACATCATCACATTTAGTACAATCAAATGCAGAGTTGTGTTATATGCCAACATATGATGCATAATGTTGTTTTAGCAAAATGGTATTCATCTCCTATTTCTTTACAAGTATATCCAATCTATGAATGAGGATGCTTTAGGGCGAAATGTGTTCGTTTTCTAAACAAGCAAGCAGTCTCTTGTTTAAATAATATCTCGTGTTGACTGAAAACATGGAATATTTTCAGAGAAAATATATTTTTAAATTGCTGTAAACACAGATTTGTTTGGGAAAGTTGTGTATGTAAACAAGACATGAATAATGATGCGCTGATGTCTTAATAAGAAACCTCCGTTATAGGGTATTAACATCCAAAAGAAGTGGTGTGGAGGAGTGGTATTATTGTATATAATGTAGCAATGGCGTGGATGAGTGGTATTATTGTATATAATGTAGCAATGGCGTGGATGAGTGGTATTATTGTATATAATAAAGCATTGGTGTGGATAAGTGGTATTATTGTATATAATGTAGCAATGGTGTGGATGAGTGGTATTATTGTATATAATAAAGCAATGGTGTGGATGAGTGGTATGATTGTATATAATAAAGCAATGGCGTGGATGAGTGGTATTATTGTATATAATAAAGCAATGGTGTGGATGAGTGGTATTATTGTATATAATAAAGCATTGGTGTGGATGAGTGGTATGATTGTATATAATAAAGCAATGGCGTGGATGAGTGGTATTATTGTATATAATGTAGCAATGGTGTGGATGAGTGGTATTATTGTATATAATGTAGCAATGGTGTGGATGAGTGGTATTATTGTATATAATAAAGCAATGGTGTGGATGAGTGGTATTATTGTATATAATAAAGCAATGGCGTGGATGAGTGGTATTATTGTATATAATAAAGCAATGGTGTGGATGCGTGGTATGTTTGTACAGCATACAGCAATGGTGTGGATGAATGGTATATTTGTACAGCATACAGCAATGGTGTGGATGCGTGGTATGTTTGTACAACATACAGTAATGTTGTGGATGAGTGATGTATTCGTACAGAATACAACAGTGGTGTGGATGAGTGGTATATTTGTATGGAATAAAACATTTGTGTGGACTAGTGGTACATGTGTGTCAAGTAAGGAAGTTTTACCGATGAGTTGTATTCTGGTAGATAATAAATTGATTTGATATATCTCTTTTATTCCACCATATGATGAGATACATGTACACAATATACACGTTGACAATAAAATGAACATATGAAAGGGGGCATAGTTGAGTTTCCACATAGTTGCACCTTAGTATAATATATGAGCATATAAATACTGATAGCAAAAAGAAACTGTACACTTACATTAGAGGTAAAATTGATATCCTTTTTTTTTTTATATTTCGGGTTTTTACGCCTGCATCAGCACCATTTCGGGCTATATCGCCGGCGGGCAGTTTACCTAACAACACCTTTCCTGGGCAGGCTCCAACGGTTAACCAGTACTTGTGTGCACCAATCTCCGTAAGAAACTGCCAACTTTTTCATATAAATGAGACACGGCCTGAGCGGGGCTCGAACCCGTGACCATCAGTGATGATAGGTTACAGTGGTATACAAGTCAGTGACCTTAACCACTCGACCACGAAGGCGGACTTAATATATATAGATATCCTTTTAAAAATAATATATAGGCAAATTTGGTATCAAATTCTAAAATTTGTAACGAAAAAGTAACACTCAATATAAAAGTGCACACTTTTAGTTATGGTGTCAGTATATTTGTATTAGATAGTGTTGTACTGAAGATGCGTCTAATAAAAGCATATTAATCAATTCTACATGTATATGACATTTGCGTCAAAACATTTAATATTGGCAAGACATTAAATGCGAGGCACACTATGGCATTTATATTAGGCATACACAGTCAAACCTGTCTTAAGCAGCCAGCCGAGGGAATCACTGAAAGTGGCTGCTTAGCACAGATGGCTGCTTAATAGAGGTCAAATGTATAGTAAACTAGCATATTGGGAATCTTGAAACTGGCTGCTTAATACAGGTTGGCCGTTTAATAGAGGTGACCACTAACAATATTTCCGATTTCCCCATAATTTAAAATAACACGGAGAACACGTGGTTAATTATATAATGATTAGTCTGTATTACTATTATAGTGCAAATATATCGCTTAAACAAGGAAAATAACTATTTGCGGCGAAATATTGAACCAAAGTATTAGTTCTGTAATTTGATTCAGCCAAATAGTGATGGTACATCTACCGGACTATCTAAGCAATCCATGGGGCTTAAGATGCCTACTCCTTCAAAAGAAATGTTCCAGTGTGTTGGCATACTTCTGTTGGGGTACGGTCTGGATAAAGCAACTAATTATTTGTTGTTTTATCTCAACATTCGGAATGCTGATTGCTTCCTGCTGAGAATTTCGTGCACGTGATGCACGAGAAATGTAGATGATGAATAAAGTTCGAGAAATGTAATGTATGGCTAGATTCAAGAAGTTTGTGTTTCAGTTATGCTTCTTGCAAAAATAACATACACACATGAAATGAGCGCATTATCAACGTGCAGACGTGCGTTTTCATAGTGCTTATGTGGCTAATTGTAATACCTGTAGTATAAATATATCATATTTCGGGTACAGTTTTTAGCGAGGGCAGAGTATGAGTCGGCAGTTCACACATAGGTTAAATACAATTCTACATTTTATATTTCACGAGGTTCCTGTTCTTGAAACATATCGATATTTTAAGATCGAGTTTGGTTACGAATACGAAAATCACTTGGATTTGTTAAATAATTGTTCGAGATCTGAATTAACCAACATTAGAGTATCTTATCATTCGCTTAGAATTCAAACATGTCGGTTTCCTAGAAATAGAATCGAAAGAAATGAAAGATATTGTTTATGTTGTAATACTCACGATATTGAAGATGAGTACCATTTTATATGCATATGTTCTTGTGTTAATGAGCTCAGGAAAAATACATTAAAAATTCTTCTACCAAAAGCCATCAATATACAAGTTTATTGATCTAATACAATTTACCAATACATCTATTGTAACTAATCTAGTTAAATTTATCAAAGAATCGTCGAAAGTTAGAACTTCACGTTTAAATATTATTATGTAATGTGTTCATCCTCTACTATTTATGATATTGCAAACTGCTTTGTACCAATTCACGGGAATTAGTATTTATATGTTATATAATTATGTATATATATTTGACGATGTACTATGTACAAGTCTGAATACCTTTTTTGTTCTGTTCTGTTCATGAGGAAAATTTAGCATATATGTGAATGCGTATTTACGGAACGACGTATCTGCGTATTAAATGTTTGTGGATGACATGGACTGTGAATGTGAGGCAGGGACGTAGCTAGTGATTTTGAATTTATAGGCCATAAATTGAGCATAAAAGGATGCGATTGTGCCAGAGAGGTTTGGGGGTATGTTCCCCCAGGACATTTTGAACACTAGAAAGTCAATGGTGCAGTCTGACGCATTAAACTGTACGTCTTGGATGCGCAAATTTCGTTACTTTCAGAGATATGAATTTGACTTTTGATGTTGTGCAGTTGACAACTCAACGCCATACACCTACACCTACCTACCTTTTTATTACATTTGGGGGGGGTTTCTCTCTTTTTTCTAGGGCCTTATAGAGTCCGCCTCCGTGGTCGAGTGGTTAAGGTCACTGACTTGTATACCACTGTAACCTATCATCACTGATGGTCACGGGTTCGAGCCCCGCTCAGGCCGTGTCTCATTTATATGAAAAAGTTGGCAGTTTCTTACGGAGGTTGGTGCACCCAAGTACTGGTTAACCGCTGGAGCCTGCCCATGAAAGGTGTTGTTAGGTAAACTGCCCGCCGGCAATATAGCCCAAAATATAACATATAGGGCCTTATAGTAGCTACGTGTCGCCATGGACGGTATCGTAATATAACAGAACGTTAACTAACACCCTGGTTAATTCCGTTACGCCTTGTATTTATGTGATACTGCCTTGGTTCGGGTATTCGCATTCTTAGTATTATTAAGTTTTCGTTCGTTGTCACCTCTATTAAGCAGCCAGCCTGTATTAAGCAGCCAGTTTCCAGGTTCCCAATATAATTATTGTTTTATTATAAATTTGCCCTCTATTCAGCGGTCACCTGTGTTAAGCAGCCACTTTCTCTGATTCCCTTGGCTACATAAGACAGTTTGACTGTAGCTATTAACACCACCGCCGAAATACACTGTACCATTATTCCATGTTTGATCAATTGTTATTTTGACTTACTTCAAATGTTATATTGTTTGTTTGCACATTGTAGTTGAAATAAAATCTTCTTCCTCACATAGTATATACAATTATACAACCGACCTTGTTTAATTATACTAGCATGGGTTCCAGTCTGTCGATTTTTCACTTTTTAACTTTTAACAAATGACATCCGTCCAATTTCCCCAGGCGTTGATATGATCAGAAACTCAATACGGCAATAGTCTCGGTGTTAAATATATTTATTTGACTTACCAGGCAAAATATATCGACGCCTGTTGTCAGGTTACAGTTATACAACCGACCATGTTTAATTCCAGTAATTTATTTCAAAGTATACGAGTCATAAATTTCTTTCCGCTTGGAATTGGAAGTGGTAACTTTTGAAAAATAAAGATCTTTTCGTCGCATTGTTTTTTGCTTTTTTGTTGGTGCATATTGCTTCACAATATTATAGCTATGTACTGAGCTTAATATTTTATTGCTTTCAAATAACACACATATTCACAGACTGCACACTAGTTGTACAACAAATGAAAGCGAATGGGTTGGGTCACACGTTTTACCAACATTATTGAGTGTTATGCGTTTATTTATCGTCGCTACCGGTTGCCCATATGAGCGACGCCTCCTGAAGAGATTAGTCATTTTAGATTGTTGGAGGATAGTGCAATGATACAGACAGAGACCCATTCCAGAGTCTCCTCTGGTTCTTTAACGTGCACGGTGTACAGCACCGACACGAGACCTCGGTTTAACGTCCCATCTGAAAGAATGTTAATTTTATTAGGGTCAGACGGGGCATCGAACCTGCGATACCTGGATAACCAGTCCAGCGTGTTACCACTGGACTACATATCCGTCAGTATATCTGTACAAACATTAGTGACGACCTCCCCTTATATCAAAACGATGTAACAGAATGAGCAGACTTTTTCTATTGATTCTTAAGAAGTAGCGTGCATAGTTATTGGAATATAAAAATCAAATGATTTATTAATATCAATGTAAAAAATGTATTACTATACTAGATGACATAGAAAACGCACACTTCGGATTAGTGTGTTTTTACATGAAAAGCAATAACTATATAAATACATAGTTTTAAACATTTTTATTTTTAGTTGTTCAGTTTGTGTTTTGTAATAAAGATGTGATATATCTTTGATGGAATCCTTCGTATTTCGTTTTCATCTAATAATAATCATATAATGTAGGTGTGCGTTTTCTATGTCCTCTAGTATATAATGTAGGTGCGCGTTTTCTATGTCCTCTAGTATATAATGTAGGTGTGTGTTTCTATGTCCTCTAGTATATAATGTAGGTGTGAGTTTCTATGTCCTCTAGTATATAATGTGGTGGTTTTCTATGTCCTCTATATATAATGTAGGTGGCGTTTTCTATGTCCTCTAGTATATAATGTAGGTGTGCTTTTCTATGTCCTCTAGTATATAATGTAGGTGTGCGTTTTCTATGTCCTCTAGTATATAATGTAGGTGTGCGTTTTCTATGTCCTCTAATATTAGGTGTGCGTTTTCTATGTCCTCTAGTATATAATGTAGGTGTGCGTTTTCTATGTCCTCTAGTATATAATGTAGGTGTGCGTTTTCTATGTCCTCTAGTATATAATGTAGGTGTGCGTTTTCTATGTCCTCTAGTATATAATGTAGGTGTGCGTTTTCTATGTCCTCTAGTATATAATGTAGGTGTGCGTTTTCTATGTCCTCTAGTATATAGTAGGTGTCTTTTCTATGTCCTCTAGTATATATGTAGGTGTGCGTTTTCTATGTCTCTATATTAAGTAGGTGTGAGTTTTCTATGTCCTCTAGTATATAATGTAGGTGCGCGTTTTCTATGTCCTCTAGTATATAATGTAGGTGTGCGTTTTCTATGTCCTCTTGTATATAATGTGGTGTGTGTTTTCTATGTCCTCTAGTATATAGATGCATGCATTGAAGAGCGAGCTTGATTATCAGACAATTCCTCCTGTAACAAATATATTTGTATTAATTCCATGTATTTGCTATATTCCCTGACCATTGCACACCTATTCCCTGACCATTGCACACCTAGTTGCTATATTCCCTGACCATTTCATACCTATTTGCTCTATTCCCTGACCATTGCACACCTATTTGCTATATTCCCTGACCATTGCACACTTATTTGCTATATTCCCTGACCATTGCCTACCAATTTGCTATATTCCCTGACCATTGCACACCTATTTGCTATATTCCCTGACCATTGCCTACCTATTTGCTATATTCCCTGACCATTGCACACCTATTTGTTATATTCCCTAACCATTGCACACCTATTTGCTATATACCCTGACCATTGCCTACCTATTTGCTATATTCCCTGACCATTGCACACTTATTTGCTATATTCCCTGACCATTGCCTACCAATTTGCTATATTCCCTGACCATTGCACACCTATTTGCTATATCCCTGACCTTGCCTACCTATTTGCTATATTCCCTGACCATTGCACACCTATTTGTTATATTCCCTAACCATTGCACACCTATTTGCTATATTCCCTGACCATTGCCTACCTATTTGCTATATTCCCTGACCATTGTACACCTATTTGCTATATTCCCTGACCATTGCCTACCTATTTGCTATATTCCCTGACCATTGTACACCTATTTGCTATATTCCCTGACCATTGCCTACCTATTTGCTATATTCCCTGACCATTGCACACCTATTTATAGTACCAATTTAGACAACCTTGATGAAAAAAAAGAAGATTCATAGCTATTGTAAATATTCGCGCATAATGTAAAATAAAGATCATTCCATGTAATCTATATTAAAAGTAAAGTAAAGTGTTTGTTTATTATAGTGTCACACCTATTTAAAGGGCCAACCAGCCATTTCTGACTTATGAGACACCTCTTTTTATGAACATCATTATTTCCCGAATCATATGCTTATAAGCCAGGCGTCAGCCTGGTAGGCAATCGGTAACCATTATTTAACTAGCTGGTGCTCACAAAACGGCCATATCAGAGCGAACCCCTGACGAGGTTCGAACCTTCGATCTCACGCTGCATAGGCGGGCGCCTTAACCACTAATTAAAATATAGATTCGGCTACTTCATTATGATAAATATTGTTAATTTAGAGTAATTAAGTGATCAGGAACTCATTCCTTACTATTAACGTGTGCCAGAGATATATACCAGGTGTACGTGCCGAGACACAGACAGGCATATCAAAAGCCATTTGCTTATAAGTAATAAGAACAAACGTTTGATAAGATTGACACGAGAGAGTGTTATTTTTCAGATTTCCATTGATGCCAATTTCTTTCAGACTTTCTTGTTTATATAGAAATATAAAATTTCGCACCTTGGTGTTATTTTGTCTCGCCGTGCGGTAGGTCTCTCTGTTTCCATACACCATTTGTTTTATGGGTTCAATGGCGTGTTTTATTTAGCTTCCTTTATTATCGCCATGTGCCATTCTGTGCTTGCTGTAGTCATGTCTTCACCCAAAGATTATCACAGCCGGACAGAAGGACCCCCGTAAACTAATTGTTATGTCTTCAAATGTCTTTTTAAATTTTTTTATTTAAGTTTATTTAAAGCGATATTACATCGCAAAAAGCAAATAAAATGCATTTTATCACGTATAAATGCGTTTCTACTAGAAATTCATCCGAATACATTGAATCATTGAATCATCAATGAACATTGTTTTTTTGTGATCTACAAACTTTCAAAATTGAAAGCAGGATTTCATATAACGATCATCCACGCTCCCGAATTGACGCTTGTTTGTCAACGCGAGATAATGTTGTTTAAAGATAATTTAACTAAGACTAGTCTACAAATAACTATACATAGGCACACATGTGAGATATAACGGTAAATGTGTACCATAAATCGTGTTATTCAGGATACATGAGTTGTATTACGCATGGATGTCGACACTATTTACATTATTTTGTTATGTCAACAAACCGCGTATACGACGTTTGCTTATTAGTTGAAATACTCAGTATTTGAGGCAAATATTTGGAAAACAATTATACCATATAATAGTAAAATACATATTGTAGAAATTTGCGCTTTCACTAATGTAGTGTCGCTTTAACATCGCTACCGGTTGCCCATATGAGCGATGGGCGGTTTTACATAACAACACCTTTCCTGGGCAGGCTCCAGCTGTTAACCAGTACTTGGTGCACCAACCTCAGTAAGAAACTGCCAACTTTTTCAAATAAAGAGACACGGTCTGTGGATTATCCCTCCTGGCCGACACTATGAATTCATATACCACGTCAACAAACCAAATAACAATTTTATTACGCGAGATGATCGAAACTTGACTGAACAAAACATGAAAACAATTAAAATTCACAGTATTATAAAATTGACAAAAATTAAATTTAGTTAAACCACTTTCGTGATATTGATGCAATCGACAAGCTTCTGTCAGGGTTGACAAGGAGTTGACAGTAAAATTGTCTCAGATGCTTCGTTTGTTATTCCAAATTGGAATTTTCTAAATTGTCTCGGTTGGATTCCGCGAAAAGAAAACACGAATGTACGATAATTCATAGAAGAATAAATTGTAATTTGTCTGTGAACAAGACGGATTGTTTATTTAGAAATTGTATAGCACTTTGTTCAAAATTGGTTTCGGAGTAGTTATTAAAATCAAAGACACTGGGGTGTATCACGTTACTCAGTTAGACAATGCCATTAACTTATTCAATCCCATTTACTTCTGCCATGTGAAATGTGTAAACAAAATAAAATCATAACGTTAACTAAGCTCATTTGCTACCTATCAGTTATTGCATGCCTTGAACTACTTTAGTTTAATAATATTTTATTGAATTCATCATGATATAACCGTCTCCGTAGCCCAGTGGTTCTGATATGGCCGGTTGGTGAGCCGCCAGCTAGTTAAATAATGGTTACCGATTGCCTACCAGCCTGACGTCTGGCACACAAGTATAGGATTCGGGAAGTACTGATGTTCATAAAAAAGAGGTGTCTGATAAGTCAGAAATGGCTGGCCCTTTAAATAGGGGTGACACAAACAAACACTTTACTTTTATAGCGAGATATAATATACAACACATGGCTACACATATATAGCATGGTAATATAAATGGTTTGGGTCATGGACTTTGACAACATTATAACACTGCCCGCACCAGAACGTCACATTTATGTATCACTCAACAATAGCATGGCAAGAAAAGAAGAAAACTTCAGAAACGTCCTTGAAATACTGAGAACTATGGATGAAATAAGATGTTTTAAGAAAAATACATAATGAATAGTCGTCTGCTACAATTATTTGAACTAGCCTTTATTTTACCCAGCATGCAAATAGTTTTTATTTTTTTATTTAACTATATTTTATTGCAGATCAATAGTACATAATTATGTCATACACGTAAAGATACAATACATAGCATGAACAAATGGTTTGGGCCACAAGTTTTAACAACATTTAAGACAACGGCCCGCACCAGATGCGAGATACCTCCATGTGTGCTTCCGGGCATGTTTTGTATTGTGTATGTTATAGTTTAAATAATTTCTTACAACATTGGTTAATTCGCTATCGAGACCTCATTCCTGATGGAATCCGAGAGAAGAGGTGATGTGGATTTACGAGTCATGTTATTATAAGAACACCGTCACCGTGGTTCACACGGGATTCGAACATATAACCTCACGATTACGAGGAAGATATCGTATCCATGTCACCACAAGGCTCCTATGTTGTATGGTATTTTAGTTTAGTTTATGCACAGGAACTTGAAATGTTATCCATAAGCCACCAACGGTCTCGTACCTCTATCCTAGGACACCCCCCTCTATTAAAAAAAAGATCTTTTTTTTAATAGAGGGGGTGTCCTAGGATAGAGGTACGAGACCGTTGGTGGCTTAAATGGATAAAATTTCAAGTTCCTGTGGTTTATGCACATCTAATTTTAGCTCGATTCAACTTATATTAATCACTCTCGAGACATCATTCCTGATGGAATCCATTGCCACGAGGGAGAGAGAAGAGGCAATGTGGAATTTAAATGCCTTGCCTAAGAGCATAACCGTAACGGCTCCAGTGGGGCTAGAACTCCGGGTATTTCGCACCTGAAGCGAACATACTACCACTGCGCTATCACGACTTCCACAAGTTTCGTATTTTGCCATTTTAAACTAGCCTGGGTTTCAGTCTGTCGAATTTTTACTTTTTAACTTCTGGCAAAATGTTATCAGAAACTCAACATGGCCCAATTAATGATCTAGGTGTTAACCATATTTATTTGACTGACCAGGCAATTAATGATCTCGGTGTTAAAATATATTTATTTGACTGATCAGGCAATTAATATATGATCTCGGTGTTAAAATATTGTTATTTGACTGACCAGGCAAACTATATAGACGCCTGTTCCCAGGCTAATTTTAAACAACATTATGTAAAAAGCGGATTTGCAGGACATTATTTCTTTAAAAATATGTATTAAGTGTTCCGTGTAGACTAGAACACGTTGCCGTAGGTAGTCCACCATCCTAGAAATAATTTATAATTCTACACTATTTCTTCTTGTTAGATTTTGTATCGCAGATAATCTTCAATACTGTTTACATGTACATTCAATTATTATCGCCAACAATGCAAGAGGTATCGTGTAGATTTTCAAATTCATCTTCCCGAATGTTCTCGCCATTTATATCTGAATGCAATGTTTTATGCAATGCAAAGACCCCTATATGTACACATGTCATGCTTTCAATAACCGTCTTCTTTCTGACTGGCTGTATGCGAAACTTTCTGAACAGTACCATGAGACAGCCGGTATGCCACACGAATAATTCATACACAGCGACGTGTGTTTTCATTCAAAACAAATATTTGTCAAATTTCGTTCAGTGACAATGAGCATGAAAATATGCTTTTGTTGATGGAAAAATGTAACCAATCTTGCTATGCGATTATAATTTCCTATCGCTTAAGGGTGAACATGCCAGGATAATCTATAATTGAAATTTTCAATCCAGCAGATTATCTGAAAAGATGGCCATTATATATATTATTTTCGTCTGAAAGAAATTCGTCTTCTACAGACGTTTGACCCGGGTTGTGGGTCTATCTGACAGATTTCTAATTTCCTTATTCATTTAGTATTTAAATTGCTCTGGCCATCGGACACTAGGTATATCGGTGTCATACAATACCCAGTTCATGTGAAAACCGCCGGGATGACGGGTCCTATCAAGCTACGCCTAGTGTTATGTGTGTGTGTGTCATTTTCAATTGCCATTGTAACAGACAAATCAGTTTCCTGTCCTTATCAAATGTTATACACTTAATTAGCGAACTGATTACTATCACACACTGCCCATTTAACTTGTCAGTTATCGTTAAAACGACTTTATCATAAAAACTACCATCCTTATCATTAACTCTCTCACCCTCTCCTCCTTATCATCATGCAACTCCCACACCCATTCCTTCTTATCATCATGCAACTCCCACACCCCTTCCTTCTTATCATCATGCAACTCCCACACCCCTCTCCTCCTTATCATCATGCAACTCCCACACCCCTCTCCTCCTTATCATCATGCAACTCCCACACCCATCTCCTCCTTATCATCATGCAACTCCCCACCCCTTCCTTCTTATCATCATGCAACTCCCACACCCTCTCCTCCTTATCATCATGCAACTCCCACCCTCTCCTTCTTATCATCATGCAACTCCCACACCCCTTCTTTCTTATCATCATGCAACTCCCACACCCTCTCCTCCTTATCGTCATGCAACTCCCACACCCCTTCTTTCTTATCATCATGCAACTCCCACACCCCTTTCCTCCTTATCATCAACTCTTCCCACCCGCTTCCTCCTTATCATCAACACTCCCGCACCCCCTTTTCCTCCTTATCATCAACTCCCACACCCCTTCCTTCTTATCATCAACTCCCCCACCCTTTCCTCCTTATCATCAACTCCCCCACCCATGTCCTCCTTATCATCAACTCCCCACCCTTTCCTCCTTATCATCCACTCCCCCACCCCTTTCCTCCTTATCATCAACTCTCCCATCCCTAAGGGTACACTCCTAACGGCTCCAGCAGGGCTCGAACTCCGGACCTATCGCACATGAAGCGAACGCGCTATCACGACTTCTACTTATGATTTTTATTTTTATTTCTATTTACGAGCCTCACAAGTTGTAAGAAGAGCATATAATGTAACCATCAGATGAATCACTGTTGGATGGCGGGTGTGTGCATCATTCAGTTTCGCACATTTCCATTTCCTCCTTTATTCACACTCCATGCACATTCTCCCCTCATTCACAATACGTTCAATGAAATCCTAAGTACCGAAAGATCAGCGTTAAATTGGCTATTATAACATGTAGCAAATTTCATGTTCACCTGTCTATTAAAATGAGCATCAATTTATTCAAGTCCCGTCAGCCACCCCGTTAAAACGATCCGTCTCGTGCTGTGACGTACAAACGCCCGCGTTGCCGCTGATCTCGTCTACTATGAGTAGAACGGGTGTCGTCTGATACATTTGAAGTTGTATAAGTTTCAATCATTTTCTGCAATGTTATATTTTCAAAAAGCCAAGAAAATGTAAATAAGAATAAACAGCATAACTACAGCTACACAAAAATATAAACATGTGAGGCAGAGCTCGTGGGCGGTTTCTTATTGTCCATGATTCAGATGCACGCCACAACATTATTATCATAATCATCATCATCATCATCATTCATCATCATCATCATCAATCATCATCATCATCATCGTCGTCATCATAAACATCATCATCAATATCATCATCATCAATATCATCATCAATATCATCATCATCATCATCATCAATCATCATCATCATCATCATCATCATCATCATCATCATCATCATCATCTCATCATCCATCATCATCATCATCATCATCATCATCATCATCATCATCATCATCATCATCATCATCATCATCATCATCATCATCGTCATCATCATCATCATCCATCATCATCATCATCATCATCATCATCATCATCATCATCATCATCATCATCATCATCATCATCATCAGCATCATCATCATCATCATCATCATCATCATCATCATCATCATCATCTCATCATCCATCATCATCATCATCATCATCATCATCATCATCATCATCATCATCATCATCAGCATCATCATCATCAGCATCATAATCATCATCATCATTAATCATCAGCATCATCATCAATCAATCAATCAATCATCATCATCATCATCATCATCAATCATCATCATAAACATCATCATCGTCATCATCATTATTATTATTATTGCTATAATACGCTTTGTTTACGAAGCTATTGTGAAGGACAATAAGTCACTATCCAGAAAACAATGTTGAGTAACTTATCATCACTGATGGTCACGGGTTCGAGCCCCGCTCAGACCCTTGTCTCTTTATATGAAAACGTTGGCCGCTCTTACGAAGGTTGGTGCACCAAGTACTCGTTAACCGCTGGCGCCTGTCCAGGAAACGTGTTGTTAGGTAAACTGCCCGTCGCTAACCGGTAGCGCCGTTAAATAAACATAAATATTAAAAAATGTTGAGTACAATGGTTTTTGGCGGACACGGCGCCCCCACCCCCTTAAAATGTATCAAGCATAATGGAGCGTATATTATGTTGTCTAGTTAATTACAATGTGATGTCATCAATTTACACATACGAGTGATTTTAGCATACGTAGGCCTACCCATTGCGCAATATTCTACACAATTATTACAATGTAAATAGTGTTTTGCATGATGATCCATTCATTTATTATGCTAGTTTAGGATATGGATACATAGGACAAGACGCAGACGTGTAGCTGATGTTTTATGTACATAGGACAAGACGCAGACGTGTAGCTGGTGTTTTATGTACATAGGATTTGACGTAATGCCATACTGTCAAGTATGTACATGATGTTTGCATCGAGATGGACGTAATCCCATACTGTCAAGTATGTACCTGATGCTTGCATCGAGATGGACGTAATGCCATACTGTCAAGTATGTACCTGATGTTTGCAATCGAGATGGACGTAATGCCATACTGTCAAGTATGTACATGATGCTTGCATCGAGATGGACGTAATCCCATACTGTCAAGTATGTACCTGATGTTTGCAATCGAGATGGACGTAATCCCATACTGTCAAGTATGTACCTGATGTTTGCAATCGAGATGGACGTAATCCCATACTATCAAGTATGTACCTGATGTTTGCTATGGAGATGGACGTAATCCCATACTGTCAAGTATGTACCTGATGTTTGCTATGGAGATGGACGTAATCCCATACTGTCAAGTATGTACCTGATGTTTGCTATGGAGATGGACGTAATCCCATACTGTCAAGTATGTAACTGATGCTTGCATCGAGATTGACGTAATCCCATACTGTCAGGTATGTACCTGATGTTTGCTATAGAGATGGACGTAATCCCATACTGACAAGTGTGTACCTGATGCTTGCTATAGAGATGGACGTAATCCCATACTGTCAAGTATGTACATGATGTTTGCTATAGAGATGGACGTAATCCCATACTGTCAAGTATGTACCTGATGTTTGCATCGAGATGGACGTAATCCCATACTGTCAAGTATGTACCTGATGTTTGCATCGAGTTGGACGTAATAACATACTGTCAAGTATGTACCTGATGTTTGCATCGAGTTGGACGTAATGCCCTACTTTCAAGTATGTACCTGATGTTTGCTATAGAGATGGACGTAATGTCATACTGTCAAGTATGTATCTGATGATTGCATCGAGATGGACGTAATCCCATACTGTCAAGTATGTACCTGATGTTTGCATCGAGATGGACGTAATGCCATACGTTCAAGTATGTACCTGATGTTTGCTATAGAGATAGACGTAATGCCATACTGTCAAGAATGTACATGATGTTTGCTATCGAGATGGACGTAATGTCATACTGTCATGTATGTACCTGATGTTTGCAATCGAGATGGACGTAATGCCATACTGTCAAGTATGTACCTGATGTTTGCAATCGAGATGGACGTAATGCCATACTGTCAAGTATGTACCTGATGTTTGCAATCGAGATGGACGTAATCCCATACTGTCAAGTATGTAACTGATGATTGCATCGAGATGGACGTAATCCCATACTGTCAGGTATGTACCTGATGTTTGCTATAGAGATGGACGTAATCCCATACTGTCAAGTGTGTACCTGATGCTTGCTATAGAGATGGACGTAATCCCATACTGTCAAGTATGTACATGATGTTTGCTATAGAGATGGACGTAATGCCATACTGTCAAGTATGTACCTGATGTTTGCATCGAGATGGACGTAATCCCATACTGTCAAGTATGTACCTGATGTTTGCTATAGAGATGGACGTAATGACATACTGTCAAGTATGTACCTGATATTTGCTATAGAGATGGACGTAATGACATACTGTCAAGTATGTACCTGATGTTTGCTATAGAGATGGACGTAATGACATACTGTCAAGTATGTACATGATGTTTGCTATAGAGATGGACGTAATGACATACTGTCAAGTATGTACCTGATGTTTGCTATAGAGATGGACGTAATCCCATACTGTCAAGTATGTACCTGATGTTTGCTATAGAGATGGACGTAATGACATACTGTCAAGTATGTACATGATGTTTGCTATAGAGATGGACGTAATGACATACTGTCAAGTATGTACATGATGCTTGCTATAGAGATGGACGTAATGCCATACTGTAATGTATGTACCTGCTGTTTGCATCGAGATGGACATAATGACATACTGTCAAATATGTGCCTGATGTTTGCATCGAAATGGACGTAATGCCATACTGTCAAGTATGTAGCTAATGCTTGCTATAGAGATGGACGTAATGCCATACTGTCAAGTATGTACCTGATATTTGCTATAGAGATGGACGTAATCCCATACTGTCAAGTATGTACCTGATGTTTGCTATAGAGATGGACGTAATGCCATACTGTCAAGTATGTACCTGATGTTTGCATCGAGATGGACGTAATCCGATACTGTCAAGTATGTACCTGATGTTTGTATCGAGATGGACGTAATCCCATACTGTCAAGTATGTACCTGATGTTTGCATCGAGATGGACGTAATAACATACTGTCAAGTATGTACCTGATGTTTGCATCGAGTTGGACGTAATAACATACTGTCAAGTATGTACCTAATGTTTGCATCGAGTTGGACGTAATGCCCTACTTTCAAGTATGTACCTGATGTTTGCTATAGAGATGGACGTAATGTCATACTGTCAAGTATGTATCTGATGATTGCATCGAGATGGACGTAATGCCATACTGTCAAGTATTTACATGATGTTTGCTATAGAGATGGACGTAATCCCATACTGTCAAGTATGTACCTGATGTTTGCTATAGAGATGGACGTAATGTCATACTGTCATGTATGTACCTGATGTTTGATATAGAGATGGACGTAATGTCATACTGTCATGTATGTACCTGATGTTTGATATAGAGATGGACGAAATCCCATACTGTCAAGTATGTACCTGATGTTTGCATCGAGTTGGACGTAATGCCATACATTCAAGTATGTACCTGATGTTTGCTATAGAGATGGACGTTAATGTCATACTGTCAAGTATGTACCTGATGTTTGCATCGAGATGGAAGTAATCCCATACTGTCAAGTATGTACCTGATGTTTGCTATAGAGATGGACGTAATCCCATACTGTCAAAATATGTAACTGATGTTTGCTATAGAGATGGACGTAATGCCATACTGTCAAGTATGTACCTGATGTTTGCATCGAGGTAGACGTAATGCCATACTGTCAAGTATGTACCTGATGTTTGCTATAGAGAAGGACGTAATCCCATACTGTAAAGTATGTAACTGAGGTTTTATCAAACACAATAGTTCCTACAAAATAGCATGGATTAATCATAAATCACATTTCTTGTCCATGCAGGGAAGTTCTAACCGTAATTCATTATTTAATGTTAGCTTATTTATTGGTGGATTGTATACAATACTATACATGTACCCTGTGCGCTGATGGTCGTTGATAGAAACACGTTATTGTGTTTTATCTGAGATCAGTAAAACATGAGCAGATGTACATACAATGATAGTCATCTTCAATATCACAGCATAAACAATGTATTTAATTCATTGCTATTCTATTACTAGGAAACATACATGTTTTAATTCTAAGGTAGTGAGAGATAATTCTGGCAAATTGAGATATCAGAAATTGTTAGTAAAATTCCTATATGTTCAAAGAACAGGACTAATGTCAACAGAAACAGTCCATTATACAATACAGTCGTTTATTAAAGCATAAAACATAATGCAATGTATATAGCCAGATACATAATGAGTACAACATAAACAATTTGCATAATTATTATCAAATTGTTACGTACTATGGAACATAAACTAAATGTGTTCTGTAGTACGGATTTGGTATGCAAAGTAAATATATCTTGTCAACATTAATTATTAATAACCTTTCTTAAAGTAGAAGACAGTAAGGCTCTAAATGTGTTAAGTGTTGCTGGCCAATTGCAAACATACTGTTTAAAATTAGTTATTTCTTAAATCTTTATAATTAGGGCATACCAGTAAAAAGTGGTGTTCGCTTTCAACAACGTTCATGGTGCATGATTTACAAAGTATTTGCTCCCTAGGTATTCCGTCACATATACCGGATTCAATAAAAAGACCATGGGAGTCCTCAATCGAGATAAAGTTGTTACATATTTTCTATCAAAATGTATTTCTAAATATTTTTCAATATTAAGATCATGTTTAAAAATGCAGTAATGTTGTAGCCGGGGCGAATTATTTATTTCTGAGTACCATTTTTGTAAATAATTATCAATAATTCTGTTTAATAGTTTGTATGGGTATTGTATTTCGAGTATATTGTGCAAGCCATATATTATTCAGTCCGTGTTCTTCTAGTATATTATATATTATATATATATGTGTGTCTTCAGAAGCTCCGTTATCGAGTGATTACGAGTACTGGTTTCAAATCACCTGCCCCTCGCTGAGGAGGTTCGTATCTCACTTGGGGTTTCGAATTATGACGTGTGATGAAGCTCTCCAACTTGCGGAAGGTCGGTAATTCTACATGGTTACTTGCAAATGCCTGCAATACTGATTGGGGTGACATATTAAAGCTTAAACTTTTATTTATTTTGCAACGATTGCGAAGCAAGTTTTAACAACTAATATTAATCACTCTCGTTGACGCGGATGAAAGCGTATATGTGGTCATTCGTGTGGGAGGAAACCGGAGTACCCGGAGAAAACCCACCTGTCCGATCTGGCGACCACCGTACCATCCTGTCCGATCTGGCGACCACCGTACCATCTCACATACTTCCCGGTCCGAGTATCGAACCCGGGTTACATTGGTGAGAAGCGATCGTGCTAACCACTGCGCTAATGGGACAGCCATATGGGATCTTCCCACACACATAAAACTGCTGGAGGAAACTATCAGCTAAATCCGACAACAACTGGGCGTTTGGGTGTAAGTTAGAAACACGCGCAGTGAGGGCCGAGACACTGTATGCAGGCGTCTTTATAGAAAGTTTATAAACGACTTGCACTTTCTAGATTGGCAAGGCGACACTTTTCCAAAACAACAAATGAATATTCAAACCGTTTCGTCTCAATGGGACTGAGAAAACGAACTGTTTTTCTTCAACTCTCTCACATTTAAGGAAATTTAAATGAAAACTAGTATTTAGCGCGTCATTCAAGCATTTCTCAAATGATTAATCACTTTTCTAGCTGAATTAGGAAACTAACAAGAAGAGTCATAATTTATTAAACCAACCTCTCGGAGGAGTTGTCGGCGTGTTTTAATGTTAATGTTGGCACTCTTGATGACTACACAACTGACGCCTATTCCCAGGCCCTCTTAGACAAACAAACTGACGCCGGCCGCGGTTTGAACTAAACATTGCGTTATTGTACTGTTTTATTGTATTATGTCTCGGAGGGAAACATTTTCGATCTAGCGGTGATAGAAACAAGGGCTGATAGTCAGAAATGAACCGTTCTCATTAGGCCTATTTATATTATTTATATCATCATCATCATCATCATCATCATCATCATCATCATCATCATCATCATCATCATCATCTGCATCATCATCATCTGCATCATCATCATCATCATCTTCTTCTTCTTCATCTTCTTCATCTTCTTCTTCTTCATCATCATCATCATTATTATTTATATTATTAATATCAGTATAGTATCATCATATCATCATCATCATCATCATCATCTGCATCTGCATTGCATCTGCATCTGCATCATCATCATCATCATCTCATCATCATCATCATCATCATCATCATCATCATCATCATCATCATCATCATCATCATCATCATCATCATCATCATCATCATCATCATCATCATCATCTTCTTCATCTTCATCTTCTTCATCTTCTTCTTCATCATCATCATCATTATTATTTATATTATTATATCAGCATCAGTATCATCATCATCATCATCATCATCATCATCATCATCATCATCATCATCATCATCATCATCATCATCATCATCATCATCATCATCATCATCATCATCATCATCATCATCATCATCATCATCATCATCATCATCATCATCATCATCATCATCATCATCATCATCATCATCATCATCATCATCATCATCATCTTCTTCATCATCTTCTTCATCATCATCATCATCATCATCAGCAGCAGCAGCAGCACCAGCAGCAGCAACAACAACATCATCATCATCATCATCATTCGCGTAATAAACCAAGAATTTGGAGTGAACTGTAATTGTAGACTTATTGCAGTCGAGACAAATGCCTAATTCTTAATACTTTTCCGGATGCCTCATGACTAGTCGTATGACCGCCATCACCCCCAGAAAAGACAGGTCATTCTGCACTATATATAGCAGTAACAGCAGACGCAGTGTCAAGTGAAAAATGACGCTATCCGGCCGGGTTGCGGAAGGTCCGTGGTTCTACCCAGGTGGCCGTCCGTGCACGACACACTGATCGGATGGGTGGATTTCCTCAACATATATACTAGCTTATGAGTCGCCATTATAAGTTGTTGGTGCGGCGTTGAATCAGAAAACAAAACACACACGAAAACTGGTATGCATGTACTGGAAGGTATTAGAGATATCATAACATGTCTACGTTATGCAGACATATGTGTTGTATGCCACATCGTGTGTATATTCGTGAGTTTATTGAACATCAACTAAACAAATGCTTCCCTTCCTTTTCATGTATAGTATGTGTCGATAATGTATGTCCTCAATTCACCAGATTCCCAGGCAGATCTATCTATTGAAATATACAAATACAAATATATAGCATTTATATAGCGCAAAAATTAAAAATTATTCTATTGTGCTTCACAATTACATATGCAATTTTAAACATTTACACATGACAATAATATATGGAAATATAAATAAAAATGTATACATATATAGATATAACTAGGATTCTAGGAATTGGATAAGAACATATTTTATCATAATGTCTACACCATTACAGTATATAAGTGAGTGATTGGATTAGCGATAAAAGTGGCAATATGAACCATAGACCCAAACACCGCTGTAAAAATGACAACCGTGATGTTGCCAGTACAGTGATTGGGCCGGTACAGTGATCCGCCCATCATCACACGACAGAGCTCTATATAATTTATGTTTTACAATTTACAGGTTGATCCTTCAGGTATGGTTTTTTCTAGACATCCATCTCACAATGCAGTCTTTGCGCGTCAACTGTCCAAATAAATCACCAACAGCCATTACAGGTATCTAACTCAATGAAACTGTGCACTGCATGATATCAGAGTTATCGTTCTTGATTTATTTGAAAATCAAATACATCTCAGATAGCCTTGATTGATTGTTATCCTTGAAACAAACTACAGCGTCTTAAACGGGTCAAAACAAATATACTTTTCACTGTCATATCCCGTGAACAGCCTTTAACAACTCGTTACTAGAACTAGCAGTCGCATTTACAATCTGTTATATACATACAATCATTGTAGGAAATGAATAGTGTAACAGATTTCTCGTTTGAGAATCTGCCGGAATCTAGTACTACGAAAACTCATGTTAAATGTACTAGAAAATGCATAAACAGGAATTCATAACGAGCTAGCAAATGACATTTTCATAGTAAAGCCCAGACGTTTCAGTAGTAACTCTGGTAAAGATATCAAATCCTTACTTTACAATTCATCGCCTGTAAAAAGGATAATTACCCGTTGAAACAAGCGATTGTTTTGATACATAATTTTCTTCACCACGTGTTAGAAGATCAAAGGAAATTGACAAAAAGCCGACATGTAATACTACTGAAGCTGGTGAAAAATATATTGACATAGTAAATGATCATTATTTTTACATTCATCACTCGAACTACTCTGATGAATTGACTTTATTCTCCGCTATGAAACGAGCAAGTATGACAGATTTAGTGAATGCTTTTTTCCCTTTCAGGTTCTTACAAAATAGTATTTAAATTCCTATGCAACTATATATACCACACGTGTTATTAAAACGCAAACACTGTTAATGAATAATTAAAGTTTAATAATCCTTTCCTTGTATATACACTGAACCGAATTTCTAAACGTCCACCTAATAAATTGAGAGTTTAGGGTAACGGGTCTGTGTATTAGTCCAAATATTGGTAGTCTATTATTATCCACCATACTCTATCAATGTACACTAAGAAAACACCAATTTATTGTCATGGCTGACCAAGCGGAACGGAAGGTTCGAATCCTAAGTTATCCCAGAAAATATGGCGAGAATAACCATTGAGGAAAGCGGGCGAGCCGTCGGTATGCTTGATACAGGCACTTCTATCAGACAGGTATGTTCAGCGTTGTAATTAAATTCGATATTTCAAGTACATTTTGTAATGAATCATACAATGTCATATTTTAATATCATTCTAAATCATTTCCATCGTGTTTCCATGTTGCACGACTTTTCAACAGACGGCATTCTGCTATGGTCTATGTTATACAACATCAGGTGGACGTTTAGAAATTCGGTTCAGTGTATACTGTATACTATAGAGTGGTGGAACCTATGCTCGGCGTAAATCCTACATTATCATGGCCTATAAAAAAAGTTAAATGCACTTGCCGTATATTATAATTTTCTTGAGTCGTGAACACAACTTTTAATTTTTTTAGCTTCATTACGTGACCATGCGCCTCAATACAGCTATTGCAACGGCACCTGTTTCCATGGGGAACTAGATACTTTAGGGCACCTATGCACGGCGTACATGTATTTTTTTAAAAAAGATATGCACGGGTAAATGCTAAATATATTATTTGACTTAGCAACATCAATAACTAACAATATTACAACTCATAGGAAACGTTTTTTCTGATTATTTGTACATTTTTTCCTAATTCGGATAGCTACCTGAAATGCTCATAAATCGCATCATTTCGGTGGAAAAAATTCTCCCAACAAGTTGTCTGTTTATATTCTGCTACTGAACCAGTCAGGTGACAGTTGCATTAGGTTACCGGTACGCACAACGGCATGCTATTGAACCATGCTTCACCTCTGTCACGGGAAATAGGATAAAACTATTTAAATATTTTAAATGCGGATGTAAATGGAAACAAATACGCCGAGCATAGGAATACGCCGAGCATATGTTCCACCACTCTATGTATATAAGCTAAGTTACTATGAATAGGAACAGCATGTGTCAGATGTTCTGTAATTGACACGGACATGACGGAAATGATAAGTAGATAATATGACCCCCATTTTCTGTAAGTACATATATAATAATAATATAAATAATTTGGCTCCAATTTTAAATAGGTTTCCCCCATCTGACCAGTTTCAACGCTACATCTAACCGGCAATGATTTCAAAGTAATTAAATAACGTGACCCATCAAGTAACCTATGGTAGAATTCAGGAAAATCCTCGTCTACCCCGTAACGTAGGATTCCGGTAAATCCTGGTCTGGTCCATCCTAGCCTGGGTTCCAGCCTGTCGATTTATCATTTTTTAACTTCTGGAAAAATGACATTATCAGAAGCTCAATACTGCCCAATTAATAGACTCGGTGTTAAACTATTTTTATTTGACTGACCAGGCAAAATATATCGACGCCTGTTCCCAGGCTATGTCCATCCCATAGCCTATCGTATTATTCAGATAAATCCTGGTTCACCCCGTAACATACCATTACGGTAAATCCTGGTCCACCCCGTAACCGATCATAACATTCAGGTATAGCCTAGTAATATTCAGGTAAATCGCGCCCCACCCCGTAGCCTAGCGTATCATTCAGATAAATCCTGGTTCACCCCGTAACGTAGCATTTCAGTACTCTAGTTCACCCCGTAACCTATCGTACCAGTCAGATAAATCCTGGTTCACCCGTAACGTAGCATTCCGGTACATTCTGGTTCGCCCCGTAACCTATCGTACCAGTCAGATAAATCCTGGTTCACCCCATAACGTAGCATTCAGGTAAATCCTGGTCCACCCCGTAACCGATCAAAACATTCAGGTATATCCTTGTAATATTAGGGTAAATCCTGGCTCACACCGTAGCCTAGCTTAGCATTCAGGTAATCATGGTACACACCGTAATCTAGAGCAGAATGCCGGCTAAGTAACTTGGAATTTAATATAATACCAAGGTCAGTAGAACGTTCGCTTTGTTCGAATTCATTTTCAAATAGAATCAATATGTTCGAATCTCAGTCCTTCCGCCCTTCCCTGTATGTCTGCCTGCCTGCAGCCTGTGTGTTTACGTTTATTTATCGTCGTTACGGTTGCCCATATGAGCGACGCCTCCTGAAGAGATTAGTCATTTTAGATGTTTGGAGGATAGTGCAATGATACAGACAGATACCCATTCTAGAGTTTCCTCTGGTTCTTTTATATGCACTGTGTAAAGCACCGACACGAGACCTCGATTTAACGTCCCATCTTGTTAAATTTATTGGGGTCAGACGGGGAAACGAACATGCAATCCCTGGATTACCAGTCCAGCGTGTTACCACAGGACTACATATCCTGCCGTCCGTCCGTCTGGCTGTATGTCTGTATGACTGCCTGTCTGTTATTTAATAGTTACTTGGATTCAACAATATGAATAGTCATGACTCTACAAAGGATACCATCTATAACATGACTGTGTGAGGTTCCACAAACAACATAAAACACGATGTATATTTGTATATTTGCACATTTGTATTAAGTTAGTCGCGTTGAGACAGGTTCCAGTTAATTTTGCAAGAACTTGACAAATAAAGGGAGGTAACTAATTTGGACTTTAAAATATACAGACCCAAATCATTAGTTTGATTTGTTTTTGGGGTTTAAAGTCGAGCAAACAGAAATATGTCATATAGCGAACCTCCAGCTATTATTGGTGGAGGAATCCTGCAGGATCCCGGGTAGTACCACCGACCTACTGCAAACCTGCTGGACAGCTTCCTCACATGAAATCATTCACCCCATTCCGGATTCGAACTTACAACGATGAGGGGCAAGTGATTTGAAGTCACTCGGCCATGTCATTATTTAAAAATAAAACATTGTAATTATCCATACAAGTGATATTTTATTGTAGACCAGACTTAGTACAGAATCCGATGGCAGCAGACGATCCTACCCGAAGAAGTTCTCGGTAGCTAGTATGCAAGATTATGGAACATGAGGCGTGATGGGGAGGGGGAAAGACAGAGAAAGGCTAATCATAGAAATAACGGTCCTATGCTCGAATCCGAGCCAAAAAGTTTATTATTTCGCACATACTCGAGCATATTGGAGAACGGCAACACGATTGTTGAGAAAAGTCTTCAAATGCAGTGGGTGTGAAGATTTGTTTGGAATACCATGCTCAACCCAGTGACTTTCTAATGAATCAAACTCGAGTGCTGAGGTGGTAAATGGTTTGAACCCGAGCGTCTTGGATCCGGAAAAGGGGTTTATCGTTGTTTCATTCATAATGGTTAAGTTAGTTATAGAAATAACTGTCCCTGGGCTTATCTTGAACACTCCGAACTTACAATAATGGCTAATTCATATATGTGTAACCCATGTCATATTTAGCCACTCGAGCTATAAATAATGATGGTATATAATATATTCTGTAACCCCACTGCAAGCATACAACCCAATAGTGTTCTTGATATGACCTAATAAAATGCAATAGAATCATATGGGACCATACTGCATAATTATGATATGACTCAAACCAGTGATTTTATTAGGTATAATCATATACAGCCAAACCTGTCTTAAGCAGCCAGTCAAGGGAATCACAGAATGTGGCTGCTTAGCACAGGTGGCTGCTTAATAGAGGTCAAATGTATAACACAGTAACATATTGGGAAAGTCACTGCATAATGCAATGCAGATATAATGGTCTATTTTTATATCATGATATATTATTGCGCCTAATATGGCGAGCTTCATCTATCATAATCTAAAACAAGCGTAATATCACGTGCACATATTATCGGGTGTGGTGACCTTGCCGTTTGAAATTAACCAAATTTGATACGTCTTTGCAACGTTTCTTGTGGTATTTTACATTTCTACAGAGTCTGTGGTAGCTATATATATACCATTTTGATATATATGTTAAGCTGTGACTGAACTGATACAGAGGCGACTCTGGTAATGTGTTGTTTTGTATTATTATTTTACGTTGTAAATATCTATTTATGCTATGCTTAAAATGTGTATTTATTGAAATTGTTATAAGTACGTTGATTTGTAAAGTATTCTATATCGATCCCCCGTCTGACCCTACTAAAATTGACAGTCTTTCAGATGGGACGTTAAACCGAGGTCTCGTGTCGGTGCTTTACACCGTGCACGTAAAAGAACCAGAGGAGACTCTGCAATGTGTCTCTTTCTGTATCATTGCACTATCCGCCAAAATCTAAAATTACAAATCTCTTCAGGAGGCGTCGCTCATATGGGTAACCGGTAGCGACGATAAATAAACGTAAAACACACACAGTATTGTATATGTAGAGTGGTGGAACCTATACTCGGTGTAAATCCTACATATAATTGCTTTGTAAAAAATGTTAATTGCGCTTGTAGTATTCATTTTCTTAAATCGTGAAAACAACTTTCAAAAAAACACTTGACAGTTTTAGATTCATCACGTGACCTTACTGCTCAATTCACCTATCACAAAGGCACCCGTTTATATGAGGAACTCAATACTTCTGGGCACATATGCACTGCGTACTTGCTTATGCACCAGAACTTGGTTGAATATCTTATTATGATATAGTAACATCATTGAATAAAACCGCTTATTGGTGTTAATCAGAAATGGTAGAGAAACTATGTTTCTGGTTAGTTGTATTATTTTAAAATTCGGATAGTTACCTGAATTGCTTATATCAGTTTCGTTGGAAATATTCTCCCAATGTTTATTTATTTACGTTTGCTGGACCAGTTGCACCAGGCCACTGATACACGCAACATAATGCTATTGACCCATGCTTCATGAAATTAGCCAAGAACTATATAATTATTTTAAATACGGATGTAAACACCAAGAAACGTTCCCTCCTTAAGCATTCCAAGCAAGACTCCAAATCAATGCCACCCCTAAAGCATGAACACAAATTTCATCATGAAGAAGCTGCTAAAGCTACAGCACTGAACAAACAGTTTCAGTCTGTCTTCAGCTCCAAATCCTCACTAAGACTTACCTCCATTTGTGAAATGAAAATTCAGGACACAAATGGAAATATGAATGGTCAATCCACGCCAAACATTAATGAGATCACAGTAAGTTCAAATGGCATAGATAAACTTCTCAATAACCTGAACCCCCATCAGGCTAATGGTCCTGCCCAAATTAAGCCAATCATACTTAAAACCATGTCTAAAGAACTCTCACCTATCCTTGAAGTCTTATTCCAAAAATCCCTCAACGAAGGATCACTGCCTGCCCAGTGGAAGTCAGCAAATGTTGCTCCCATTTACAAAAAGGGGACAAGTCAAACCCCGCCAACTATAGGCCTATCTCACTGACATGTGTTCTATGCAAGGTTCTAGAACATATAGTTTCCTCCTCGATAGTAAAACACTTAACTAACCACAGTATTCTGTATCATTTGCAGCATGGTTTTAGAGAAAAACGGCGATGCGTGACCCAATTAGTAATGCTAGTCAATGACTTGGTTACCTCTGTCTACAATAAGCATTAGGTAGATCTCATCCTATTAGACTTGAGTAAGGCTTTCGACAAGGTCAATCACGAGAAAGTACTACTAAAATGCATGATTATGAAGTCAGAGGTCAAACATTAAGGTGGTTTAAGAGTTTTCTAGATAATATACTCCAGTCAGTTGTCCTTAATGGTATTAGTTCAGATGCCATTCCGGTGTCCTTTGGAGTCACACAGGGATCCGTACTTGGACCCCTGCTTTTCCTAGCCTATATTAACGTATCTTTGCAGATAATACTACAGTCTATCTATCACTGACATCTGCAAATGAATCGAGCACACTCCAAAACGATCTTAAGAGACTAGAAGAGTGGGAGTTGGAGTGGGACATGGAAGTTAACCCCTCCAAATGTCAAGTTATCCACTTCACCAGAAGGAAACATCCTATTCCCAATCAATATACATTCCACGGAGGCCTACTTGAGTCGGTCACTTCTCCCAAATACCTTGGCGTGGGTATCTCAAATAACATGTCGTGGGGCACTCACATAAAAAGGTCAACTAAGAAAGCAAACCAAACATTAGGATTTGTACGTAGAAACCTACACGTCAAATCAGAACCCCTTTTAAAAGTCCATGGCTTACCAGACACTAGTGAGACCCAGGCTTGAATATGGCTCCGAGATCTGGTCGCCACATACCCAAACATTGATAGACCAAATTGAAGGTGTCCAGCGACTTCTATCGTACCTCTAGTGTTACAGACATGCTACATTCCCCAAATCTAGATCAACGCCGTATTGACAATAGGTTATCCCTTATGTATAAAATTCATAATGATCTTGTTGTTATTCCCATTGAAAATTACCTAGTTCCCCTCTCCCGTCCTGCTCGCCATTGCCATTCCTTAAGCTGTAGGTTAATTACAGCAACTATTGACTACTACAAGTTTTCATGTTTTCCAAGAACAATCTACCATTGGAACCATCTCCCTCCTGACATTGTCTATCTCCCTACCATAGAGCAATTCAATACGGCAGTTTGCCATATTGATCCCTAGTTGTTCTGCGCAGCTGCTTCTAAACTTTTACCACAACTTATTTTTCATTACTTTCTTAAATTATGCTTTTAACTACTCATACTTTTAACTTCTTTGAGGTTTTTGAGGCGCAACATGTCTACATCCCCAAGAGTGGATCGACATTAGAGAAAGATAGATAGATAGATAAATGGACAAATACGCATATGTTCCACCACTCTATTGTTTTAATTATAGGCTCTAGTTGATAATACTAGTATTAATTTTATTAGGGTCAGACGGGGGATCGAACCTGCGATCCCTGGATTACCAGTCCAGCGTGTTACCACTTGACCACAGATCCGTTTGATTATGGCCTCACGTGTTTTACTATCTAGATGGTCGTGTTTCATCTATGACCCGTCATGCGTCATTGACCTGAATAAACTCAATAGTGGAATCTGACCAAAGTTGAAACATATCACAATTTCATATTCTTACGGGACGCCAAGGGAATGAACTGTAGGTTGGTTATATTTTGGCAGGACAAAAACTGGAACAATATTTGTTGTTTATCACAGGATTTACTAAGTTTGCAAGTAAAGCCAGATACAATCAGTTGCAATGAAATAGGATTATTATTTTAGAAGGTTAGACACATGTATCTATTTCGCTATTTTTCAGTTTAAAATCTGCAGATGATGCCAAATCTTATCTGAAAACTCAATTATCAGATCTATACTCACTAACTCAGTGATTTAACATAATCATCCTGTAGATAATTGCAAGCCGTCCATAATTGAATTGTGTCAATGCCTGAGATTTGTGCAAATCACAAAAATGATGAAGACAATTCAAACTGATAAAACTTAGTCAAGTTAATGCGTGTGGCGAAGAATAAGCCTGAAATTTCTTTCGGCAAAGTCCTCTACATAATTTGTTTTTCGATCTGTTATTTCAAATTCAAGGTCTTATCATTGAAGCTGATTTTCACATAGCACTTTCCGCCCTGATCCGATGGCGAAATTTCTGACCAAGATTTTGAAGCTTTCCTGGGGTCTGTCTAAACTGCAGACGCGTTATGCGGGTGCTATATAATATATATCCTTGAATACCGAGTTCCGACGCATCTAAGCGAAGAATCAACAATGACATAACATAAAACGAATGAACTCCTGTAAATAGTGTATTACCTGTATAAATAGATCCTTTTCTACATAATCAACGCGAGAAATTATGCTTATTACGCTTATTTAGTATCAAAAAATCACATCGACTCATGCCACTATTGGGAATTCCACTGAGTCAAGAAATACCTAAAGCAACGCATTTCATTGGTTGACTAATTATGTTCTAAATTTAGTTCATTCACTCCCCTGTATCTGCTCTGTGCATTACAAGTATATTACGTCATCTCAAACTAGCCTGAAAATTAATTCTGCGTTGCTAAATTACATAAAAACTGAGTGTATAACATGCCTTTAATTAATTCTGCTAATAAACAGGAACATTTACCCTGTTTTACCATATAAACTATAACTATGAACAATTTGAAAATAATAACATTTAAATAGAAATTATGCCTTGCTGGTGTCCCAGTAGTCCGTACATGCATAAAAACAGTGGCCATAGAAGTTGGTGAATACTGTTTATTCTTGCGTTTGGGAGCCTGCACAGATATTGGTTGGGCTCTCTATATTACTATCGCAGAGGGATCACAGCAATAAGGTATATAACGCATAATGATACATCTTTCCTAACAGTGAATCAAGTGCCACGTGACCTACCGATACGCAGAACTTATCCGAGCAGACGGACCAAGAATTGTTATGTTTGCAGTAGCATGTTGCAAAATATAGGCTATTTATTGTAACGCACAAAGTTGCATTTGGATTTTGTTGTTAAAACAGACTGCTTGCAATAACATTGCTATAAAAATTACCTTGTAATTTCTCACTTTCCACATTTTAGTCTAGGAAATCTCGTAGATCATGTTTACAAATATTGCAGATGAAAATAACGAGGTCAAAACATAATTCGCGTCGTTTCATGTGAGCGTCGTTATAAGGAGTCGGACGATAGAGAGAAAATGCGGACGCTATGTAACATATAGGGAAAAAGCAGGCGCTATACGTATTACTTGATAAAGGTGTGAGATTAAGCGTCCTTATGGTCACAACGATATTTTGTCTTCTTTTTTTAAAAAAAAGTATGCGTTTCTTTGTCCCTTTCTGTTATTATTTTCATCATTAATTTATTTCAAATTGTTTGTTCTATGATCAATATGATACTAACACTTAATTGGAGCATCCGCAGTTTGTTATATGTTCAATATCATACAAGAGTTTGAATATAATCTTATTAAAATGATCTCATAATTCGAGCGTCCGCAATTAAAAACTATCGCCAGCTAGTTACTATGTAATTCATAGCGCCCGCCTGTTCTCTATGAGTCTATAGCGCCCGCATCTTCTCTATTTATCTAGCGTCCGCAGTTCAATGTGTCTGTCATTTCGAAATAGTGATATCGAAGCGTCTGCATTATACAATGCAGTCTGCTCTATGATCAATATGATTCTAACACTTGAAATAAATCTTATTACAAATGATCTCGTAATTCGAGCGTCCGCAATTTGTTATATGTTCAATATCATACAAGAGTTTGAATATAATCTTATTAAAATGATCTCATAATTTGAGCGTCCACAATTAAAAACTATATCGCCGGCTAGTTAAGTACTATGTCATTCATAGCGCCCACTTTTTCTCTATGTGCCTATAGCGCCCGCATTTTCCCTCTATATATATAGCGTCCGCAGTTTGTTATATGTTCAATGTGTCTGTCATTTCGAAATGGTGATATCGAAGTGTCTGCATTATACCATGCAGTCTGCTCTATGATCAATATATGTCTATAACGCCCGCATTTTCCCACTATATATATATATATATAGCGTCCGCAGTTTGTTATATGTTCAATGTGGTTGCCATTTCGAAATAGTGATATCGAAACGTCTGCATTGTACCATGCAGTCTGCTCTATGACCAATATGATACTAACACTTGAAATAAATCGTATTACAAAGTCTGATAGGTACTTTGTCTGACTGTGACCTATAACTAAAGCCATTTTACACACACACATATATATCACACAGAAACAGTAAAATACACTTTTGAAAACACTGCACTATTTAATTGCAAGAAAGCAAGTAAGTTTCATTTATTTCCAACACAAAAATATCACAAATTAATTTTATCACTGAAAATGCATCTAAGTCACTGGATATAATATATATTTCTCCAGAAAGAAAACAACATTTATGGTCAATGGATTAAAGGATAACCTATGAAATCAATAACAAAATCATTTTATCTTTTCTCACTTACATGTAGTTAATAATAAGTAATTATTGTTACTTTGTATGTTTAGAAAACTGTTATTTCTAATGATAATTGTATTAATTAAGATTGAGCAAGCAATGAAGCAGACTTCAATAGAACACTCAAAATGGTTAATATGAAATAAATTATTGTATATTAGTGATCATAATAAGATAACTGGATTAACTCTGGCTACCTGTATAGGATATGGTCACACTTGGTTATCGCAATCAGTGTAATCCGATCAGTGAGCACAATCAAAGTGGAGTATCAATCAGCATAATCATATGTAGCACGTGTCCCTTCATAGCATCCTTTTCAAATACCATTATATAAATCAGTGGACATCAGTTTAAATAATTACAGACAGATTTGTAGTCCAGTGGTAACACGCTGGACTGGTAATCCAGGGATCGCAGGTTTGATCCCCCCGTCTGACCCTAATAAAATTAACAGTTATCAGATGGGACGTTAAACCGAGGTCTCGTGTTTTACACTGTGCACGTAAAAGAAGGAGGAGACTCTGGAACATAGTATTAGGCAGAAATATCAAAATGTGAGTCTAAAAAAATAAGTCCAGCCCCAGAGCGGGACCCGAATGATGACGGAAATTGCCGCACAGACTCGATGTGAGAACGGCGAACTGACGTGATCGAAATGCGGCAGAAACTGGGAAAGCCTGGGTGGGAAAGCCTCTCCAAAAAGGAATTGCGAACAATATTAGCCTATTATAGGGTCCAGTTCTTGTCATTGTTTTACAGCTGCATATATATGTTAACAAACCTAGTGAGGTCTCGGAGAAAAAAAACCAAAAAAACACTTTTATTAGCCATTTTTTTAACTGGCCGTCGGTAACCGTCGCCAATATAATTGACCGTCTTATTAGGTGATAGGCCGTCAAAAAGACGGCCCGACGGCTCTCTGCCTAATACTGTGCTCTGGAATAGGTCTCTCTTTGTATCATTGCACTATCCTCTAATCTAAAATGACTAATATCTTCAGGAGGCGTCGCTTATATGGGCAACCGGTAGCGACGATAAATAAACGTAAAACACACATTCATGGCACACTTATTAACAATAAATAAGTTGTTTATTCTGGTACGATATTAGCAATTTGCTTTTGGCAATTTATAGAATGAAAAGAATACCAATCAGATATTAATATAGGTCTGTGTGTAAGTAAAGTGATACATTTGTGTGGATATGTGTATCTTAGAAAATGTATATAATGTTGCTTAATCATCGTTATTGTGGTTTTACGGTAATAAATACGACATTGACAAGAGTTCATCAAATTAACGAATCAAAAATAAGTGGTGATAAAACAACACAGGCTATTGTATATATATATATATATATATATACATTAATTTCCCACGATAACAATCTCAAATTATACCATGATGTGATTTCAGGAAATACCATTGAATGTAGAACAAACCGCGTACGCTCGAATTATGAGAACATTTTAAATATATTTATTTCAAGTTTTAGCATAACAATTAATATCCTATAAACTATATATGTATAACAAACTGCGGACGCTATAGATGTATAGAGAAAATGCGGGCGCTATAGATGTATAGAGAAAATGCGGGCGCTATAGATGTATAGAGAAAATGCGGGCGCTATAGATGTATAGAGAAAATGCGGGCGCTATTGATGTATAGAGAAAATGCGGGCGCTATTGATGTATAGAGAAAATGCGGGCACTATTGATGTATAGAGAAAATGCGGGCGCTATTGATGTATAGAGAAAATGCGGGCGCTATTGATGTATAGAGAAAATGCGGGCGCTATTGATGTATAGAGAAAATGCGGGCGCTATTGATGTATAGAGAAAATGCGGGCGCTATAGATGTATAGAGAAAATGCGGGCACTATGAAATACACAGGGATTAGCAGGAGGAATAGCTATTACTTGCGGGCGCTCGAATTATGAGATATTTTTTTATAAGAATTCTTTCAAGTACTAGTATGACATTGAACATAGAACAAACTGCGGATGCTCGAATTATGAGATCATTGTTAATAAGAATTATTTAAAATGTTAGTGTCGTATTGAACACTTTATAGTAAATACAGTTTATATAACTGTACACTCCGCAGTTCGTGGTCAATAAGATGCAATATCATCTCAGTGCTGGCATTTGTATTTTATCTATGTTATTATTCATTAATGTCTTTAAAAATAAATAACAGATATACCGACATTTTGAAATTGCTATATAAATTAATGACGAAAATAATAACAGAATGGGACAAAGAGAGATAGAAAGAAGACGCATACTTTTGAAAAAGACAAAATATTTTTATAATTCCATCAACAATATAAAGAAAATAACATTATGAATGAAAGAAGACACTAAAAAACACAGCGACCATAAGTACATTTAATCTCACACCTTATCTAACACCGTTATCAAGTAATACCAGTAGCGCCCGCTTTTTCCCTATAATTTATATTACATAGCGTCCGCATTTTCTCTCTATATATAGCGCCCACATAGCACGTCCGCATTTTAGACGGCGTCGCTTTCCGGACATTAACGATCAATAAATAATTAAATTTGTGCATTGGTGTTAAGAATAATTAAGAAATAATAAGTATCAACCGTGGTATATCGCAGAATAACCCGAGTTTGTCGTTCTTATGCGTAGGATTCCCCCTCTGTCTGAGTTTTTGTCTGCGCCATTTCTGTCGCCAATTGAAAAAAGCTGGAGCCATTTTGAAAAACTTGGAGCCAACAAAGAGCCATATAGTTCACATATAAATATTTGAAGCCATGTATTTGACAAAACATGTACATGCAACTATTGTTGCGCAAAAAAGAAACATAAACATTGCGCCAAATATTTTCACAAATTTACATTTAGCGCCTTGTTTTTTGTCGCAATTAGCGACCGACAGCATTAACCCTGTGTAAGTTAACAATACATCTGGTGATTACCATAATCGGCTATATTCTGATTCATACCACATGTCATAGTCACTTATATCAATGTTCTGTTTATAAAACTACTTACCGGTATGTACACACAAACTTGTAATGCACTTCTGGTTGAATCAAGCACCATACTAGTCAATACGTCGTCAATAATGGACTTGGCAACAGAGTGAGACTCTGCTGTAATGCACGTCTAGTTGAATCAAGCACCATACTAGTCAATACGTTGTCAATAATGGACTTGGCAACAGAGTGAGAATCTGCTGTAATGCACTTCTGGTTGAATCAAGCACCATACTAGTCAATACGTCGTCAATAATGGACTTGGCAACAGAGTGAGACTCTGCCGTTTCACGCACTACATATGCCAATACATCGTCAATAACGGTATTTACAAGACACTCAGCCGACTCTAGTTGAGTTGGGGGGGGGGGGGGCTCGGTGGTAACTGTCAAATCAATTTACTTAAAAAAGGGCGAGATATTGCATGAGTCTATGAACCTTAAATGCACAGTATGAGTCTATGAACTGTAAATGCACAGTATGAGTCTATGAACTGTAAATGCACAGTATGAGTCTATGAACTGTAAATGCACTGTATGAGTCTATGAACCGTAAATGCACTGTATGAGTCTATGAACCTTAAATGCACAGCATGAGTCTATGAACCTTAAATGCACAGTATGAGTCTATGAACTGTAAATGCACAGCATGAGTCTATGAACTGTAAATGCACAGCATGAGTCTATGAACCTTAAATGCACAGCATGAGTCTATGAACCTTAAGTGCACAGCATGAGTCTATGAACCTTAAATGCACAGCATGAGTCTATGAACCTTAAATGCACAGTATGAGTCTATGAACTGTAAATGCACAGTATGAGTCTATGAACTGTAAATGCACAGTATGAGTCTATGAACTGTAAATGCACTGTATGAGTCTATGAACCGTAAATGCACTGTATGAGTCTATGAACCTTAAATGCACTGTATGAGTCTATGAACCTTAAATGCACAGCATGAGTCTATGAACCTTAAATGCACAGTATGAGTCTATGAACTGTAAATGCACAGCATGAGTCTATGAACTGTAAATGCACAGCATGAGTCTATGAACCTTAAATGCACAGCATGAGTCTATGAACCTTAAATGCACAGCATGAGTCTATGAACCTTAAATGCACAGCATGCGTCCATGAACCTTAAATGCACAGCATGAGTCTATGAACCTTAAATGCACAGCATGAGTCTATGAACCTTAAATGCACAGCATGAGTCTATGAACCTTAAATGCACAGCATGAGTCTATGAACCTTAAATGCACAGCATGAGTCTATGAACCTTAAATGCACAGCATGAGTCTATGAACCTTAAATGCACAGCATGAGTCTATGAACCTTAAATGCACAGCATGAGTCTATGAACCTTAAATGCACAGCATGAGTCTATGAACCTTAAATGCACAGCATGAGTCTATGAACCTTAAATGCACAGTATGAGTCTATGAACTGTAAATGCACAGTATGAGTCTATGAACTGTAAATGCACAGTATGAGTCTATGAACTGTAAATGCACTGTATGAGTCTATGAACCGTAAATGCACTGTATGAGTCTATGAACCTTAAATGCACAGCATGAGTCTATGAACCTTAAATGCACAGTATGAGTCTATGAACTGTAAATGCACAGCATGAGTCTATGAACCTTAAATGCACAGCATGAGTCTATGAACCTTAAATGCACAGCATGAGTCTATGAACCTTAAATGCACAGCATGAGTCATGAACCTTAAATGCACAGTATGAGTCTATGAACCTTAAATGCACAGCATGAGTCTATGAACCTTAAATGCACAGCATGAGTCTATGAACCTTAAATGCACAGCATGAGTCTATGAACCTTAAATGCACAGCATGAGTCTATGAACCTTAAATGCACAGCATGAGTCTATGAACCTTAAATGCACAGCATGAGTCTATGAACCTTAAATGCACAGCATGAGTCTATGAACTGTAAATGCACAGCATGAGTCTATGAACTGTAAATGCACAGCATGAGTCTATGAACTGTAAATGCACAGCATGAGTCTATGAACTGTAAATGCACAACATGAGTCTATGAACTGTAAATGCACAGCATGAGTCTATGAACTGTAAATGCACAGTATGAGTCTATGAACCTTAAATACACAGCATGAGTCTATGAACTGTAAATGCACAGTATGAGTCTATGAACCTTAAATGCACAGCATGAGTCTATGAACCTTAAATGCACAGTATGAGTCTATGAACCTTAAATGCACAGTATGAGTCTATGAACCTTAAATGCACAGTATGAGTCCATGAACCTTAAATGCACAGTATGAGTCTATGAACCGTAAATGCACAGTATGAGTCCATGAACCTTAAATGCACAGCATGAGTCTATGAACCTTAAATGCACAGCATGCGTCCATGAACCTTAAATGCACCATTTGAATACTAGGAGTGCTTTATACTGCTCCAAATTATCGTACTGGACAAATTCTTGTATTCAAATTTAGGGAGAAGTAGGGCCCCTAGCGGTCGATGTCAGGGTCTCTGGGGCAGCTACTTCACCAAAGTCACCATCTAGAATGAGCCCTGAAAAAGAGCGTTAACACGTTGAGTCACGTTGGTTAGCGGCCAACATTTTTTTCGCGTAAGTAATAGTAAACCGGGAACCAACTCCAATGTCCGGAAAAAATGTCAAAAGCAGGCTGTAGGAATTCCTTTTGCAAAAGGCAATATCTCGCCCTTTTTTAAGTAAATTGATTTGACAGTTACCACCAAGCCCACCCCCCCCCCCCTACTCAACTAGAGTCAGCTGAGTGTCTTGTAAATACCGTTATTGACGATGTATTGGCATATGTAGTGCGTGAAACGGCAGAGTCTCACTCTGTTGCCAAGTCCATTATTGACGACGTATTGACTAGTACGGTGCTTGATTCAACCAGAAGTGCATTACAGCAGAGTCTCACTCTGTTGCCAAGTCCATTATTGACGACGTATTGACTAGTATGGTGCTTGATTCAACCAGACGTGCATTAGAGCAGAGTCTCACTCTGTTGCCAAGTCCATTATTGACGACGTATTGACTAGTATGGTGCTTGATTCAACCAGAAGTGCATTACAAGTTTGTGTGTACATACCGGTAAGAGGTTTTATAAACAGAACATTGATATAAGTGACTATGACATGTGGTATGAATCAGAATATAGCCGATTATGGTAATCACCAGATGTAGTGTGTTAACTTACACAGGGTTAACGCTGTCGGTCGCTAATTGCGACAAAAAACAAGGCGCTAAATGTTTTCAAAATGGCTCCAGCTTTTTTCAATTGGCGACAGAAATGGCGCAGACAAAAACTCAGACAGAGGGGGAATCCTGCTTACGTTATCAACATAGTTTGAACTTTGTCATTCAAGGGTGAAAGTACTATTTTGAAATTTGAATTAAGGGGTAAAAACCCTTTCGGAAAAATATTTATCTGGAGCTCTGCCCACACCAGAGGGTGACATGTGTGAAATAGTTGCCCTAGGGATCTTGCAATAGTTGCCCTAGGGATCTTGACTTTGCCACCTGGGTGCGTGCCCCACTTCTCCGTAATATTTTTAATATATTTTTACAATTGTCATACAAAATGTTCGCAACATTGCTACCACTGCGCTATCACGACTTGCACACAACCTACAATTACATAATCGTGTTACTACATGTTCTTTGTCACATCAGTAAGAGAAAATACTTACATATGTCATCATAGTGTGTTCTAGTTCATTCTTTCCAAAGTATTTATTTTGTGTCAATATCTAGTACATTAAAAGTTATTTATTTGCATGCAAGTTATGAAATTAATCCATCGTATATTTAGGTCAACAATTCATTATTTGATCTGGATGTATAATACATGGGTCATATGTCATTATTTGATCTGGATATATAATACACGGGCCATATGTCATTATATGATCTGCATGTATAATACATGGCCATATGTCATTATATGATCTGCATGTATAATACATGGTCATATGTCATTATATGATATGCATGTATAATACATGGTCATATGTCATTATATGATCTGCATGTATAATACATGGTCATATGTCATTATATGATCTGCATGTATAATACATGGTCATATGTCATTATATGATCTGCATGTATAATACATGGTCATATGTCATTATATGATCTGCATGTATAATACATGGTCATATGTCATTATATGATCTGCATGTATAATACATGGTCATATGTCATTATATGATCTGCATGTATAATACATGGTCATATGTCAATATTATTTGCATCTGAAAAGTGCTAAAAATGTGATCCATCGACTGACCAGTCGCACAATAAAATTATTAAAATTAATAATAAAACATTTGTTTTAATTTTGAAAACTAAATCAGTCATATACAGTCAAACCTGTCTTAAGCAGCCAGCCAATGGAATCACAGAAAGTGGCTGCTTAGCACTGGTGGCTGCTTAATAGAGGTCAAATATATAACAGAGTAACATATTGGGAATCTGAAAACTGGCTGCTTAATGGTTGGTTGCTTAATAGAGTTGAACATAATATATAATCTTATGTTGATTAGGTTAGTCTTTTCATTAGTTTTAATAAACTTTATTTTTTTACAACGATTGCGAAGCAAGTTCAACTTATATTAATGACTCTCAGTGGCGTGAATGAAAACGTAAATGCGGTCATTCGTGTGGGAGGAAACCGGAATACCCGGAGAAAACCCACCTGTCCGATCTGGCGACCACTGTCTTTTCATTAGATTTTCTTCATAGCTGCATTTCTCCGTAAGAAATCGTAATGGCAATAAAATGAATGTTCGTACATCACTTTTAACATTCGTTATTAATATTGCTGGCCTACAAAATGGACACTCGCATAGGAAAATATCTTTAAGTAACACCTTGACATACGAGTTAGATCGACCAATGGTTGAGTGTACATGTATATTATGGTACATTCTGGGCTAATTCTAGAGGGCGATTTGGGCGAAATAAGAATGTTTTTTTTTTTTACAATTTTCATACACAATTTTGTCCAGTAAGATACACTGGTCCATTATAAGCACTCCATCTATTCAAATGTTGTATTTAATGGCCACACTGTGCATTTTAACCATATTTTGTTGAATTTTTTTAATTTATTAAATAACACCATTTTACCATTTCAACACCACATGCCTCTCAATAGGCTTACAAAAAGTGTAGATCCAGATCATCAGGATCTGCACTTTTTGCCAGTAATACTATTTTTAGACAAAAATTACCAATTTGGATAAATGAACTGGTCCAAATTTAATTTTATTATTAATTTATTGGTCTGAAAATAGCATGCACCAGTCCATGTCAGTAACTTGGGGTTGAATGGATGTTATCGCGCGCTTTCTCACTTCTCCCAAATATTTTGACCTAGAATGAGCCCAGGCATGTACATGTACATAGTTCTTCATTAATTAGATTAACACTGTATACCAGCACAAGTAGTGAAGTACAAGCTGTCTTCGTGATAAACGTTAAAGCCCATATTTACAATGTATACACAGACGGATCTGTAGTCCAGTGGTAACATGCTGGACTGGTAATCCAGGGATCGCAGGTTCGATCCCCCATCTGACCATAATAAAATTAACAGTCTTTCAGATGGGACTTTAAACTGAGGTCTCGTACATGTCGGTGCTGTACACTGTGCACATAAAAGAACCAGAGGAGACTGGAATGGGCCTCTATCTGTATCATTGCACTATCCTCCAAAAATCTAAAAATGACTAATCTCTTCAGGAGGCATTGCTCATATGGGCAACCGGTAGCGACAATAAATAAACATAAAATACACACACATGTACATGATACAATTATGATTGATGTTATATCAATAAGTTTACCACAAACACTTCACCCCTGTCTGTATTACAGTTTACATTGTACTGTTTTTATGCTATGTATTTATAACCAGGTCAGTTTGAAATATAGAACATATACAGGAACAGCTGTAGGTGGAGAATACATGCACTGCATTTAGCGGACACTTCAATTGTACATTGACTGCTTTATGAATGTTGCTTTGAACTACGTGCATGCTTGATAGCTAACATGGTGGATAGTACGAATGACTTTGTTATAAAGTAATGAAATATTAAGTAAATGGTTCGTCACAAAAATTGAAAAAACGTTAGAAAACAAAATTATATATGTAGTAATTTACTGTGTACTTTTATTGCATTAATACAGGGTTTTAAAAATTTTGTTGTTGCAATATAAGTAAAAAATTGCTTATTATCGATGTACAGGTAAAGTTTAAACTTTATTTATTACAGTGATTGCGAAACAAGTTTAAACAACTTATATTAATCACTCTCGTTGGCGCAGATGAAAGAGTAAATGTGGTCATTTGTGTGGGAGGAAATCGGAGTACCCGGAGAAAACCCACCTGCCCGATCTGGCGACCACCGTACCATCTCACATTCTTCCTTGTCCGAGGATCGAACCCGGTTCGCATTGGTGAGAAGCGAGCGAACCACTGCGCAAATCGGACAACCTTGTGCATGTAGATCTTATTGTAGCATTGTAATTAACCCATGCAGCACCAAGTAACTGACATGGACTGGTGCATGATATTTTTAGACCAATAAATTAAGCTAAATAATAATAAAATATTAATTTAACCCATTCAACACCAAGTAACTGACATGGACTGGTCCATGATATTTTTAGACCAATAAATTAATAACAAAATTACATTTGGATCAGTTCATTTATCAAAATGGGTAAATTTTTATTCTAAAAATAGTTATATTACTTGAAAAAAGTGCAGATCCTGATGAGACGGCTCGTCACGAGCCGGCTCATCTGGATCTACACTTTTTTTGTAAGCCAATTTAGAGGTCTGTGGTGTTGAAAGGGTTAATAAGAAAATTACATTTGGACCAGTTCATTTATCAAAATGGGTAATTTTGTCTAATATTGTTCGTCACGAGCCGGCTCAACTGGATGTACATTCTTTGTAAGCCTATTTAGAGGTGTAACGTGTATTAATTGACTGTGTATGAACTTCTGTGCATCTTGTGTATACATGTATATAATATATTCAGTTATGAACTTTTTATCATAGAACTTATATAGTGTTCTGGACAATTGCATTGGATTTTCAGTGTTATTGAAGGTACGTGTACATGTTACCGTAACTTTATCCTATTTCTGACTAGTTCATTGTAATTACAGTTAAACCTGTGTTAGTGGTCACCTCTATTAAGCAGCCAACCTGTATTAAGCAGCCAGTTTCCAAATTCCCAATATGTTGTTTGATTATACAGTTGACCTCTATTAAGCAGCCACCTGTGTTAAGCAGCCACTGTTTGCAATTCCCTCGGCTGCTTAAGACAGGTAAGGCTGTAGATGGTTGGCTTGTATGGTATCAGGAATAGGGTAACTGGAAGTCGTGATATTGCATGTGCGAAAGGTCCGAAGTTTGCTCCCCACCATATTGTATTGTCTGTTGATTACGGCACGCAGCATGCGGTATATTGTATAGTCTGTTGATTACGGCACGCAGCATGTGGTATATTGTATAGTCTGTCGATTACGGCATGCAGCATGCGGTATATTGTATAGTCTGTCGATTACGGCACGCAGCATGCGGTATATTGTATAGTCTGTTGATTACAGCACGCAGCATGCGGTATATTGTATAGTCTGTTGATTACGGCACGCAGCATGTGGTATATTGTATAGTCTGTTGATTTCGGCATGCTGTATATTGTATAGTCTGTTGATTACAGCACACAGCATGCAGTATTTTGTATAGTCTGTTGATTATGGCACGAAGCATGTGGTATATTGTATAGTCTGTTGATTACGGCACGCAGCATGCGGTATATTGTATAGTCTGTTGATTACGGCACACAGCATGCGGTATATTGTATAGTCTGTTGATTACGGCACACAGCATGCGGTATATTGTATAGTCTGTTGATTACGGCACGCAGCATGCGGTATATTGTATAGTCTGTTGATTACGGCACACAGCATGCGGTATATTGTATAGTCTGTTGATTACGGCACGCAGCATGCGGTATATTGTATAGTCTGTTGATTACGGCACACAGCATGCGGTATATTGTATAGTCTGTTGATTACGGCACACAGCATGCGGTATATTGTATAGTCTGTTGATTACGGCACGCAGCATGCGGTATATTGTATAGTCTGTTGATTACGGCACACAGCATGCGGTATATTGTATAGTCTGTTGATTACGGCACACAGCATGCGGTATATTGTATAGTCTGTTGATTACGGCACGCAGCATGCGGTATATTGTATAGTCTGTTGATTACGGCACACAGCATGCGGTATATTGTATAGTCTGTTGATTACGGCACACAGCATGCGGTATATTGTATAGTCTGTTGATTACGGCACGCAGCATGCGGTATATTGTATAGTCTGTTGATTACGGCACACAGCATGCGGTATATTGTATAGTCTGTTGATTACGGCACACAGCATGCAGTATATTGTATAGTCTGTTGATTACGGCATGCAGCATGCGGTATATTGTATAGTCTGTTGATTACGGCACGCAGCATGTGGTATATTGTATAGTCTGTTGATTTCGGCATGCAGCATGCTGTATATTGTATAGTCTGTTGATTACGGCACGCAGCATGCGGTATATTGTATAGTCTGTTGATTACGGCACACAGCATGCGGTATATTGTATAGTCTGTTGATTACGGCATGCAGCATGTGGTATATTGTATAGTCTGTTGATTACGGCACACAGCATGCGGTATATTGTATAGTCTGTTGATTACGGCAGCCAGCATGTGGTATATTGTATAGTCTGTTGATTACGGCACACAGCATGCGGTATATTGTATAGTCTGTTGATTACGGCACCCAGCATGTGGTATATTGTATAGTCTGTTGATTATGGCACGCAGCATGCGGTATATTGTATAATCTGTTGATTACGGCATGCAGCATGTGGTATATTGTATAGTCTGTTGATTATGGCACGCAGCATGTGGTATATTGTATAGTCTGTTGATTGCAGCACGCAGCATGTGGTATATTGTATAGTCTGTTGATTACGGCATGCAGCATGCGGTATATTGTATAGTCTGTTGATTACGGCAGCCAGCATGTGGTATATTGAATGGTCTGTTGATTTCGGCATGCAGCATGCGGTATATTGTATAGTCTGTTGATTACGGCAGCCAGCATGTGGTATATTGTATGGTCTGTTGATTTCGGCATGCAGCATGCTGTATATTGTATAGTCTGTTGATTACGGCAGCCAGCATGTGGTATATTGTATAGTCTGTTGATTACGGCACGCAGCATGCTGTATATTGTATAGTCTGTTGATTATGGCATGCAGCATGTGGTATATTGTATAGTCTGTTGATTACGGCATGCAGCATGTGGTATATTGTATAGTCTGTTGATTACGGCACGCAGCATGTGGTATATTGTATAGTCTGTTGATTACGGCACGCAGCATGCAGTATATTGTATAGTCTGTTGATTACGGCACGCAGCATGCTGTATATTGTATAGTCTGTTGATTACGGCACGCAGCATGCTGTATATTGGGATGGTTATTTATTATTCCACGGTGCATACATTTTTGAAACATTTTAGCAAAATTATTGTTTAAAAAAAATTATATTCAGCCGACGACAGCCATGTAGCCGTGTGCACCATCCACAAGATTGGCACAATATACAATAATATATTCTGTCCAATTCCTTATATCAGTTGTTGTAAAAAAATATGTTTAACCCTTTCAACCCCACAGGCCTCTAAATAGGCTTATGAAAAGTGTAGATCCAGATGAGCCGGCTCGTGACGAGCCGTCTCATCAGGATCTGCACTTTTTTGCCGGTAATAATTATTACTATTTTTAGATAAAATTACCCATTTTGATAAATGAACTGGTCCAAAGGTAATTTTCTTATTAATTTATTGGTCTGAAAATATCACGCACCAGTCCATGTCAGTTACTTGGGGTTGAATGGGTTAAACTAAGATTGACACAATACTATACATATAGAACACACACTATTACTTAGAATAAATACATTAAGTACTAGTCTTTTGTTTCATTATAGTTTAGTGAATTTAAAAGCTAAGTAATTAACCCTTTCAACACCACAGACCTCTAAATAGGCTTACAAAAAGTGTAGATCCAGATGAGCCAGCTCGTGACGAGCCGTCTCATCAGGATCTGCACTTTTTGCCAGTGATATGACTATTTTTAGACATAATTACCGATTTTGATAAATGAACTTGTCCAAATGTGATTTTCTGATTCATTTATTGGTTTATGAATATCATGGACCAGTCCATGTGAGTTACTTGGTGTTGAAAGGGTTAATACATAAAATGTGATGCACACATGAACTACGTGTTTGTTGCGTACATTCAAACCTGTGTGAGTGGTCACCACCATTAACCCTTTCCCTCATAGAAGCACCTCTTGACGCCATTACCAATACGACATACATTAACCCTTTCCCTCATAGAAGCACTTCTTGACGCCATTACCAATACGACATACATTAACCCTTTCCCTCATAGAAGCACTTCTTGACGCCATTACCAATACGACATACATTAACCCTTTCCCTCATACAAGCACCTCTTGACGCCATTACCAATACGACATACATTAACCCTTTCCGTCATAGAAGCACCTCTTGACGCCATTACCAATACGACATACATTAACCCTTTCCCTCATAGAAGCACCTCTTGACGCCATTACCAATACGACATACATTAACCCTTTCCCTCATAGAAGCACCTCTTGACGCCATTACCAATACGACATACATTGACAAGGTAGTAGCCAAACCAATGTTCATAATAACGGCCAGAATCTACTACTTATCCACTGCATGATAGCTAAATGGCTGTCACTTGTATGATTAATCTCTTCAGGAGGTGTCGCTCATATGGGCAACCGGTAGCGACGATAAATAAACGTAAAACACACACATGTATGTTTTCAGATATTCAACTACAGCTATTTCTCTCTAAAGCAGAAACACACACAAGAATGGTTACATGGGTACGATTAATTCCTCACACCGCAGGCGTAGAATGAGCAGCTCCCTCGATCTTGCCTCACCTCAGCACCAAGATTCAAGCAGTAACCCGGACGCGGCGGAGGGCGGTCATGGAGAACCCTCGGAGGAAACTGTAACGGAGGAGGCAGCCGATAGCGATAACGAACATCACGATTTATCTTCAATCCTGGCGTACCTCATTAGAAGGTAACCATGGTTACTGTAATAGCATGCTGTATATCATTCTAGTGCATCAGTATGAGTTGTGTATCATATAATACTTACAGCAGGGTTCATTCTAGGTCAGAATTTTTGGGAGAAGTGAGAAAGCGCGTGATCGCTTCCTTAAATGGCTTCCTTAAATACCTCTGCAAAATAGGGTTAAAATGCACAGTACAACCATTAAATACAACATTTGAATAGAAGGAGTGCTTTATAATGGGCCAGTGACAAAATTTAAGGGAGAAGTAGGGTCCTCAGAGGGCGAAGTCAGGGTCCCTAGGGCGACAATTTCGCCCACGTCTCCCTCTAAACTGATCCCTGCTTACAGGGTTCATTCTAGGTGATAATGTTTGCCCTTCTGCCAAACAGAAGCGATTATAACCTTACCTGTGTTATTTAATCAATTTCAACAAAATGGGGTTAAAAGTCACAATTTGACAATTTTGACTCGTGCGTTATAATGGGGCAGTGTGGACAATATTTTGTATGAAAATTGTAAAATAATAAAAATAATTGTTTTAGGGAGAAGTGGACCTGGTGTCCCCAGGGTGCGAAGTCAGAGTCCCTAGGGCGACTATTTCGCCCCTGTCGTTATCTAGAATGAACCCTGCATTATATTATAATTACTAACATATTTAAATGATGCAAAGCATTAAGATAAGAATAGAACATTATGTAAAGTAATTTAAAAAATATACACCGTCCATACTCCCCTAAATGTACGAGACAATCTCGCCTACATGTATAAGACAACCCCCCCCCCCCCAACTTTGGTCCTGAATTCTGTGGGTTTGGGCATACACTCGCATATACGGGTTGATAAAATGGACACCAGACCATATATAAATTGCATGTTTGGCCAATGCAAGTTGAAGAAATTTTAGTGTCGTGCGTGTTTTATAAAACATAAGTCACTTTGAGGGAATACTCTGGTTGTTATAGCTTGTCTTATTGTCAAGTATGGACAGTTTATCATTGTTTACCTGGTTGTTAAAGCTTGTCTTATTGTCAAGTATGGACAGTTTATCATTGTTTACCTGGTTGTTAAAGCTTGTCTTATTGTCAAGTATGGACAGTTTATCCTTGTTTACCTGGTTGTTAAAGCTTGTCTTATTGTCAAGTATGGACAGTTTACCATTGTTTACCTGGTTGTTAAAGCTTGTCTTATTGTCAAGTATGGACAGTTTATCATTGTTTACCTGGTTGTTATAGCTTGTCTTATTGTCAAGTATGGACAGTTTATCATTGTTTACCTGGTTGTTAAAGCTTGTCTTATTGTCAAGTATGGACAGTTTACCATTGTTTACCTGGTTGTTAAAGCTTGTCTTATTGTCAAGTATGGACAGTTTATCATTGTTTACCTGGTTGTTAAAGCTTGTCAGACAAGCTGTCTTATTGTCAAGTATGGACAGTTTACCATTGTTTACCTGGTTGTTAAAGCTTGTCTTATTGTCAAGTATGGACAGTTTATCATTGTTTACCTGGTTGTTAAAGCTTGTCTTATTGTTGAGTATGGACAGTTTATCCTTGTTTACCTGGTTGTTAAAGCTTGTCTTATTGTCAAGTATGGACAGTTTATCATTGTTTACCTGGTTGTTAAAGCTTGTCTTATTGTTGAGTATGGACAGTTTATCATTGTTTACCTGGTTGTTAAAGCTTGTCTTATTGTCAAGTATGGACAGTTTATCCTTGTTTACCTGGTTGTTAAAGCTTGTCTTATTGTCAAGTATGGACAGTTTATCATTGTTTACCTGGTTGTTAAAGTTTGTCTTATTGTTGAGTATGGACAGTTTATCCTTGTTTACCTGGTTGTTAAAGCTTGTCTTATTGTTGAGTATGGACAGTTTATCCTTGTTTACCTGGTTGTTAAAGCTTGTCTTATTGTTGAGTATGGACAGTTTATCATTGTTTACCTGGTTGTTAAAGCTTGTCTTATTGTTGAGTATGGACAGTTTATCATTGTTTACCTGGTTGTTAAAGCTTGTCTTATTGTCAAGTATGGACAGTTTATCATTGTTTACCTGGTTGTTAAAGCTTGTCTTATTGTCAAGTATGGACAGTTTATCATTGTTTACCTGGTTGTTAAAGCTTGTCTTATTGTCAAGTATGGACATTTATATGTTACCGGTTGTTAAAGCTTGTCTTATTGTCAAGTATGGACAGTTTACCATTGTTTACCTGGTTGTTAAAGCTTGTCTTATTGTCAAGTATGGACAGTTTACCATTGTTTACCTGGTTGTTATAGCTTGTCTTATTGTCAAGTATGGACAGTTTATCATTGTTTACCTGGTTGTTAAAGCTTGTCTTATTGTCAAGTATGGACAGTTTATCATTGTTTACCTGGTTGTTAAAGCTTGTCTTATTGTCAAGTATGGACAGTTTATCATTGTTTACCTGGTTGTTAAAGCTTGTCTTATTGTTGAGTATGGACAGTTTACCATTGTTTACCTGGTTGTTAAAGTTTGTCTTATTGTCAAGTATGGACAGTTTATCATTGTTTACCTGGTTGTTAAAGCTTGTCTTATTGTCAAGTATGGACAGTTTACCATTGTTTACCTGGTTGTTATAGCTTGTCTTATTGTCAAGTATGGACAGTTTATCATTGTTTACCATACTCAGGGTTCACCCTGTCTGAATGTTTGTCTGTGCCACTTCTGTGCCAATTGAAAACCACTGGAGCTAATTAAAAAAACTTGGCACCAACTAAGAACCATATAGTTCACAAATAAATATTTGAAGCCATGTATTTGACAAAACATGTGCCAAAAAAAAAAAAATATTGCCCCAAATATTTTCGCCAATTCACAAAATTTAACGCCAATATTTGTTTTTTGTCGCAATTGGCACCATTGGCGATCGACAGCAGGAACCCTAATACTCCAACTAGACATAAATGGAAGGACACCATACCCTGTTCATTGTTCTGGACACACTACCCCCCCTTGTTTTGTAATTCAATATGTCTCAGGTACATTATGGCTTTAGCTTATCTAACAAGTATAATGCTTTTCTTTCGGGTGTGTGTTTTATGTTTATTTATCGTCTCTACCGGTTGCCCATATGAGCAACGCCTCCTGAAGAGCTTAGTCATTTTAGATTTTTGGGAGATAGTGTAATGATACAGACAGAGACCCATTCCAGAATCTTCTCTGGTTCTTTTAAATGCACGGTGTAAAGTACCGACACGACTCGTGTCACACGAGACCTCAGTTTAACGTCCCATCTGAAAGACTGTTAATTTTATTAGTGTCAGACAGGGCATCGAAGCTGCGATCACCGGATTCCCAGTCCATTTCCCATGATTTTCTTTCTGGTCAGAAAACAATCACATTTATAGAAACAAGTGCATATACAGTCAAACGTGTGTTAGTGGTCACCTCTATTAAGCAGCCAACCTGTATTATATATACAGTCAAACCTGTGTTAGCGGTCACCTCTATTAAGCAGCCAACCTGTATTATATATACAGTCAAACCTGTGTTAGTGGTCACCTCTATTAAGCAGCCAACCTGTATTATATATACAGTCAAACCTGTGTTAGTGGTCACCTCTATTAAGCAGCCAACCTGTATTATATATACAGTCAAACGTGTGTTAGTGGTCACCTCTATTAAGCAGCCAGCATGTATTATATATACAGTCAAACCTGTGTTAGTGGTCACCTCTATTAAGCAGCCAGTTTCAAGATTCCCAACATGTTGTTTTACTATACATTTGACCTCAAATAAGCAGCCACCTGTGCTCAGCAGCCACTTTCTGTGATTCCCTTGGCTGGCTGCTTAAGACAGGTTTGACTGTAGCTAGAATAAACTTCAAATATAATGCTATGTTAAGTTGCAAACTGTTCCTAGGAGTTGTCCCCTATCAAGTCCCAGATACCACTGGGACGATGCCCTTGTAGTGTATATATTTCACATATAGAAAGTGCCCAACCCTTCCAAGTGGAAGTTATGTTGAAGAAAAGTAGAATTGCATATGGGGGATGCTTGTGTATGTATCTGTGTGTTTCACGTTTATTTATCGTCGCTACCGGTTGCCCATATGAGCGACGCCTCCTGAAGAGATTAGTCATTTTAGATTTTTGGAGGATAGTGCAATGATACAGACAGAGACCCATTCCAGAGTCTCCTCTGGTTCTTTTATGTGCACGATGTACAGCACCGACACGAGACCTCGGTTTAACGTCCCATCTGACAGACTGTTAATTTTATTAGGGTCAGACGGGGGATCGAACCTGCGATCCCTGGATTACCAGTCCAGCATGTTACCACTGGACTACAGATCCGTTTGTTGTGTATGTATACCAGTTGCAGTGTCTTTTATATTGTCCAGTGCTGCATATACATGTACACATAGGCATAAATGAAGTTAACACTTTCAACACTACAGACATATAAATAAGCTTGTGACAAGCTGTCTCATCAGATTCTGCACTTTTTGCCAATACCGGTAATATTGATATTTTTAGACAAAATTACCCATTTTGATAAATGAACCAGTCCAAATGTAATTTTCTTGTTAATTTATTGGTCTAAAAATACCAGTCCATGTCAGTTACTTGGTGTTGAATGGATTAATATGCTATGGCATTGCATCATCACGCACAGCTTAATTAAAATATGTTCACTTGCTGAGGCCAATAATAATTTAGATAAGTTGCATGGATATTTGTTTGTATTAAGTTATGCACATGTCAGCCTGCAGTGAGTTCCTACATGATACAACATTTATGTATGTATCTCTTGCCAAGACAATTTTACAATCAAACATATTTCGACTGAATGTATCGATGTGAATGAGATTAGATCCTGCTATTACGTAGAAAATTCTATGAAATATATTTTTAATATTGTAAAACCAAAGTTGATTTTATCCTTTTTACGGGAAATCAATATTTTTAGCAAATTATAATATATATATGTTAACATGTATAAATCTGTATATTGAAATGTAGTAAAATATAATATAAAACGTTTACATGTTATATCAAAATATATTTTATCAGATGCTCTATGACCCTTTTTGGTTGAGGCATCTATCAATCAATCAATTAATCAATCAATCAATTAATCAATCAATCAATTAATCAAACAATCAAATTTATTTCAGTTTTTACAACATTATTTTAATCGCTCTCGTCTCATCCTCATACCTGATGTAATCCATCGCCACGAGGAAGAGAGAAGAGGCAATGTGGAATTAAGTGCCTTGCTTGCTTAAGGGCACAATCGTAACGGCTACAGCTGGGCATGAACTCCGGACCTCTCATACCTGAAGCAAATGTACTACCATTACAGCACTATCACGACTATCTTTGTGTGTTCATATTGAATGTGAATTGAATATATATAGTTTTAGTGTGGATCAGTTGTCCAGTGGTGCCACACTGTAGTTGGCAATTCTAAATCACAGGTTCATACAATCCCCTCAGTCCCACAGTAATTCTGGAATCACGGCTTCATACAATCCCCTCAGTCCCACAGTAATTCTGGAATCACAGCTTCATACAATCCCCTCAGTTCCACAGCTTCATACAATCCCCTCAGTTCCACAGTAATTCTGGAATCACAGCTTCATACAATCCCCTCAGTTCCACAGTAATTCTGGAATTGCAGCTTCATACAAACCCCTCAGTTCCACAGTAATTCTGGAATCACAGCTTCATACAATCCCCTCAGTTCCACAGCTTCATACAATCCCCTCAGTTCCACAGTAATTCTGGAATCACAGCTTCATACAATCCCCTCAGTTCCACAGTAATTCTGGAATTGCAGCTTCATACAAACCCCTCAGTTCCACAGTAATTCTGGAATCACAGCTTCATACAATCCCCTCAGTTCCACAGCTTCATACAATCCCCTCAGTTCCACAGTAATTCTGGAATCACAGCTTCATACAAACCCCTCAGTTCCACAGTAATTCTGGATTCACAGCTTTATACAAACCCCTTAGTTCCACAGTAATTCTGGATTCACAGCTTTATACAAACCCCTCAGTTCCACAGTAATTCTGGATTCACAGCTTTATACAAACCCCTCAGTTCCACAGTAATTCTGGAATCACAGCTTCATACACACCCCTCAATTCCACAGTAATTCTGGAATCACAGCTTCATACACACCCCTCAGTTCCACAGCTTCATACAATCCCCTCAGTTCCACAGTAATTCTGGAATCACAGCTTCATACAATCCCCTCAGTTCCACAGTAATTCTGGAATCACAGCTTCATACAAACCCCTCAGTTCCACAGTAATTCTGGAATCACAGCTTCATACACACCCCTCAATTCCACAGTAATTCTGGATTTACAGCTTTATACAAACCCCTCAGTTCCACAGTAATTCTGGATTCACAGCTTTATACAAACCCCTCAGTTCCACAATAATTCTGGATTCACAGCTTTATACAAACCCCTCAGTTCCACAGTAATTCTGGAATCACAGCTTCATACACACCCCTCAATTCCACAGTAATTCTGGAATCACAGCTTCATACACACCCCTCAGTTCCACAGCTTCATACACACCCCTCAGTCCCACAGTAATTCTAGAATCACAGGTTCAACGTGGAATTTAAGTGCCTTGACTAAGGGCACAATCGTAACGGCTCCAGCGGGTTCAAACTCCGGCCTGTCACCCCTGAAACGAGCGCTATCACAGCGACAGTCAATTTACCACCCAGCGATGCAGAAAAGCTCCCAAGAACAGACAAAAATTTGGGTGAAAAAAGAAACAGCCTGTACATGTATGTGTCATCAGATGCAATTAATCGCCAATTGTTCATTTCAATTTTCAATAAACAGTAATTATCTTAATCTGGGACCATGTCCGGGGGGGAATAATCTACAGGCTGGACCATAAGTATGATTATGTAAGTGTGAAAATAATCATTGTTTATGGGTATTCTTTCAATAAACAGCATGACATGAATGGCAGGTTGTTTTACTGCGTATATCTTTTGATCGCTTAAGATGAAGAAAAAAGGAATTTTGCAGGTGCTTACCAATAGAGGAGACGTTATATGTTTGTTTAATTATTATCTCATTAAAATGAGTAAAGTATTTTTCATTTTCCCGGGTTTAGCTTTATTACAATGCAATGTTTTTATCACATACCGTAATAAGATAACTTAGCATCAGTTTTCGGACACGCCTCATCCAAAATACTTACCAAATATCTGAAATTAAGTCAAACATACGATCCCAAAAATAAATTGATCTTTTCCGAGCACTCTTGTACTCGATCGGAACTGTGTCCGAGTACTCTTGTACTAATCGATCGGAACTGTGTCCGAGTACTCGAGTATTAAAATTGCTACTCGTTGCCATCCTTAATTTTTATATAAATGAAATGCGTAATTTATCAGATTGTTTTACTTTGATGTATTCAAAACAGTACAATTGTCATAAATTTGCATAAATTTATAATCTTGCGATTTTAACACATTGCGTCCTCAGATATTCAATCTTATTTCAATCTATAGTATAATGAAAGTAGTACCCCATTCTGTATACTCTTATATTCAAATCAGTATGAGCAATCATAACTGACAAAACTGAGTATTCCCGCATTTCCAAACTTCAAAAAGTTGAAATACTAGAACAACAACCTCTCTACAACAACCAATCTTGGATGTATCCGGATGGTGTTTGCTCTGGAGAGGTTTGACTGTAGATCACAACTCCCATTATGATACGTATGATCATTATGTTCTTCTAGGACTATATATTACTTTACAGTAAAGATTATATGTTATATTTTGGGTTTTACGCCTGCATCAGCACCATTTTGGGCAGTTTACCTAACAACACCTTTCTTGCGCAGGCTCAAACGGTTAACCAGTACTTGGGTGCACCAACCTCCATAAGAAACTGCCAACTTTTTCATATAAATGAGACACGGCCTGAGCGGGGCTCGAACCCGTGACTATCAGTGATGATAGGTTACAGTGGTATACAAGTCAGCGACCTTAACCACTCGACCACGGAGGCGGACCTTTACAAAGAACCCTGTCTCTATAGCTGGATTCTAATTCGAACATAATCGAGAATCCTCGGTGCTGGCACACATTCATTACATATTATGAACCCATGACCTGCCAATCACAACTAAAGTCATCTGATCAGGCTCTAAACTGTTTGCTATTCGGATAGTGGAGCTAAACACTTGTCTGAATAGCAAACACCATAGATCCTGATTAGACGTGGCTGATCTGGATCTATGTTGTTTGCACATTCCGTCCAATTTATTCAGCAGGTTTCAGGTTAACAGTTAGAGGAATAAATAGTTCAGTATATAGGCATTTATAGCATGTTCTTGTTAGATACATATAGTGAATCAGCATGAATACTTAGTGCCTTGAGGCAGAGAAATGTATGAGAAGAGAACAGGCGATACATGAGACAGAAAAACCATATAACATAACACTCATTGAACATGCAGTAAAAGGTTTAGAACTAGAACAGCAATGAGAACATTCTTTCATAAATCCGCTTCAGCCTTGAGTTTTAGCCGTATTATATTTCCTTTGTGTATCATAATCATATTGGCATGCATTTTAATTTTTGAATTAATTTTCAAATACCGTAAATTGGTTTTGTGAACAAAATTTGCATTTAATGTGGCAGATTATAGTTATATCTCCTGCATGTAGTGAATTAGGGATCTGTCGGGATATCTCTCATGGATGTAACAAAGTTCTCCTGCATGTAGTGAATTAGGGATCTGTCGGGATATCTCTCATGGATGTCACAAAGTTCTCCTGCATGTAGTGAATTAGGGATCTGTCGGGATATCTGTCATTCTGGTTGTCACAAAGTTCTCCTGCATGTAGTGAATTAGGGATCTGTCGGGATATCTCTCATTCTGGTTGTCACAAAGTTGGTCATGAGCTTCAGCGTTGATTGTTGTTGAGAGTTTGAACCTCGTCAGAACCACGGTGGTGATGTATTTAGGCAAGACTCTAAGATCCACATCGCCTCTGCTCTCTCCCTCATTGTGATGGATTCCACGTTGCCTCTGCTCTCTCCCTCATTGTGATGGATTCCACATTGCCTCTGCTCTCTCCCTCATTGTGATGGATTCCACGTTGCCTCTGCTCTCTCCCTCATTGTGATGGATTCCACATCACCTCTGCACTCACCCTCATTGTGATGGATTCCACATCGCCTCTGCTTTCTCCCTCATTGTGATGGATTCCACATCACCTCTGCTCTCTCCCTCATTGTGATGGATTCCACATCACCTCTGCTCTCTCCCTCATTGTGATGGATTCCACATCGCCTCTGCTCTCTCCCTCATTGTGATGGATTCCACATTGCCTCTGCTCTCCCTCATTGTGATGGATTCCACATTGCCTCTGCTCTCTCCCTCATTGTGATGGATTCCACATCACCTCTGCTCTCTCCCTCATTGTGATGGATTCCACGTTGCCTCTGCTCTCTCCCTCATTGTGATGGATTCCACATTGCCTCTGCTCTCTCCCTCATTGTGATGGATTCCACCAGGAATGAGGTCTCGAGAGCTATTAAACTAATGTTGTAAGAACTTGTTTCGCAATGAAGCTATTCTAATTTTTTGGAAATGGTTTTCACTTTCCCTCAATATTATATGCATTAAATTTGGTCGTGTTCCATGCTCTATCGGATGGGTTAACCCTTTCAACCCCACAGGCCTCTAAATAGGCTTATGAAAAGTGTAGATCCAGATGAGCCGGCTCGTGACGAGCCGTCTCATCAGGATCTGCACTTTTTTGCCAGTAATAATTATTACTATTTTTAGATAAAATTACCCATTTTGATAAATGAACTGGTCCAAAGGTAATTTTCTTATTAATTTATTGGTCTGAAAATATCACGCACCAGTCCATGTCAGTTACTTGGGGTTGAATGGGTTAATATGGATACGTATAATTACTTGACACTTCAAGCAGTCCATGTATTGAGTCAGACGAGCATGACATATTTTTAATCAGAAATGAAAGCGATTTCTCGACTTCTATGAATATATGGGAGTGTTTAGCACTAAATCTAATTGTGCATGACCAGTAAATAATTTAAAGATTCAAATAATTTAATTTGAAAAAAATCCTGATAAGACTGTTACAGGACTCCTGAAACAAGTGGATAACAATATGACAGAAGAAATATTTTGGCAATGCATTACCGGTATATTGAACTAATAATGTACTTTTAACACTTTGTTCAAATACAAATCTAAATTTTATATACCCAACACAAATTGTGAGAGTGTGTGTTTTACGCTTATTTATCGTCGCTACTGGTTGCCCATATGAGCGACGCCTTAGATTTTTGGAGGATAGTGAAATGATACAGACTGAGACCCATTCCAGAGTCTCCTCTGGTTCTTTTACGTGCACGGTGTACAGCACCGACACGAGACCCCGGTTTAAAGTCCCATCTGAAAGACTGTGTCAGACGGGGGATCAAACCTGCGATCCCTGATTACCAAATTGTGTTATGTTTAAGGGTAGCCTTTTATTTTAGCCAATTGTTTGGTACTGTGACATTGTCTACTCTTTGAAACAAAATTGTTTAAAATGGTTGGATGTCTAATAGTTTATAATACTTATACAAATTTATTTAGCTCGATTGCGAAACAAGTTCTTATGACTTATATTAATTACTCTCGAGACCTCATTCCTGATGGAATCCATCGCCATGAAGGAGAGAGAAGAGGCAATGTGGAATTTAAATGCCTTGCCTAAGGGCACAATCGTAATGGCTCCAGCGGGGTTCGAACTCCGGACCTTTCGCACCTGAAGAGAACGCGCATCCACTGCGCTATCAAAACTTCCACGATAAAATACTGTTCATAATCCATGCACACAATTTATGTAGATTCTTTCTTACTTTTATTAGTTCTAATAACACATGGGGATTTATTACAATTGTTTTTGTATGTAATGCTGTATACATAAAAAGTAAAGTAAAGTGTTTGTTTATTATAGTGTCACCCCTATTTAAAAGGCCAGCCATTTCTGACTTATGAGACACTTCTTTTTTATGAACATCAGTACTTCCCGAACTATGCTTGTATGTCAGGCGCCAGGCTGGTAGGCAATCGGTAACCATTATTTAACTAGCTGGCGGCTCACCACCCGGCCATATCAGAACGAACCCCTGACGAGGTTCAAACCTTCGACCTCCTGCTCCATGCTTAACTATAATTATGTCAACAATCTCTTTGCTATTATTACAGAATGACCTGTCTCTTTTAGAGGTCATACGAATATTCAGAAGGCATTGTTTATTGTTGAAAACATGTCACTGCTGTGTAATGGTATATCTCAGGCATGCGGCATGCTCAGTTTCAGATACATTTGCAATTGTCCATGTTTATACAAATTTATTTTAGCTCGATTGCGAAAGTTTGTACAACATTATATTAATCGCTCTCGAGACCTCAACGCCATGGGAGCAGGAGAGAGGCAATGTGGAATGTAAGTGCCTTGCTTAAGGGCACAATCATAACGGCTCCAGCTGGGCATGGACTACGAGCCTTTCATCCGTGAAACGAAAGCGCTACCACTGCTCTTATCATGACACCGTAACCACGGAGACGGTGTTTTATATGTAAGAGGGCCCCATGGAAGATTAGATTTACTTACTTACCGGTACTTACTACTATAAAGTTTTTCATAGCAAATTTTCCCGTGAATACTTGCTCTAAAGACGATAGCAAATGTTCCCGTGAATGCTTGCTCTAAAGACGATAGCAAATTTTTCCGTGAATGCTTGCTCTAAAGACGATAGCAAATTTTTCCGTGAATGCTTGCTCTAAAGACGATAGCAAATGTTTCCGTGAATGCTTGCACTAAAGACGATAGCAAATATTTCCGTGAATGCTTGCTCTAAAGACGATAGCAAATTTTTCCGTGAATGCTTACTCTTGTTCAAGTGGCACACAAGATATTCCGACAGAATTGAGGCTGAGACTGATGGTGAAAGTTTAAATGGTTGGTTGACCTGTGAAAATAACATCACTGTGATCAACGGAATTTCAGGCAATGAAAAATTGTAAATGCATAACTTTGGTCCTGAATTCTGTGTGTTTTGGCATGCACTCACATATAAGATGGTTGATAAAATGGACACCAGACCATGTATAAATTGCATGTTTGGCCAGTGCAAGTTGAAGACATTTTCAGTGTCAGTGTGCATTCTATTCTAAATACATAATTATGGATACTTATAATTTAGCACATTTTCCAAAACAATAATGGTTCTTAACGTAGCCCTGTGAGGCCATAATCTGGTGGTAAAAATGTCGTGTTATAGGCGAGTCTGTACGGTACCGGTATTGCAACCGTTAACTCTTTCAACACCACAGACCTCTATTTATAGGCTTACAAAAAGTGTAGATCCAGATGAGCCGGCTCGTGACGAGCCGTCTCATCAGGATCTGCACTTTTTGCAAGTAGTATTACTAAATTTAGACAAAATTTCCCATCTTGATAAATGAACTGGTCCGAATGTAATTTTCTTATTCATTTATTGGTCTAAGAATATCATGGACCAGTCCATGTCAGTTACTTGGTGTTGAAAGAGTTAACATCCATACTTAGAGAGAATAAACCATGTTTAGTGGTTAATATTGGTTCTTGAATTTTGGAAAAAATTTCTTTGAAAGTCCTTGACAACCGGCTAATAAGCGTGGGAACCTATTTACCATATGTTCTCAATAAACATCACACTCGTACCTTACACCTCGTGCGTGACGTACCTTACACCTTGTGCATCATGCACCTTACACCTCGTGCATCATGTACCTTACACCTTGGGCGTCACATACCTTACACCTTGTGCATCATGTACCTTACACCTTGGGCGTCACATACCTTACACCTTGTGCATCATGTACCTTACACCTCGTGCATCATGTACCTTACACCTCGTGCGTGACGTACCTTACACCTTGTGCATCATGTATCTTACACCTCGTGCATCATGTACCTTACACCTCGTGCGTCACACATACCTTACACCTCGTGCATCACATACCTTACACCTTGTGCATCACATACCTTACACCTCGTGCGTGACGTACCTTACACCTTGTGCATCATGTACCTTACACCTTGTGCGTCACATACCTTACACCTCGTGCATCATGTTTTTGTTTATACAAATTTATTTTAGCTCGATTGCGAAACAAGTTCTTTCAACTTATATAAATCACTCTCGAGACCTCATTCCTGATGGAATCCATCGCCACGAGGGAGAGAAGAGGCAACGTGGAATTTAAATGCCTTGCCTAAGGACATAATCGTAACGGCTCCAGCGGGGCTCGAACTCCGGACCTTTCGCATCTGAAGCGAACGCGCATTCACTGCGCTATCACGACTTCCACTTACACCTCGTGCATCATGTACCTTACACCTTGTGCATCATGTACCTTACACCTCGTGCATCATGTACCTTACACCTCGTGCATCATGTACCTTACACCTTGTGCATCATGTACCTTACACCTTGTGCATCATGTACCTTACACCTCGTGCATCATGTACCTTACACCTTGTGCATCATGTACCTTACACCTTGTGCATCATGTACCTTACACCTCGTGCATCATGTACCTTACACCTTGTGCATCATGTACCTTACACCTTGTGCATCATGTACCTTACACCTTGTGCATCATGTACCTTACACCTTGTGCATCATGTACCTTACACCTTGTGCATCATGTACCTTACACCTTGTGCATCATGCACCTTACACCTCGTGCATCATGTACCTTACACCTCGTGCATCATGTACCTTACACCTTGTGCATCATGTACCTTACACCTTGTGCATCATGTACCTTACACCTTGTGCATCATGTACCTTACACCTTGTGCATCATGCACCTTACACCTCGTGCATCATGTACCTTACACCTCATGCATCATGTACCTTACACCTTGTGCATCATGTACCTTACACCTCGTGCATCATGTACCTTACACCTCGTGCATCATGTACCTTACACCGTGTGCATCACGTACCTTACACCTCAAGCACCTTACACCTTGTGCGTCATGTACCTTACACCTTGTGCGTCACATACCTTACACCTCGTGCATCATGTACCTTACACCTCGTGCATCACATACCTTAAACCTCGTGCGAAACGTACCTTACACCTCGTGCATCATGTACCTTAGACCTTGTGCGTCACATACCTTACACCTCGTGCATCACATACCTTACACCTCGTGCATCATGTACCTTACACCTCGTGTATCACATACCTTACACCTCGTGCATCACATACCTTACACCTCGTGCATCATGTACCTTACACCTCGTGCATCATGTACCTTACACCTCGTGCATCATGTACCTTACACCTTGTGCATCACATACCTTACACCTCGTGCATCATGTACCTTACACCTCGTGCATCATGTACCTTACACCTCGTGCATCATGTACCTTACACCTCGTGGATCACATACCTTACACCTCATGCATCATGTACCTTACACCTCGTGTGTCATGTACCTTACACCTCGTGCATCATGTACCTTACATCTCGTGCATCATGTACCTTACACCTCGTGCATCATGTACCTTACACCTCGTGGATCACATACCTTACACCTCGTGCATCATGTACCTTACACCTCGTGCATCACATACCTTACACCTCGTGCATCACATACCTTACACCTCGTGCATCATGTACCTTACACCTTGTGCGTCACATACCTTACACCTTGTGCATCATGTACCTTACACCTTGTGCATCATGTACCTTACACCTTGTGCATCACATACCTTACACCTCGTGTGTCATGTACCTTACACCTCGTGCATAATGTACCTTACACCTCGTGCATCATGTACCTTACACCTCGTGCGTCCCATACCTTACACCTTGTGGATCATGTATCTTACACCTCGTGCATCACATACCTTACACCTCGTGCATCATGTACCTTACACCTTGTGCATCATGTACCTTACACCTCGTGCATCATGTACCTTACACCTTGTGCATCACGTACCTTACACCTCATGCATCACATACCTTACACCTCGTGCATCATGTACCTTACACCTCGTGCATCACGTACCTTACACCTCGTGCGTGACTTACCTTACACCTCGTGCATCATGTACCTTACACCTTGTGCGTCACATACCTTACACCTCATGCATCATGTACCTTACACCTTGTGCATCATGTACCTTACACCTTGTGCGTCACATACCTTACACCTTGTGGATCATGTACCTTACACCTCGTGCATCATGTACCTTACACCTCGTGCATCATGTACCTTACACCTTGTGCATCATGTACTTTACACCTTGTGCATCATGCACCTTACACCTTGTGCATCATGTACCTTACACCTCGTGCATCATGTACCTTACACCTCGTGCATCATGTACCTTACACCTCGTGCGTCATGCACCTTACACCTTGTGCATCATGTACCTTACACCTTGTGCGTCATGCACCTTACACCTCGTGCATCACATACCTTACACCTCGTGCATCATGTACCTTACACCTCGTGCGTCATGCACCTTACACCTTGTGCATCATGTACCTTACACCTTGTGCATCATGTACCTTACACCTCGTGGATCACATACCTTACACCTCGTGCATCACATACCTTACACCTCGTGGATCACATACCTTACACCTCGTGCGTCATGCACCTTACACCTTGTGCATCATGTACCTTACACCTTGTGCATCATGTACCTTACACCTTGTGCATCATGTACCTTACACCTCGTGCATCACATACCTTACACCTCATGCATCATGTACCTTACACCTCGTGTGTCATGTACCTTACACCTCGTGCATCATGTACCTTACACCTCGTGCATCATGTACCTTACACCTCGTGCATCATGTACCTTACACCTCGTGCATCACGTACCTTACACCTCGTGCGTGACTTACCTTACACCTCGTGCATCATGTACCTTACACCTTGTGCGTCACATACCTTACACCTCATGCATCATGTACCTTACACCTTGTGCATCATGTACCTTACACCTTGTGCGTCACATACCTTACACCTTGTGGATCATGTACCTTACACCTCGTGCATCATGTACCTTACACCTCGTGCATCATGTACCTTACACCTTGTGCATCATGTACCTTACACCTCGTGCATCATGCACCTTACACCTTGTGCATCATGTACCTTACACCTCGTGCATCATGTACCTTACACCTCGTGCATCATGTACCTTACACCTCGTGCGTCATGCACCTTACACCTTGTGCATCATGTACCTTACACCTTGTGCGTCATGCACCTTACACCTCGTGCATCACATACCTTACACCTCGTGCATCATGTACCTTACACCTCGTGCGTCATGCACCTTACACCTTGTGCATCATGTACCTTACACCTTGTGCATCATGTACCTTACACCTCGTGGATCACATACCTTACACCTCGTGCATCACATACCTTACACCTCGTGGATCACATACCTTACACCTCGTGCGTCATGCACCTTACACCTTGTGCATCATGTACCTTACACCTTGTGCATCATGTACCTTACACCTTGTGCATCATGTACCTTACACCTCGTGGATCACATACCTTACACCTCATGCATCATGTACCTTACACCTCGTGTGTCATGTACCTTACACCTCGTGCATCATGTACCTTACACCTCGTGCATCATGTACCTTACACCTCGTGCATCATGTACCTTACACCTCGTGCATCACATACCTTACACCTCGTGCATCACGTACCTTACACCTCGTGCGTGACTTACCTTACACCTCGTGCATCATGTACCTTACACCTTGTGCGTCACTTACCTTACACCTCATGTATCATGTACCTTACACCTTGTGCATCATGTACCTTACACCTTGTGCGTCACATACCTTACACCTTGTGGATCATGTACCTTACACCTCATGCATCATGTACCTTACACCTTGTGCGTCCCATACCTTACACCTTGTGGATCATGTACCTTACACCTCGTGCATCATGTACCTTACACCTTGTGCATCATGTACCTTACACCTCGTGCATCATGTACCTTACACCTTGTGCATCATGTACCTTACACCTCGTGGATCACATACCTTACACCTCATGCATCATGTACCTTACACCTCGTGTGTCATGTACCTTACACCTCGTGCATCATGTACCTTACACCTCGTGCATCATGTACCTTAGACCTTGTGCGTCACATACCTTACACCTCGTGCATCACATACCTTACACCTCGTGCATCATGTACCTTACACCTCGTGTATCACATACCTTACACCTCGTGCATCACATACCTTACACCTCGTGCATCATGTACCTTACACCTCGTGCATCATGTACCTTACACCTCGTGCATCATGTACCTTACACCTTGTGCATCATGTACCTTACACCTCGTGCATCATGTACCTTACACCTCGTGCATCATGTACCTTACACCTCATGGATCACATACCTTACACCTCATGCATCATGTACCTTACACCTCGTGTGTCATGTACCTTACACCTCGTGCATCATGTACCTTACACCTCGTGCATCATGTACCTTACACCTCGTGCATCATGTACCTTACACCTCGTGGATCACATACCTTACACCTCGTGCATCATGTACCTTACACCTCGTGCATCACATACCTTACACCTCGTGCATCACATACCTTACACCTCGTGCATCATGTACCTTACACCTTGTGCGTCACATACCTTACACCTTGTGCATCATGTACCTTACACCTTGTGCATCATGTACCTTACACCTCGTGCATCACATACCTTACACCTCGTGTGTCATGTACCTTACACCTCGTGCATAATGTACCTTACACCTCGTGCATCATGTACCTTACACCTCGTGCGTCCCATACCTTACACCTTGTGGATCATGTATCTTACACCTCGTGCATCACATACCTTACACCTCGTGCATCATGTACCTTACACCTCGTGCATCATGTACCTTACACCTCGTGCATCATGTACCTTACACCTTGTGCATCACGTACCTTACACCTCATGCATCACATACCTTACACCTCGTGCATCATGTACCTTACACCTCGTGCATCACATACCTTACACCTCGTGCGTGACTTACCTTACACCTCGTGCATCATGTACCTTACACCTTGTGCGTCACATACCTTACACCTCATGCATCATGTACCTTACACCTTGTGCATCATGTACCTTACACCTTGTGCGTCACATACCTTACACCTTGTGGATCATGTGCCTTACACCTCATGCATCATGTACCTTACACCTCGTGCGTCCCATACCTTACACCTTGTGGATCATGTACCTTACACCTCGTGCATCATGTACCTTACACCTCGTGCATCATGTACCTTACACCTCGTGCATCATGTACTTTACACCTTGTGCATCATGCACCTTACACCTTGTGCATCATGTACCTTACACCTTGTGCATCATGTACCTTACACCTCGTGCATCATGTACCTTACACCTTGTGCGTCACATACCTTACACCTCGTGCATCATGTACCTTACACCTTGTGCATCATGTACCTTACACCTTGTGCGTCACATACCTTACACCTTGTGGATCATGTACCTTACACCTCGTGCATCATGTACCTTACACCTCGTGCGTCCCATACCTTACACCTTGTGGATCATGTATCTTACACCTCGTGCATCACATACCTTACACCTCGTGCATCATGTACCTTACACCTCATGCATCATGTACCTTACACCTCGTGCATCATGTACCTTACACCTTGTGCATCACGTACCTTACACCTCGTGCATCACATACCTTACACCTCGTGCATCATGTACCTTACACCTCGTGCATCACGTACCTTACACCTTGTGCGTGACGTACCTAACACCTCGTGCATCATGTACCTTACACCTTGTGCGTCACATACCTTACACCTCATGCATCATGTACCTTACACCTTGTGCATCATGTACCTTACACCTTGTGCATCACATACCTTACACCTTGTGGATCATGTACCTTACACCTCATGCATCATGTACCTTACACCTCGTGCGTCCCATACCTTACACCTTGTGGATCATGTACCTTACACCTCGTGCATCATGTACCTTACACCTCGTGCATCATGTACTTTACACCTTGTGCATCATGCACCTTACACCTTGTGCATCATGTACCTTACACCTCGTGCATCATGTACCTTACACCTCGTGCATCATGTACCTTACACCTCGTGCGTCATGCACCTTACACCTTGTGCATCATGTATCTTACACCTTGTGCGTCATGCACCTTACACCTCGTGCATCGCATACCTTACACCTCGTGCATCATGTACCTTACACCTCGTGCGTCATGCAACTTACACCTCGTGCATCATGTACCTTACACCTTGTGCATCATGTACTTTACACCTTGTGCATCACGTACCTTACACCTCGTGCATCATGTACCTTACACCTCGTGCATCATGTACCTTACACCTCGTGCATCATGTACCTTACACCTTGTGCGTCATGTACCTTACACCTTGTGCGTCACATAATACGTTATTATATTCCTTGAATGAAACATGATTTCTGTTTAATTTTTGAACTGCCCTCGGCTGCAAGCTAGAACATTGGCCAAGATCTAGAACAGTGCTTGATATAGAATTTGGCACCATTATGCAAATAAGTAGTGAACTTTTCACACCCCGATGTCATTATCATGTCATTGCGAAAGCAGAATTTTAATATAAACATGTATTCATTTTTAATTGATTTTGTGTGTTTTACGTTTATTTATCATGGCTACTGGTTGGTGATTCTTGGATTACCAGTCCTACATATTAACCACCTGACTACACATCCGTCTGTATTGATTCTCATCTCCAGCTGGCCATATATACATGTAATACTTAAAGAACACACCCGACCTACTTTCAAATCGCACGAAAAGCATGCAATGTCACACGTCATACAATGTATACTGTTACTGTAATGTTTAGTTTAATCATATTTTATTGCTCGAATCGTTTTACATATACATGGGAATACAAAATATGACAACTTAAAGAAAGGCAAACGGGTCGGGCCACAAGTTCTAGTAACATTAGTTACGGCCCTTCAACTGTAATGTTGACGGACAATGAAATGATTGGATTTTCTCACATGTGAAAAATATTGCGAAACACCCAGGTCCCTTCCCGCACGCCGTCTAGATCATGTCTTTAAATATAATAAAAATTAGTGACAGAAAAGGTTCTGTGTGTTTTACGTTTATTTATCGTCGCTACCGGTTGCCCATATGAGCGACGCCTCCTGAAGAGATTAGTCATTTTAGATTTGTGGAGGATAGTGCAATGATACAGACAGAGACCCATTCCAGAATCTCCTCTGGTTCTTTTATGTGCACGGTGTATAGCACCGACACGAGACATCGGTTTAAAGTCCCATCTGAAAGACTGTTAATTTTAATACGGTCAGACTGGGGATCGAACCTGCGATCCCTGGATTACCAGTCCAGCATGTTACCACTGGACTACACAGATCCTTCTGTAAAATAAGGTTCTGTAATTGTGTAGTGGTTTTATAATATTGACAGGGGACAGAAACTAGTGTTCATGTGTTGTTACATTTAGCTTTGATTTGTTGTACACAAAATGGTTTTTCATTATTTCTATTAATTATATCCTATACTTCAATATTTTGTCACTCAAGTATCATTTTCCTTATAATATAATATTTTATATTCTATTTATAAGGAAAATGATACTTGAGTGACAAAATATTTAAGTATAGGATATAAGCCGAAAATGATCAAATATGTAAATTATTGGACTGTGTGATGCGCATAGCGCCTATGCGCCAATCACAGTGCCAATATTTTACATATTGGATCTGTTTGAGGCTTATAATTATCTTACTTAAAACACACTCTTCTACAACAAGATGGTACTAATTAAAATTGTTAATTTCGTACATTTATGCAAGGATTTAATATACCGTAATAGCCTTTTGAAAGCAGTCCAATATTATTAATAATGGACTACAAGTACAACTTATTGTATGACTTCACCACAGTGTTTTAATTATTTATGAATCATTTTACTTCCATTGAGTTTCGAACCTAGCTTGCTAGTTTCTAAGTCGCACACTTACCAACTGAACTAACTATCCACCAGCCATATAAATATTTCTTGTCGTACCCAGTAATAGCCCATTTGTGTGGGATTGAGTTCTATCTAAGCATGTACATGGAATGTGCGTACTTGCACAATATGTCTTGACTTCTGTAAATTGACATACATTTTACCTATTGATCATAAACCAGTCAACTTATTAATGAGTATTTGCGACTGATGTTGTATAGTCGATGAAGCATACAATAAATGGGGCCAACAGGTACGACCAATCTATTATAGATAATTTTGTGTTCAATAATTGACCCTATTTTTTTTTTTATAGATATGCTCCATTTACCAACATTTAGAAATTAATCCTTCACACATTAGTTTAGTTTAGTTTATACAAATTTATTTTAGCTCGATTGTGAAACAAGTTCTTTCAACTTATATGAATCACTCTCGAGAGCTCATTCCTGATGGAATCCATCGCCATGAAGAGAGAGAAGAGGCAATGTGGAATTTAAATGCCTTGCCTAAGGGCACAATCGTAACGGCTCCAGTGGGGTTCGAACTCCGGACATTTCGCACCTGAAGCGAACGTGCATCCACTGCGCTATCACAACTTCACACATTGCACTAATTAACCAAATATTTTGCACATTTTGATACCAAATTTGACTACCTCTAAGGCAAGTGCACAGTTTCTTTTTGGTGTGAGTATATTATATGTGTAGATCATATCATTAAATATAGTCGTGACTATGTTTTCATATAAACTTAAATATATTTTACGATTGCGAAACATGCTTCAACAACGTATATTAATCACTCTCATTGACGCGGATGAAAGCATATTTATTGTCATTCGTGTGGGAGGAAGCCTGAGTACCCGGAGAAACCCACGTGTCCGATCTGGCAATCACTGAGACCAAAGTACCATCTCACATACTTCTCGGTCCGAGTTACTATGTTATATTCTTTGTTCGAAACTTATTCCGACTCGATCAGATTTATTTTCATGCTTGGTCTCTTGGAGTTTGTTTTCAATTAAAATCAATGCAAATATAAGCTGCATATATTTAACAATATTTGGCCTTATTTTTTTTCTGTCTACTTTTAATTGAGTTGTTATTTCCACTGTTAAATCAATGTACGTTTGCAATCTTAGTTTCTATGTACGTTTGCAATCTTAGTTTCTATGTACATTTCCAATCTTAGTTTCTATGTACGTTTCCAATCTTAGTTTATATGTACATTTCCAATCTTAGTTTCTATGTACGTTTCCAATCTTAGTTTCTATGTACGTTTCCAATCTTAGTTTCTATGTACGTTTCCAATCTTAGTTTCTATGTACGTTTCCAATTTTAGTTTCTATGTACGTTTCCAATCTTAGTTTCGATGTACATTTCCAATCTTAGTTTCGATGTACGTTTCCAATCTTAGTTTCGATGTACATTTCCAATCTTAGTTTCGATATACGTTTCCAATCTTAGTTTCTATGTACATTTCCAATCTTAGTTTCAATGTACATTTCCAATCTTAGTTTCGATGTACGTTTCCAGTCTTAGTTTCTATGTACATTTTCCAATCTTAGTTTCGAGGTACATTTCCAATCTTAGTTTCTATGTATTTTTCCAATCTTAGTTTCGATGTACGTTTCCAATCTTAGTTTCAATGTTCATTTCCAATCTTAGTTTCAATGTACGTTACATTACAATTGGCTGCGATGCAACTTTCACCTGCCCATGGTTCATCAGATGGATCTGTTTCTCAGTAGTTTCCCTTGTTTCCTTGTTTGTTGTACCATTGTCAGTGTCACTGATTTGATAATATTTTATTTTGATTTCTGTCAATTGAACAAGCATGACATGGGTTGCACATTAATACATGTTGTATTTGGATTATATTAAAGCAGCATTACATCGCAATAAAGGATGTTTTGGGTAAAATATAAATACTAATGTGTTTACAAAAATCGAAATAGTCTCAGAAACGATAAAATTCCAATAAATTTAAACCGTCGTATACGCGGATTTGTTTATCAACACACGAAATGTAAACAAGCACAGTGCACATGCGTGAAGACTATCTATCTATCTTCCTCTAATGTCGAACCCCTCGCGGGGATGTAGAAATGTCCCTAAAGACTTAGCTAACAGAGGTATGAATCAACATATCAAGTAATTTAATTAAAAAAGATAACGTGGGACAAATGGGGACGATGCATTCAGAATGCAAACAAGTGCGGACGATGCGTTCTGGTTGTAAACAAGTGCGTGACCGATCGACTCAGAGAGTCCTACTTTCGGTTTCGAGTTTGTTTTATCGCAAAAAAAACACTGTTTACCAAATGAACATAAGCATACAAAGTATAATGTTAGAATGTGTAGCAGCATTACTACCCATACGTAAAAATTGAATTTTTCAGATATCTTTTATTCATACGATGTAATGCTGCTTTAAAATATCTGTGAAAATGTGATAACTGTGATTTCTACTTCACTATTTTCTGCAAACTACCAACCCCCTTACACCCCCCCAAAACCCCACCACCTTTCCATACTCTCGTTCAATATGCTCTACCTATCAATTTACGTGCAAGACAGAAAGCTGTAGTTCACTTATTTTAATCTAGTATAATCTACCACTCAGTTAAATGTGTACCTGAATTTGACATCATTCAACATATTTAGAACTTAATTTAATTGTTGTTTCCTCTGCTCAATTGACTGGGATGAATTTATTCACAAACACAACATATTTGAAGCTATATACAGTCAAACCTGCATTAAGCAGCCAGTCAAGGGAATCACAGAAAGTGGCTGCTTAACACCGGTGGCTGCTTAATAGAGTTCACATGCATAGCAAAACTCTATCTTGGAAATATGCAAACTGGCTGCATAATAGAGTTCACATGCATAGCAAATCTATATCTTGGGAATATGCAAACTGGCTGCTTAATAGAGTTCACATGCATAGCAAATCTATATCTTGGGAATATGCAAACTGGCTGCTTAATAGAGTTCACATACATAGCAAAACTCTATCTTGGGAATATGCAAACTGGCTGCTTAATACAGGTAGTTCCTCCTCTCCTTCCTCTCCACCGCCTTACATTGTGCATGACGGCATGTTTGTGTCGCTAACAGACTGTAAATGAACTAGAGTAGATGTGTTCCTTGTGTTTGCAGTGGCCAGGTGCGGATCTTGTCGGCCGACGACAGAGGGGACAGCTATTCTGACGATGATGACTATTGTGAGCAACAACGACCCGCGACAGGTGAGTCCTGGGACTGTCTGTCCATTATCAACTCTAGTCAAACTTTGACTCTTTCCCTCATAGAAGCACCTCTTGATGCCATTACCAATACGACATAAATTGACAATGTAGTAGCCAAACCAATGTTCTTAACCCTTTCCCTCATAGAAGCACCTCTTGATGCCATTACCAATACGACATACATTGACAATATAGTAGCCAAACCAATGTTCTTAACCCTTTCCCTCATAGAAGCACCACTTGATGCCATTACCAATACGATATACATTAACAATGTAGTAGCCAAACCAATGTTCATAACCCTTTCCCTCATAGAAGCACCTCTTGATGCCATTACTAATACGACATACATTGACAATGTAGTAGCCAAACTAATGTTCATAATAAAGGCCAGAATCTCATGTAGTCCCAGTAATATATATAGAGGTGGTGTAAATAAGGCGACTAACTTATCCACTGCATGATAGCTAAATGGCTGTCATATGTGTTTTACGTTTATTTATCGTCGCTACCGGTTGCCCATATGAGCGACGCCTCCTGAAGAGATTAGTCAATTTAGATTTTGGAGGATAGTGCAATGATACAGAGAGAGACCCATTCCAGAGTCTCCTCTGGTTTTTTTACGTGCACGGTGTAAAGCACCGACACGAGACCTCGGTTTAAAGTCCCATCTGAAAGACTATTAAATTTATTGGGGTCAGACGGGGGATCGAACCTGCGATCCCTGGATTACCAGTGTTAACCACTGGACTACAGATCTGTCTATATAGTCATTGAGTGATACAGATCCTTTTTGTTCTATTAGCCATGCGATACCCATTCCAGAGTCTCCTCTGGTTCTTTTACGTGCACGGTGTAAAGCACAGACACAAGACCTCGGTTTAAAGTCACATCTGAAAGACTTAATTTTATTAGGGTCAGACGGGGGATCGAACCTGCGATCCCTGGATTACCAGTCCAGTGTGTTACCACTGGACTACAGATCCGTGGCTATCATTTGTATGGAGATTTAATTTATATTAACCTAAATCTCTATGAAGAATTACCCCAAAAATAGATAATTAAAATGTAATGAAGGATTATTAATTAAAGAATGTTAAAAAAATATCCAAATTGTCATTATTTCTTGGAAACAGATTTGTGTAATATTTATTGTTAGTGACTGTGTAATGCAGATTTGTGTAATATTTATTGTTAGTGACTGTGTAATGCAGATTTGTGTAATATTTATTGTTAGTGACTGTGTAATGCAGATTTGTGTAATATTTATTGTTAGTGACTGTGTAATGCAGATTTGTTTAATATTATTGTTAGTGACTGTGTAATGCAGATTTGTGTAATATTTAGTGTTAGTGACTGTGTAATGCAGATTTGTGTAATATTTAGTGTTAGTGACTGTGTAATGCAGATTTGTGTAATATTTAGTGTTAGTGACTGTGTAATGCAGATTTGTGTAATATTTAGTGTTAGTGACTGTGTAATGCAGATTTGTGTAATATTTAGTGTTAGTGACTGTGTAATGCAGATTTGTGTAATATTTAGTGTTAGTGACTGTGTAATGCAGATTTGTGTAATATTTAGTGTTAGTGACTGTGTAATGCAGATTTGTGTAATATTTAGTGTTAGTGACTGTGTAATGCAGATTTGTGTAATATTATTGTTAGTGACTGTGTATGGCAGATTTGGGTATATTATTGTTAGTGACTGTGTATTGATGGAATGAATTGTATAGGTCAATCTGAAGAGTAAACCACTATTATCCATATAAAAACTTTGATTCTCTTCTTATTTTAACAGATCCAAATCCGGATACCTCGAAAATCAAGGTGAGAAATTCTGATTTAGTTTCTGCTTTTGAAGATTTTAAAGAAGCAGTTTGTCTGCATGGTTTACCGACCAACTAATCACCGACCAACTAATCACCGACCAACTAATCACCGACCAACCAACCCACGGTACTTCCCTCAATGATCTATTTCAACAGTACCTGCCCACAATGATCTATTTCAACAGTACCTGCCCACAATGATCTATTTCAACAGTACCTGCCCACATTGATCTATTTCAACAGTACCTGCCAACAATGATCTATTTCAACAGTACCTGCCCACAATGATCTATTTCAACAGTACCTGCCCACAATGATCTATACTAAACCTAGTTGTGATTTCAACAGTTCATGCCCACAACGATCTATACCAAACCTATGATTTCAACAGTACCTGCCCACAATGATATACACCAAACCTAGTTGTGATTTCAACAGTACCTGCCCACAATGATCTATACCAAACCTAGTTGTGATTTCAACAGTACCTGCCAACAATGATCTATACTAAACCTAGTTGTGATTTCAACAGTACCTGCCAACAATGATCTATACTAAACCTAGTTGTGATTTCAACAGTACCTGCCAACAATGATCTATACCAAACCTAGTTGTGATTTCAACAGTACCTGCCCACAATGATCTATACCAAACCTAGTTGTGATTTCAACAGTTCCTGCCCACAATGATCTATACCAACCTATGATTTCAACAGTACCTGCCACAATGATCTACCAAACCTAGTTGTGATTTCAACAGTACCTGCCACAATGATCTATACCAAACCTAGTTGTGATTTCAACAGTACCTGCCCACAATGATCTATACCAAACTAGTTGTGATTTCAACAGTACCTGCCAACAATGATCTATACCAAACCTAGTTGTGATTTCAACAGTACCTGCCAACAATGATCTATACCAAACCTAGTTGTGATTTCAACAGTACCTGCCCACAATGATCTATACCAAACCTAGTTGTGATTTCAACAGTACCTGCCCACAATGATCTATACCAAACCTAGTTGTGATTTCAACAGTACCTGCCCACAATGATCTATACCAAACCTAGTTGTGATTTCAACAGTACCTGCCCACAATGATCTATACCAAACCTAGTTGTGATTTCAACAGTACCTGCCCACAATGATCTATACCAAACCTATTGATTTCAACAGTACCTGCCCACAATGATCTATACCAAACCTATGATTTCAACAGTACCTGCCCACAATGATCTATACCAAACCTAGTTGTGATTTCAACAGTACCTGCCCACAATGATCTATACCAAACCTATGTGATTTCAACAGTACCTGCCCACAATGATCTATACCATAGTTGTGATTTCAACAGTACCTGCCCACAATGATCTATACCAAACCTAGTTGTGATTTCAACAGTACCTGCCCACAATGATCTATACCAAACCTAGTTGTGATTTCAACAGTACCTGCCCACAATGATCTATACCAAACCTATGATTTCAACAGTACCTGCCCACAATGATCTATACCAAACCTATGATTTCAACAGTACCTGCCCACAATGATCTATACCAAACCTAGTTGTGATTTCAACAGTACCTGCCCACAATGATCTATACCAAACCTATGATTTCAACAGTACCTGCCCACAATGATCTATACCAAACCTAGTTGTGATTTCAACAGTACCTGCCCACAATGATCTATACCAAACCTAGTTGTGATTTCAACAGTACCTGCCCACAATGATCTATACCAAACCTAGTTGTGATTTCAACAGTACCTGCCCACAATGATCTATACCAAACCTAGTTGTGATTTCAACAGTACCTGCCCACAATGATCTATACCAAACCTATGATTTCAACAGTACCTGCCCACAATGATCTATACCAAACCTAGTTGTGATTTCAACAGTACCTGCCCACAATGATCTATACCAAACCTATGATTTCAACAGTACCTGCCCACAATGATCTATACCAAACCTATGATTTCAACAGTACCTGCCCACAATGATCTATACCAAACCTAGTTGTGATTTCAACAGTACCTGCCCACAATGATCTATACCAAACCTAGTTGTGATTTCAACAGTACCTGCCCACAATGATCTATACCAAACCTAGTTGTGATTTCAACAGTACATGCCCACAATGATCTATACCAAACCTAGTTGTGATTTCAACAGTACCTGCCCACAATGATCTATACCAAACCTAGTTGTGATTTCAACAGTACCTGCCCACAATGATCTATACCAAACCTAGTTGTGATTTCAACAGTACCTGCCAACAATGATCTATACCAAACCTAGTTGTGATTTCAACAGTACCTGCCCACAATGATCTATACCAAACCTAGTTGTGATTTCAACAGTACCTGCCCACAATGATCTATACCAAACCTATGATTTCAACAGTACCTGCCCACAATGATCTATACTAAACCAATAATTTCAACAGTATCTGCCCACAATGATCTATACTAAACCTAGTTGTGATATCAACAGTACCTGCCCACAATGATCTATACCAAACCTATGATTTCAACAGTATCTGCCCACAATGATCTATACTAAACCTAGTTGTGATATCAACAGTACCTGTCCACAATGATCTATACCAAACCTATGATTTCAACAGTATCTGCCCACAATGATCTATACTAAACCTAGTTGTGATTTCAACAGTACCTGCCCACAATGATCTATACCAAACCTAGTTGTGATATCAACAGTTAATGCCCACAATGATCTATACTAAACCTAGTTGTGATTTCAACAGTACCTGCCCACAATGATCTATACCAAACCTAGTTGTGATTTCAACAGTTAATGCCCACAATGATCTATGCCAAACCTATGATTTCAACAGTACCTGCCCACAATGATCTATACCAAACCTAGTTGTGATTTCAACAGTACCTGCCCACAATGATCTATACAAACCTAGTTGTGATATCAACAGTACCTGCCCACAATGATCTATGCCAAATATATGATTTCAACAGTACCTGCCCACAATGATCTATACCAAACCTATGATTTCAACAGTACCTGTCCACAATGATCTATACCAAACCTAGTTGTGATTTCAATAGTTCCTGACCACAATGATCTATACCAAACCTAGTTGTGATTTCAACAGTACCTGCCCACAATGATCTATACTAAGCATAGTTGTGATTTCAACAGTTAATGCCCACAATGATCTATACTAAACCTAGTTGTGATTTCAACAGTACCTGCCCACAATGATCTATACCAAACCTAGTTGTGATTTCAACAGTACCTGCCCACAATGATCTATACCAAACCTATGATTTCAACAGTACCTGCCCGCAATGATCTATGCCAAACCTATGATTTCAACAGTACCTGCCCACAATGATCTATGCCAAACCTAGTTGTGATTTCAACAGTACCTGCCCACAATGATCTATACCAAACCTATGATTTCAACAGTACCTGCCCACAATGATCTATGCCAAACCTATGATTTCAACAGTACCTGCCCACAATGATCTATACCAAACCTAGTTGTGATTTCAACAGTACCTGCCCACAATGATCTATACCAAACCTAGTTGTGATTTCAACAGTACCTGCCCACAATGATCTATACCAAACCTAGTTGTGATTTCAACAGTACCTGCCCACAATGATCTATACCAAACCTATGATTTCAACAGTACCTGCCCACAATGATCTATACCAAACCTAGTTGTGATTTCAACAGTACCTGCCCACAATGATCTATACCAAACCTATGATTTCAACAGTACCTGCCCACAATGATCTATACCAAACCTATAATTTCAACAGTATCTTCCCACAATGATCTATACCAAACCTATGATTTCAACAATATCTGCCCACAATGATCTATACCAAACCTAGTTGTGATTTCAACAGTACCTGCCCACAATGATCTATACCAAACCTATGATTTCAACAGTATCTGCCCACAATGATCTATACCAAACCTAGTTGTGATTTCAACAGTACCTGCCCACAATGATCTATACTAAACCTAGTTGTGATTTCAACAGTTCATGCCCACAACGATCTATAGTATCAAACCTATGATTTCAACAGTACCTGCCCACAATGATCTATACGAAACCTATGATTTCAACAGTACCTGCCAACAATGATCTATACCAAACCTAGTTGTGATTTCAACAGTACCTGCCAACAATGATCTATACGAAACCTAGTTGTGATTTCAACAGTACCTGCCCACAATGATCTATGCCAAATATATGATTTCAACAGTACCTGCCCACAATGATCTATACCAAACCTATGATTTCAACAGTACCTGTCCACAATGATCTATACGAAACCTAGTTGTGATTTCAACAGTACCTGCCCACACTGATCTATACCAAACCTAGTTGTGATTTCAACAGTACCTGCCCACAATGATCTATACTAAACCTATGATTTCAACAGTACCTGCCCACAATGATCTATACTAAACCTAGTTGTGATTTCAACAGTACCTGCCCACAATGATCTATACCAAACCTATGATTTCAACAGTTCCTGCCCACAATTATCTATGCCAAACCTAGTTGTGATTTCAACAGTACCTGCCCACAATGATATATACCAAACCTATGATTTCAACAGTACCTGCCCACAATGATCTATGCCAAACCTATGATTTCAACAGTACCTGCGCACAATGATCTATACCAAACCTAGTTGTGATTTCAACAGTACCTGCCCACAATGATCTATACCAAACCTAGTTGTGATTTCAACAGTACCTGCCCACAATGATCTATGCCAAACCTAGTTGTGATTTCAACAGTACCTGCCCACAATGATCTATGCCAAACCTAGTTGTGATTTCAACAGTACCTGCCCACAATGATCTATACCAAACCTAGTTGTGATATCAACAGTACCTGCCCACAATGATCTATACCAAACCTAGTTGTGATTTCAACAGTACCTGCCCACAATGATCTATACCAAACCTATGATTTCAACAGTACCTGCCCACAATGATCTATACCAAACCTATGATTTCAACAGTACCTGCCCACAATGATCTATACTAAACCAATAATGTCAACAGTATCTGCCCACAATGATCTATACTAAACCTAGTTGTGATATCAACAGTACCTGCCCACAATGATCTATACCAAACCTATGATTTCAACAGTATCTGCCCACAATGATCTATACTAAACCTAGTTGTGATATCAACAGTACCTGTCCACAATGATCTATACCAAACCTATGATTTCAACAGTATCTGCCCACAATGATCTATACTAAACCTAGTTGTGATATCAACAGTACCTGCCCACAATGATCTATACCAAACCTAGTTGTGATATCAACAGTTAATGCCCACAATGATCTATACTAAACCTAGTTGTGATTTCAACAGTACCTGCCCACAATGATCTATACTAAACCTAGTTGTGATTTCAACAGTACCTGCCCACACTGATCTATACTAAACCTAGTTGTGATTTCAACAGTACCTGCCTACAATGATCTATGCCAAACCTATGATTTCAACAGTACCTGCCCACAATGATCTATACCAAACCTAGTTGTGATTTCAACAGTACCTGCCCACAATGATCTATACCAAACCTAGTTGTGATATCAACAGTTAATGCCCACAATGATCTATACTAAACCTAGTTGTGATTTCAACAGTACCTGCCCACAATGATCTATACTAAACCTAGTTGTGATTTCAACAGTACCTGCCCACACTGATCTATACTAAACCTAGTTGTGATTTCAACAGTACCTGCCTACAATGATCTATGCCAAACCTATGATTTCAACAGTTCCTGCCCACAATGATCTATACGAAACCTAGTTGTGATTTCAACAGTTCATGCCCACATCTACGGCGTGCTAAAGGTCAATAGGTTGGCAGTTTAATAGTGTTTGTTTACTGAAACTAAGGACACATGCACACTGACATGGACTGGTGCATCATTAACCTATTCAACGCCAAGTAACTGACATGGACTGGTGCATCATTAACCTATTCAACACCAAGTAACTGACATGGACTGGTGCATCATTAACCCATTCAACACCAAGTAACTGACATGGACTGGTGCATGATATTAACCCATTCAACACCAAGTAACTGACATGGACTGGTGCATCATTAACCCATTCAACACCAAGTAACTGACATGGACTGGTGCATCATTAACCCATTCAACACCAAGTAACTGACATGGACTGGTGCATCATTAACCCATTCAACACCAAGTAACTGACATGGACTGGTGCATCATTAACCCATTCAACACCAAGTAACTGACATGGACTGGTGCATCATTAACTCATTCAACACCAAGTAACTGACATGGACTGGTGCATCATTAACCCATTCAACACCAAGTAACTGACATGGACTGGTGCATCATTAACTCATTCAACACCAAGTAACTGACATGGACTACTGCATGATAATTTTATACCAATAAATTAATAAGATAATTACATTTGGACCAGTTCATTTATCAATATGGGTAATTTTGTCTAAGAATAGTAATATTACCTGCAAAAAGTGCAGATCCTGGTGACGAGTCGGCTCATCTGGATCTACACTTTTTGTAAGCCTATTTAGAGGTCTGTAGTGTTAAAAGGGTTAAGAGACCATTATATTAGAGCCCTGTGGGTGTATGGTCTTTGAAGACAACTTGTGCCATATAATATAACATTTTATAATAAAAAGTTTTGTTATATATTTTTCAGGAGAATGACATTTATGAAGAAATTCTGCTCAAGTCCGGGAGAAGTAGTGCCTTCGATAAAACACACAAAACAGTTGCTCATATGTTATATAAGGTACACACTTTGAAACATGTAAATATACCAGTACACGTTGCAGGGCTCACTCTAGAGGACAACATGGGTGAAATAGTCGCCCTAGTGACCTGACTTTGCCCCCTGGGTGCTCCACTTCTCTCTAAAAAAATTTAAAAAATTGTTTTTGTTTTACAAGTTTCATACCAAATTTGGTGCAGTAAGCTACACTGGCCATTGTAAAGCATGTCTTCTAATGTTGTATTTAATGGTCATAATGTGTAGTTTAACCCTAGTTTAATAAGATTGGTATGAGTATCACTCTATTTCTGTGTATTTTGTGTTATAGAGGTAGATTGGTATGTCTGTGTACTTTGTGTTATAGCGGTAGATTGGTATTTCTGTGTACTTTGTGTTATAGAGGTAGATTGGTATTTCTGTGTACTTTGTGTTATAGAGGTAGATTGGTATTTCTGTGTACTTTGTGTTATAGAGGTAGATTGGTACGAGTATCACTATAGATACAAGTGTACTTTGTGTTATAGAGGCAGATTGGTACGAGTATCATTATATATCTGTGTACTTTGTGTTATAGAGGTAGATTGGTACGGGTATATATCTGTGTACTTTGTGTTATAGAGGTAGATTGGTATTTCTGTGTACTTTGTGTTATGGAGGTAGATTGGTATTTCTGTGTACTTTGTGTTATAGAGGTAGATTGGTATTTCTGTGTACTTTGTGTTATAGAGGTAGATTGGTATGTCTGTGTACTTTGTGTTATAGAGGCAGATTGGTACGAGTATCACTATATATCTGTGTACTTTGTGTTATAGAGGCAGATTGGTACGAGTATCACTATATATCTGTGTACTTTGTGTTATAGAGGCAGATTGGTACGGGTATATATCTGTGTACTTTGTGTTATAGAGGCAGATTGGTACGAGTATCACTATATATCTGTGTACTTTGTGTTATAGAGGCAGATTGGTACGGGTATATATCTGTGTACTTTGTGTTATAGAGGCAGATTGGTATGGGTATCGCTATAGATATGTGTACTTTGTGTTATAGAGGCAGATTGGTACGAGTATCACTATAGATATGTGTACTTTGTGTTATAGAGGCAGATTGGTACGAGTATCACTAGAGATATCTGTGTACTTTGTGTTATAGAGGCAGATTGGTATGGGTATCGCTATAGATATGTGTACTTTGTGTTATAGAGGCAGATTGGTACGAGTATCACTAGAGATATCTGTGTACTTTGTGTTATAGAGGCAGATTGGTACGAGTATCACTATATATCTGTGTACTTTGTGTTATAGAGGCAGATTGGTACGAGTATCACTATAGATATGTGTACTTTGTGTTATAGAGGCAGATTGGTATGAGTATCACTAGAGATACAAGTGTACTTTGTGTTATAGAGGCAGATTGGTACGTGTATCACTATAGATATGTGTACTTTGTGTTATAGAGGCAGATTGGTACGAGTATCACTATATATCTGTGTACTTTGTGTTATAGAGGCAGATTGGTACGGGTATATATCTGTGTACTTTGTGTTATAGAGGCAGATTGGTATGGGTATCGCTATAGATAAGTGTACTTTGTGTTATAGAGGTAGATTGGTACGAGTATCACTATATATATGTGTACTTTGTGTTATAGAGGTAGATTGGTACGAGTATCACTATAGATACAAGTGTACTTTGTGTTATAGAGGCAGATTGGTACGGGTATCACTATATATCTGTGTACTTTGTGTTATAGAGGCAGATTGGTACGAGTATCACTATATATCTGTGTACTTTGTGTTATAGAGGCAGATTGGTACGGGTATCACTATAGATACAAGTGTACTTTGTGTTATAGAGGCAGATTGGTACGGGTATCACTATATATCTGTGTACTTTGTGTTATAGAGGCAGATTGGTACGGGTATCACTATATATCTGTGTACTTTGTGTTATAGAGGTAGATTGGTACGAGTATCACTATATATCTGTGTACTTTGTGTTATAGAGGCAGATTGGTACGGGTATCACTATATATCTGTGTACTTTGTGTTATAGAGGTAGATTGGTACGAGTATCACTATATATCTGTGTACTTTGTGTTATAGAGGCAGATTGGTACGGGTATCACTATAGATACAAGTGTACTTTGTGTTAAAGAGGCAGATTGGTACGGGTATCACTATAGATACAAGTGTACTTTGTGTTATAGAGGCAGATTGGTACGAGTATCACTATATATCTGTGTACTTTGTGTTATAGAGGTAGATTGGTACGAGTATCACTATATATATGTGTACTTTGTGTTATAGAGGTAGATTGGTACGAGTATCACTATAGATACAAGTGTACTTTGCGTTATAGAGGCAGATTGGTACGGGTATCACTATATATCTGTGTACTTTGTGTTATAGAGGCAGATTGGTACGAGTATCACTATATATATGTGTACTTTGTGTTATAGAGGTAGATTGGTATGAGTATCACTATATATCTGTGTACTTTGTGTTATAGAGGCAGATTGGTACGGGTATCACTATATATCTGTGTACTTTGTGTTATAGAGGCAGATTGGTACGAGTATCACTATATATCTGTGTACTTTGTGTTATAGAGGCAGATTGGTATTTCTGTGTACTTTGTGTTATAGAGGCAGATTGGTATTTCTGTGTACTTTGTGTTATAGAGGCAGATTGGTATGTCTGTGTACTTTGTGTTATAGAGGCAGATTGGTACGAGTATCACTATATATCTGTGTACTTTGTGTTATAGAGGCAGATTGGTATTTCAGTGTACTTTGTGTTATAGAGGCAGATTGGTATGTCTGTGTACTTTGTGTTATAGAGGCAGATTGGTATGAGAAAGCAAATCAAATTTGGAGCCAGTGATCGAAGGGTGATGAGCACTCCGTAAGTGAATCTTTAATTATTATTAACTTGATCTTTAACCCATTTCAGTCTGGATACATTTAAAGGCTTTTGCAAACAAAATAGATCCAGATCAGCCGCAGCGTGAACGGTATCCGAAATCAAATGGGTTAAAACAGCTCTTCTTCAACATGGATTGTCATATGTGATGACTGAGAGCATTTCAGAGATTGTCTGCAAGTGAATATAAGTGATTGAACCTTTGAATGTGACTATAATGTAAGGTGATATATGTCCACAGACTGTCCGGATCGTTTATAGTTCATGGGTTTAACGCTGCATGGACCATTGCAAGGTGATAGTTCATGGGTTTGCCACTCCATGGGCCATTGCAAGTTGATAGTTCATGGGTTTGCCACTCCATGGGCCATTGGAAGTTGATAGTTCATGGGTTTGTCACTCCATGGGCCATTGGAAGTTGATAGTTCATGGGTTTGTCACTCCATGGGTCATTGGAAGTTCATAGTTGATGGATTTGCTACTGACAGTGTAGATATATCCCCAGTGACTCAAATGTTGGTGAATACTAATGGACAGTGATATCAGATCAGTGTAGATATATCCCCAGTGACTCTAATGTTGGTGAATACTAATGAGCGGTGATATCAGATCAGTGTAGATATATCCCCAGTGACTAATGTTGGTGAATACTAATGGACGGTGATATCAGATTAGTGTAGATATATCCCCAGTGGCTCTATAATGTTGGTGAATACTAATGGACGGTGATATCAGATTAGTGTAGATATATCCCCAGTGGCTCTATAATGTTGGTGAATACTAATGAGCGTGATATCAGATCGCGTAAATAAGGATGGATGCCAGTGTTGTTGCTTTCAATTTGTTATTGATTCAGTTATGATTTATTTCTTACTACCCGATATTCCATACAATAAAATAAATATGATTATGCTTTATTGAGAGTGAACATTATTTCCACAGCTTCTTTTTGAAACACAAATACACATGTTATGTTATGCTTATGTCACCGGTCACCAAGATAAATATTAACAGATACAAATATTTCTCTAGTACAGTTACTAAATGTAAATCTTGTCTTGTACAATAAAAAGTAAAAATAAATAAATATATGTGTATTTAAATTGCATTTGCAGATATTTGCCGAACTCGTGTAATACAATATCTAGCTATAGACAGAAAGTGTTCTGCGGTACATACTCTGTGGATGGCAATATATTCCTGTCTGCGTCACAAGGTCAGTATATATAGAGGATATTTGTTTGTTTTGAGTGAATATGGAATATATCTCACTTCCAAGTCTACGCGCTCGTGAAAATATGAAAATGTTCTCACTTCGAGGTGGGATATATTCCATATTCACTCAAAACAAACAAATTTTCTTTTTATTTTATGCTAATTGGTGAAAAACAAACACAAAATGAAGAAATTAAAATAGCTGGCCGTCGTGTTTTTGGGCGGATGAATACATTGACGACTATACGTCGTGAGTCGATACACAAATCTGCTGCCATCTTGAATTTAAAGTTGAATCGAGGAAAAATACATGTAAACATTTATTGTTACAATTTGCATTGACAAAATTCGAGACATTGTCAGTTGTATTTCGCTCTTGATTTGTTTCATAGCAAAAACATAATACAGGTAAATAGTGTCATTGAAGCCAGGTAAACGGTGAAAATTAAATGACACGTGTGGAACGGTGCAAGAATAGTGTATTGGGAAGGGAGATAATAAATAAAGCAGTCCGGCAAAATACAGTGACTGATATGCAGTGAGATATGGATTATATCTCACTGATAGAACACTGTATTACATCAATTAGCATAAAATAAATAGGCTTATCATTGTTCAGTAATCATGTTTTAATGTTCGACAAATGCTCCATGCAAGCCATGCATTTATATTCTACATTGTCTCCTCTCTCTCCCTCGGGGCGATGGATTCCATCAGGATCAGGTCTTGTGAGAGTGATTAATATAAGTTGTAAGAACTTGTTTAGCAATCGAGTTAAAATAAATTTGTATAAAGTAAATGCTCCAGACAATATCTCATGGAAGAGTGCATAACCCTGCTGCTGATCAGTCGTTTACCATCTGCACTTGGGTATCACACGCAACCCTTAAGACATTCACTAATGACCATTATATGGTTTAGTAAAATATAAGCAAGATTCAAAAACTTTCTTGCTCTGCATACAAAATGTGAATAAATTTGCCTCGATGGTGTAATGGTTTATTTTGGCCTTGTGTCCATGTGTTACGAGCATTGCCAGAACTGCGGTGGTGGTGTCCTTAGATAAGACACTTAAATCCACATTGACCCTTCTTTCTCCATTATGACCATGTATTCCATTAGGAATGAGGTCTTAAGAACTATCAAATTTGCCAATGTTTTGAATTTGTGTTCATCTTCTTCCTTATCCCTTTGAAATCCTAACCACATAATGTTTGTGAACATTTAAACATACTTTGAAATCCTAACCACATAATGTTTGTGAACATTTAAACATACTTTGAAATCCTAACCACATAATGTTTGTGAACATTTAAACATACTTTGAAATCCTAACCACATAATGTTTGTGAACATTTAAACATACTTTGAAATCCTAACCACATAATGTTTGTGAACATTTAAACATACTTTGAAATCCTAACCACATAATGTTTGTGAACATTTAAACATACTTTGAAATCCTAACCACATAATGTTTGTGAACATTTAAACATACTTTGAAATCCTAACCACATAATGTTTGTGAACATTTAAACATACTTTGAAATCCTAACCACATAATGTTTGTGAACATTTAAACATACTTTCAAATCATAGCTATATAATGTTGGTGAACATTTAAGCACAATTTCAAATGATTGAAGCCAAACATAAGATAATGTTTATTTCAACCAGTAAGAAATGCAATTATGAATTCTGAGTCAGTTAAATACTCATTTGCTATGCAGTGTACATACTTATATTAGGGGGGAAAGTAGAATTATGGTTTAGCATCAGCATAACAATGTGAACTACTACCGTCATTTGCTATGTATAACGCGCACTTTTAGAAATTTAGGTATGTGATTCGAAATCCAAAATGGTATTTTCATCTTAACCAGTAACCTGCCAATCACGACTAATGTTGCTTTTACAAACAGCATAGAGATCAGACGGAACAGAATGTGCCGTCTCCGTCTGATCGGGCTCTATACTGTTTGCTCTTCGGATAGTGGCGCTCAATCACTTGTCGGAATAGCAAACAACATAGATCCTGATCAAATGCGGCATTACGGCACAGATGATCTGAATGTGTGTTGGTTGCACATTCCGTCCAATTTATTCGGCAGATTAAGGGTTAAATCTAAGACTAACGGGTGAACAATTCTAGATCAATTTAATGGTCCTCTTGTTTTTCTACTTTTAGATCAAAATATACGAATTTATGACACAAGAGAAGATCAGTTTAACTTGACTAAGAAGATAGCAGCCAAGGATGTAGGCTGGAGTGTTCTAGATACAGCATTTAGGTAAGGCAGCCAAGGATGTAGGCTGGAGGTGTTCTAGATACAGCATTTAGGTAAGGCAGCCAAGGGTGTAGGCTGGAGTGTTCTAGATACAGCATTTAGGTAAGGCAGCCAAGGATGTAGGCTGGAGTGTTCTAGATACAGCATTTAGGTAAGGCAGCCAAGGATGTAGGCTGGAGTGTTCTAGATACAGCATTTAGGTAAGGAAGCCAATGATGTAGGCTGGAGTGTTCTAGGTGCAGTATTTAGGTAAGGCAGCCAAGGATGTAGGCTGGAGTGTTCTAGATACAGCATTTAGGTAAGGCAGCCAAGGATGTAGGCTGGAGTGTTATAGATGCAGCATTTAGGTAAGGCAGCCAAGGATGTAGGCTGGAGTGTTCTAGATGCAGCATTTAGGTAAGACAGCCAAGGATGTAGGCTGGAGTGTTCTAGATACAGCATTTAGGTGAGGCAGCCAAGGATGTAGGCTGGAGTGTTCTAGATACAGCATTTAGGTAAGGCAGCCAAGGATGTAGGCTGGAGTGTTCTAGATGCAACATTTAGGTAAGGCAGCCAAGGATGTAGGCTGGAGTGTTCTAGATACAGCATTTAGGTAAGGCAGCCAAGGATGTAGGCTGGAGTGTTCTAGATACAACATTTAGGTAAGGCAGTCAAGGATGTAGGCTGGAGTGTTCTAGATACATCATTTAGGTAAGGCAGCCAAGGATGTAGGCTGGAGTGTTCTAGATGCAGCATTTAGGTAAGGCAGCCAATGATGTAGGCTGGAGTGTTCTAGATGCAACATTTAGGTAAGGCAGCCAAGGATGTAGGCTGCAGTGTTCTAGATACAGCATTTAGGTAAGGCAGCCAAGGATGTAGGCTGGAGTGTTCTAGATGCAGCATTTAGGTAGGACAGCCAAGGATGTAGGCTGGAGTGTTCTAGATACAGCATTTAGGTAAGGCAGCCAAGGATGTAGGCTGGAGGTGTTCTAGATACAGCATTTAGGTAAGGCAGCCAAGGATGTAGGCTGGAGTGTTCTAGATACAACATTTAGGTAAGGCAGCCAAGGATGTAGGCTGGAGTGTTCTAGATGCAGCATTTAGGTAGAACAGCCAAGGATGTAGGCTGGAGTGTTCTAGATGCAGCATTTAGGTAGGACAGCCAAGGATGTAGGCTGGATTGTTCTAGATACAGCATTTAGGTAAGGCAGCCAAGGATGTAGGCTGGAGTGTTCTAGATGCAGCATTTAGGTAGGACAGCCAAGGATGTAGGCTGGAGTGTTCTAGATACAGCATTTAGGTAAGGCAGCCAAGGATGTAGGCTGGAGTGTTCTAGATACAGCATTTAGGTAAGGCAGCCAAGGATGTAGGCTGGAGTGTTCTATATGCAGCATTTAGGTAAGGCAGCCAAGGATGTAGACTGGAGTGTTCTAGATGCAACATTTAGGTAAGGCAACCAAGGATGTAGGCTGGAGTGTTCTAGATACAGCATTTAGGTAAGGCAGCCAAGGATGTAGGCTGGAGTGTTCTAGATACAACATTTAGGTAAGACATTCACATTCAATGACTTAGGCTAGAGTGTTCTTGAAATATCATTAATTTTAGGGATCTAAATATATTTTGAGTGTTCTAGATTTATTAGAGGAAATGCCACAAAGACATTATGTGGTGTGTTCTTGGTATAATTTGAGCCAAGTTCATAACCTTGTTTTGAAATTTTGCTATTAAGCTCACCAAAAGGATTAATTGCATAATTAAAAAATTTCATAAAATATGGTATGAAATCGCAATGAGTGTAAAATCCTGTATATATGATTTACTTTCAGTCCAGATGGCAACTACATGGCCTATTCCAGTTGGTCTGAGTGCAGTAAGTACATTTCCTTACAGGGGGCCTCTGGTCGAGTCTTTAAGGCCATTGACTTCAAATCACTCGCCTCTCACCGTTATCGGCTTAGATTTATAATCACCAGTTAGTCTATGTTTGTGTGGGTGATGATCTGGTGCCTATCTTCTGTAGGTGATGATCTGGCATCCATCTTCTGTAGGGGATGATCTGGCATCTACCTTCTGTAGGGGATGATCTGGCGTCTATCTTCTGTAGGTGATGATCTGGCATCCATCTTCTGTAGATGATGATCTGGCATCCATCTTCTGTAGGTGATGATCTGGTGTCTATCTTCTGTAGATGATGATCTGGCATCCATCTTCTGTAGGTGATGATCTGGTGTCTATCTTCTGTAGGTGATGATCTGGCACCTATCTTCTGTGGGTGATGATCTGGTGCCTATCTTCTGTAGGTGATGATCTGGCATCTATCTTTTGTAGGTGATGATCTGGCATCCATCTTCTGTAGATGATGATCTGGCATCCATCTTCTGTAGGTGATGATCTGGTGTCTATCTTCTGTAGATGATGATCTGGCATCCATCTTCTGTAGGGGATGATCTGGCATCTATCTTCTGTAGGTGATGATCTGGTGTCTATCTTCTGTAGGTGATGATCTGGTGTCTATCTTCTGTAGATGATGATCTGGCATCCATCTTCTGTAGGTGATGATCTGGTGTCTATCTTCTGTAGGTGATGATCTGGCACCTATCTTCTGTGGGTGATGATCTGGCATCCATCTTCTGTAGGTGATGATCTGGTGTCTATCTTCTGTAGGTGATGATCTGGTGTCTATCTTCTGTAGATGATGATCTGGTGTCTATCTTCTGTAGGTGATGATCTGGTGTCTATCTTCTGTGGATGATGATCTGGCATCCATCTTCTGTAGATGATGATCTGGTGCCTATCTTCTGTAGGTGATGATCTGGCACCTATCATCTGTAGGTGATGATCTGGCGTCTATCTTCTGTAGGGGATGATCTGGCGTCTATCTTCTGTAGGTGATGATCTGGTGCCTATCTTCTGTAGATGATGATCTGGTGCCTATCTTCTGTAGGTGATGATCTGGCACCTATCTTCTGTAGGTGATGATCTGGTGCCTATCTTCTGTAGATGATGATCTGGTGCCTATCTTCTGTAGGTGATGATCTGGCACCTATCTTCTGTAGGTGATGATCTGGCATCCATCTTCTGTTGGTGATGATCTGGCATCTATGTTCTGTAGGTGATGATCTGGCATCTACCTTCTGTAGGTGATGATCTGACATATATCTTCTGTAGGTGATGATCTGACATATATCTTCTGTAGATGATGATCTGACATCTATCTTCTGTAGGTGATGATCTGGTGTCTACCTTCTGTAGGTGATGATCTGGCACCTACCTTCTGTAGGTGATGATCTGGCACCTATCTTCTGTAGGTGATGATCTGGCATCTATCTTCTGTAGGTGATGATCTGGCATCTATCTTCTGTGGGTGATGATCTGGTGTCTATCTTCTGTAGGTGATGATCTGGCACCTATCTTCTGTAGATGATGATCTGGCATCCATCTTCTGTTGGTGATGATCTGGCATCTATGTTCTGTAGGTGATGATCTGGCATCTACCTTCTGTAGGTGATGATCTGACATATATCTTCTGTAGGTGATGATCTGACATATATCTTCTGTAGATGATGATCTGGCATCCATCTTCTGTAGATGATGATCTGGCATCTATCTTCTGTAGGTGATGATCTGGTGTCTATCTTCTGTAGGTGATGATCTGACATATATCTTCTGTAGGTGATGATCTGACATATATCTTCTGTAGGTGATGATCTGACATATATCTTCTGTAGGTGATGATCTGGCATCTATCTTCTGTGGGTGATGATCTGGTGCCTGTCTTCTGTAGGGGATGATCTGGCGTCTATCTTCTGTAGGTGATGATCTGGTGCCTATCTTCTGTAGATGATGATCTGGTGTCTATCTTCTGTAGGTGATGATCTGGCACCTATCTTCTGTAGATGATGATCTGGCATCCATCTTCTGTTGGTGATGATCTGGCATCTATGTTCTGTAGGTGATGATCTGGCATCTACCTTCTGTAGGTGATGATCTGACATATATCTTCTGTAGGTGATGATCTGACATATATCTTCTGTAGATGATGATCTGGCATCCATCTTCTGTAGATGATGATCTGGCATCTATCTTCTGTAGGTGATGATCTGGCATCTATGTTCTGTAGGTGATGATCTGGCATCTACCTTCTGTAGGTGATGATCTGACATATATCTTCTGTAGGTGATGATCTGACATATATCTTCTGTAGATGATGACCTGACATCTATCTTCTGTAGGTGATGATCTGGTGTCTACCTTCTGTAGGTGATGATCTGGCACCTACCTTCTGTAGGTGATGATCTGGCACCTATCTTCTGTAGGTGATGATCTGGCATCTATCTTCTGTAGGTGATGATCTGGCATCTATCTTCTGTGGGTGATGATCTGGTGTCTATCTTCTGTAGGTGATGATCTGGCACCTATCTTCTGTAGATGATGATCTGGCATCCATCTTCTGTTGGTGATGATCTGGCATCTATGTTCTGTAGGTGATGATCTGGCATCTACCTTCTGTAGGTGATGATCTGACATATATCTTCTGTAGGTGATGATCTGACATATATCTTCTGTAGATGATGATCTGGCATCCATCTTCTGTAGATGATGATCTGGCATCTATCTTCTGTAGGTGATGATCTGGTGTCTATCTTCTGTAGGTGATGATCTGACATATATCTTCTGTAGGTGATGATCTGACATATATCTTCTGTAGGTGATGATCTGACATATATCTTCTGTAGGTGATGATCTGGCATCTATCTTCTGTGGGTGATGATCTGGTGCCTATCTTCTGTAGGGGATGATCTGGCGTCTATCTTCTGTAGGTGATGATCTGGTGCCTATCTTCTGTAGATGATGATCTGGTGTCTATCTTCTGTAGGTGATGATCTGGCACCTATCTTCTGTAGATGGTGATCTGGCATCCATCTTCTGTTGGTGATGGTCTGGCATCTATGTTCTGTAGGTGATGATCTGGCATCTACCTTCTGTAGGTGATGATCTGACATATATCTTCTGTAGGTGATGATCTGACATATATCTTCTGTAGATGATGATCTGGCATCCATCTTCTGTATATGATGATCTGGCATCTATCTTCTGTAGGTGATGATCTGGCATCTATGTTCTGTAGGTGATGATCTGGCATCTATCTTCTGTGGGTGATGATCTGGTGTCTATCTTCTGTATGTGATGATCTGGCACCTATCTTCTGTAGGTGATGATCTGGTGCCTACCTTCTGTCGATGATGATCTGGCACCTATCTTCTGTAGGTGATGATCTGGTGCCTATCTTCTGTAGGTGATGATCTGGCACCTATCTTCTGTAAATGATGATCTGGCATCCATCTTCTGTTGGTGATGATCTGGCATCTATGTTCTGTAGGTGATGATCTGGCATCTACCTTCTGTAGGTGATGATCTGACATATATCTTCTGTAGGTGATGATCTGACATATATCTTCTGTAGATGATGATCTGGCATCCATCTTCTGTAGATGATGATCTGGCATCTATCTTCTGTAGGTGATGATCTGGCATCTATCTTCTGTAGGTGATGATCTGACATATATCTTCTGTAGGTGATGATCTGACATATATCTTCTGTAGGTGATGATCTGACATATATCTTCTGTAGGTGATGATCTGGCATCTATCTTCTGTGGGTGATGATCTGGTGCCTATCTTCTGTAGGGGATGATCTGGCGTCTATCTTCTGTAGGTGATGATCTGGTGCCTATCTTCTGTAGATGATGATCTGGTGTCTATCTTCTGTAGGTGATGATCTGGCACCTATCTTCTGTAGATGATGATCTGGCATCCATCTTCTGTCGGTGATGATCTGGCATCTATGTTCTGTAGGTGATGATCTGGCATCTACCTTCTGTAGGTGATGATCTGACATATATCTTCTGTAGGTGATGATCTGACATATATCTTCTGTAGATGATGATCTGGCATCCATCTTCTGTAGATGATGATCTGGCATCTATCTTCTGTAGGTGATGATCTGGCATCTATGTTCTGTAGGTGATGATCTGGCATCTATCTTCTGTAGGTGATGATCTGGCGTCTATCTTCTGTAGGTGATGATCTGGCACCTATCTTCTGTAGATGATGATCTGACATCTATCTTCTGTAGGTGATGATCTGGCATCTATCTTCTGTAGGTGATGATCTGACATCTATCTTCTGTAGATGATGATCTGGCATCTATCTTCTGTAGGTGATGATCTGGTGTCTATCTTCTGTAGGTGACGATCTGGCATTTATCTTCTGTAAATAATGTGCTTCCACAGACTTGAAGCTGTGCAGTCACTTTAGATGAATTATGCATAGATGATCGGGGGTGTCTACCGGGTAGTAGATCAAATATAGCTCTAATTAAATTTTGATCCTGTGCGTATGTTCAGAAAGGTTCTAGCTACACCTCTGCTAGTAGATAATAAAATGCATAAAGTGTTGCAATGTAGTTTTCATGTACAACATGTATTTCAGTGCATCTGTGTAGTGTACATGTACAACATGTATTTCAGTGCACCTGTGTAGTGTATATGTATAACATGTATTTCAGTGCACCTGTACAACATGTATTTCAGTGCACCTGTGTAGTGTATATGTACAACATGTATTTCAGTGCACCTGTACAACATGTATTTCAGTGCACCTGTGTAGTGTACATGTACAACATGTATTTCAGTGCACCTGTGTAGTGTACATATAGAACATGTATTTCAGTGCATCTGTGTAGTGTACATGTACCACGTGTATTTCAGTGCACCTGTGTAGTGTACATATACAACATGTATTTCAGTGCATCTGTGTAGTGTACATGTACCACGTGTATTTCAGTGCACATGTGTAGTGTACATGTACCACGTGTATTTCAGTGCACCTGTGTAGTGTACATGTACCACGTGTATTTCAGTGCACCTGTGTAGTGTACATGTACCACGTGTATTTCAGTGCACATGTGTAGTGTACATGTACAACGTGTATTTCAGTGCACCTGTATAGTGTACATGTACAACATGTATTTCAGTGCACATGTGTAGTGTACATGTACAACATGTATTTCAGTGCACCTGTGTAGTATACATATACAACATGTATTTCAGTGCACCTGTGTAGTGTACATGTACCACATGTATTTCAGTGCACCTGTGTAGTATACATATACAACATGTATTTCAGTGCACCTGTGTAGTGTACATGTACAACATGTATTTCAGTGCACCTGTGTAGTGTACATGTACAACATGTATTTCAGTGCACCTGTGTAGTGTACATGTACCACATGTATTTCAGTGCACCTGTGTAGTATACATATACAACATGTATTTCAGTGCATCTGTGTAGTGTACATGTACAGCATGTATTTCAGTGCACCTGTGTAGTGTAAATGTACCACGTGTATTTCAGTGCACCTGTGTAGTGTACATGTACCACATGTATTTCAGTGCACCTGTGTAGTATACATATACAACATGTATTTCATTGCACCTGTGTAGTGTACATGTACAACATGTATTTCAGTGCACATGTGTAGTGTACATGTACAACATGTATTTCAGTGCACCTGTGTAGTGTACATGTACCACATGTATTTCAGTGCACCTGTGTAGTGTACATGTACAACATGTATTTCAGTGCACCTGTGTAGTGTACATGTACAACATGTATTTCAGTGCACCTGTGTAGTGTACATGTACAGCATGTATTTCAGTGCACCTGTGTAGTGTACATGTACCACGTGTATTTCAGTGCACCTGTGTAGTGTACATGTACCACGTGTATTTCAGTGCACCTGTGTAGTGTACATATACAACATGTATTTCAGTGCACCTGTGTAGTGTACATATACAACATGTATTTCAGTGCACATGTGTAGTGTACATGTACAGCATGTATTTCAGTGCACTTGTGTAGTGTACATATACAACATGTATTTCAGTGCACATGTGTAGTGTACATGTACAGCATGTATTTCAGTGCACATGTGTAGTGTACATGTACAGCAGGTATTTCAGTGCACCTGTGTAGTGTACATATACAACATGTATTTCAGTGCACATGTGTAGTGTACATGTACTACGTGTATTTCAGTGCACCTGTGTAGTGTACATGTACAACATGTATTTCAGTGCACCTGTGTAGTGTACATGTACAACATGTATTTCAGTGCACATGTGTAGTGTACATGTACCACATGTATTTCAGTGCACATGTGTAGTGTACATATACAACATGTATTTCAGTGCACCTGTGTAGTGTACATGTACAACATGTATTTCAGTGCACATGTGTAGTGTACATGTACCACATGTATTTCAGTGCACATGTGTAGTGTACATGTACAACATGTATTTCAGTGCACCTGTGTAGTGTATATGTACAACATGTATTTCAGTGCACCTGTGTAGTGTACATGTACAACATGTATTTCAGTGCACATGTGTAGTGTACATGTACAACATGTATTTCAGTGCACCTGTGTAGTGTACATGTACAGCATGTATTTCAGTGCACATGTGTAGTGTGCATGTACAACATGTATTTCAGTGCACCTGCATAGTGTACATGTATGACATGTAATTCAGTGCACCTGCATAGTGTACATGTACAGCATGTATTTCAGTGCACCTGTGTAGTGTACATGTACAACATGTATTTCAGTGCACCTGTGTAGTGTACATGTATTTCAGTGCACATGTACGACATGTATTTCAGTGCACCTGTGTAGTGTACATGTATTTCAGTGCACATGTACGACGTGTATTTCAGTGCACCTGTGTAGTGTACATGTATGACGTGTATTTCAGTGCACCTGTGTAGTGTACATGTACAACATGTATTTCAGTGCACCTGTGTAGTGTACATGTACAACATGTATTTCAGTGCACCTGTGTAGTGTACATGTACAATGTGTATTTCAGTGCACCTGTGTAGTGTACATGTACAACATGTATTTCAGTGCACCTGTGTAGTGTACATGTATTTCAGTGCACATGTACGACATGTATTTCAGTGCACCTGTGTAGTGTACATGTATTTCAGTGCACATGTACGACGTGTATTTCAGTGCACCTGTGTAGTGTACATGTATGACGTGTATTTCAGTGCACCTGTGTAGTGTACATGTACAACATGTATTTCAGTGCACCTGTGTAGTGTACATGTACAACATGTATTTCAGTGCACCTGTGTAGTGTACATGTACAATGTGTATTTCAGTGCACCTGTGTAGTGTACAGGGAGACCAGGATGTGCATCAGGCTCTACATTTATTCCCCGCCGAGAGCAGCTTCGCTATATTTTCTCTAACATTCTCATCAGATAACAGAGAAATTCTTGGAGGGTATGTATGAAACTGTAGACTAGAAGTTGTTGATTTTGTCAAAATAGTTTAGTTCATACAATTTTATTTTAGCTCTTGCGAAACCTGTTTTACAACATTATATTAATCGCTCTCGAGACTCATTTCTAATGGGATCCATCGCCTTGAAAGAGAAGAGTCAATGTGAAATTTAAGCGCCTTACCTAAGGGCAAAATCGTAACAGCTACAGCAAGGACGTGAACGTCCAGACTTTCACACCTGAAGTGAACACTACCGTGGACACTCTACCACTGCGCTATCATGATTTCCACAATAAATAACTTCTCTACGAGGCTCTATTGTGCGTAGCTTCCCATGCACTGTAGGCACATACTAACAAAAGGACAAGACACCAAACCAGTGATGCACATTTAATAGTATACATTTCTATGAATGCAGCACTACAGTTTAGCATTTTTCTTTTTTTATTCATTTTTTAAAATTTCATAAACATTTTTTTATAATAACAAAACTACTAGCATTAATACCGTAATTAAAGTGATGGATACGTGGAAACTGGCTCCACAACAAATCTAGCATAAGACCATATGCAATTGAGGTGTATTCGCGTTCGCTTCACGTGCGAAAGGTCCGGAGTTCGAACCCCGCTGGAGCCGTTACAATTGTGCTCTTAGGCAAGGTATTTAAATACCATGTTGCCTCTTCTCTCTCCCTTGTGGCGATGGATTCCATCAGGAATGAGGTCTCGAGAGTGATTAATATAAGTTGTAAGAACTTGTTTCGCAATCGAGCTAAAATAAATGTGTATAAACTAATTGAGGTGTATTACTGTACATACTTGCCTATAAGACGATGTAGACTATAAGACGACCCAACAACTTTGGTCTTGAATCAGTGGTATTTTGCGTAGACCCGCCGCGTATAAGACGGGTTGAGAAAATGGAAACCACTCAGAAGTAAAGATCAAACAAATTAATTAAACACTAAATTATGCCATATGATAACATCATGCACTCATGCACAACATTAGCTATTAATCAGGGATGAGAGTGTGCACAACATTAGCTATTAATCAGGGATGAGAGTGTGCACAACATTAGCTATTAATCAGGGATGAGAGTGTGCACAACATTAGCTATTAATCAGGGATGAGAGTGTGCACAACATTAGCTATAATCAGGGATGAGAGTGTGCACAACATTAGCTATTAATCAGGGATGAGAGTGTGCACAACATTAGCTATTAATCAGGGATGAGAGTGTGCACAACATTAGCTATTAATCAGGGATGAGAGTGTGCACAACATTAGCTATTAATCAGGGATGAGAGTGTGCACAACATTAGCTATTAATCAGGGATGAGAGTGTGCACAACATTAGCTATTAATCAGGGATGAGAGTGTGCACAACATTAGCTATTAATCAGGGATGAGAGTGTGCACAACATTAGCTATTAATCAGGGATGAGAGTGTGCACAACATTAGCTATTAATCAGGGATGAGAGTGTGCACAACATTAGCTATTAATCAGGGATGAGAGTGTGCACAACATTAGCTATTAATCAGGGATGAGAGTGTGCAGGTAACACAACTTTCATAAAATTGTTGTTGAAAATTTTAGCTTCATTACGTAACCATGCGCCTAAATACAGCTATCGCAACGGCACCTGTTTCCATGGGGAATTAGATACTTTAGGGCACCTATGCACGGCGTACATGGATTTTTTTATTTATGCATGGGTAAATGTTGAATATATTATTTTGACTTAGTAACATCAATAACTAACAATATTACAACTCGTAAGAAACTTTTTTCTTGTTATTTGTACATTTTTTTTTCAATCCGGATAGCCACCTGAAATGCTCATAAACTGCATCATTTCAGTTGAAACAATTTTCCCAACAAGTTGTCTGTTTATATTCGGCTACTGAACCAGTCAGGTGACAGTTGCATTAGGCTACCGGTATGCACAACGGAATGTTATTGAACCATGCTTCACCTGTCAGCGAAAATATGTTAAAACTATTTAAATATTTTAAATACGGATGTAAATTGAAAAAATACGCCGAGCATAGGAATACGCCGAGCATAGGTTCCACCACTCTAACATTTTCAGAGAAAAACACCAATTTCCGAACAACAAAGGTATGCCGATTCTAATGATCATAAGGCTCATAAGCCCCAGCTGCAGTTTAGTGGCTCCCGGGGGCGCTGTAAGCCCCAGCTGCAGTTTAGTGGCTCCCGGGGACGCTGTAAGCCCCAGCTGCAGATTAGTGTCTCCCGGGGGCGCTGTAAGCCCCAGCTACAGATTAGTGGCTCCTGGGGGCGCTGTAAGCCCCAGCTGCAGTTTAGTGGCTCCCGGGGACGCTGTAAGCCCCAGCTGCAGATTAGTGTCTCCCGGGGGCGCTGTAAGCCCCAGCTACAGATTAGTGGCTCCTGGGGGCGCTGTAAGCCCCAGCTGCAGTTTAGTGGCTCCCGGGGACGCTGTAAGCCCCAGCTGCAGTTTAGTGGCTCCCGGGGCACTGTAAGCCCCAGCTGCAGATTAGTGGCTCCCGGGAGCGGTGTAAGCCCCAGCTGCAGTTTAGTGGCTCCCGGGGGCGCTGTAAGCCCCAGCTGCAGTTTAGTGGCTCCCGGGGGCGCTGTAAGCCCCTGCTGCAGATTAGTGGCTCCCGGGGGCGGTGTAAGCCCCAGCTGCAGTTTAGTGGCTCCCGGGGGCGCTGTAAGCCCCAGCTGCAGTTTAGTGGCTCCCGGGGGCGGTGTAAGCCCCAGCTGCAGTTTAGTGGCTCCCGGGGCGCTGTAAGCCCCAGCTGCAGATTAGTGGCTCCCGGAGGTGCTGTAAGCTCCAGCTACAGTTTAGTGGCTCCCGGGGGCACTGTAAGCTCCAGCTGCAGTTTAGTGGCTCCCGGGGGCGCTGTAAGCCCCAGCTGCAGTTTAGTGGCTCCTGGGGATGCTGTAAGCCCCAGCTGCAGTTTAGTGGCTCCCGGGGGCGCTGTAAGCCCCAGCTGCAGTTTAGTGGCTCCCGGGGGCGCTGTAAGCCCCAGCTGCAGATTAGTGGCTCCCGGGGGCGCTGTAAGCCCCAGCTGCAGTTTAGTGGCTCACTGTGCTCGCATTGTCCCAAAATAATATTTCCTGGTTTTTTTGGCATATCCACTCTCATCCCTGATTAATGTCTATAGTTTTGTTATTTCAATATAAGGCCATCAATTATTGAGTCAGAACAAACTGATTAAAAATTATTTTATTCACTCTTATAAGACGGGAACCATGTAGAGGCAAAAATATGGTGATAATCATCCTGCCTTATATGTGAGTATATACGGGATACAAAATACAAAGGAGAACATTTATTTTATTTAATTGAATTTAATGAAATTCAACCTGTCTTTACTGTTACATTTATTGCATTACGATACATTTGTGTTGGTTGTCTGAAATACAGGTTCATTTTCATTAACCACCCATTTCATTCTGGATACATTTAAAGGCTTTTGCAAACAACATAGATCCAGATCAGACGCAGCGTAATGCTGCGTGCTGATCAGGATCTATGTTGTTTGCTACATAGCCAAGTGTCTTAGCAAGATCATCTGAATAGCAAACAGCATAGTCATCAGACGGAACGTTCCGTGGCATCTGATCTGGCTCTATGTTCTTTGCAAATACTGTTTGAACGGTATCCAGAATGAAATGGGTTAACTAACATGATTTGGATAAAATCACATTTATTCTAGCGCAACATCTTGTTAGCTGTAACGGTAAAAACAAAGGATTCCAACTGAAAGAACCGCTATGCATTTCGGCATAAATCAGACTTTAGTTTATACAAATATATTTTAACTCGATTGTGAAACAAGGTCTTATAACTCTCGAGACCTCTTTCCTTATTGAGTCCATTGCCACGAGGGAGAGAGAAGAGGCAATATGGAATTTAAGTGCCTTGCCTAAGGGCAAAATCGTAACGAATACAGCTGGGCGCAAACTCTGGGCCTTTCGCACCTGAAGCGAACGCGCTACCACTGAGCTATCACGTCTTCCACAAATCAGACTTTATCTGCTAAGGGAGGTAATAGTACAGCCAGCGAAGTCCCTCATTACTTGTGTGGATAAAGTGATAATGTAAATATGATTCCGTTTCAGATCAAATGATGGAAATCTGTATGTGTATGACAGGGACAGTAATCAACGAACTCTCCGAGTGAGTCATTTATCAATTCATTGTATTATGTTAGTTACTCAATTATAGGTCATTGCCATAGCAACACATGAGAAACAGTTCAGTGTGCAACAGGACTGTAGCATTATTTTAATTATTCATTATATTTATGCATAAGTGTGTAAACCCTCCTTAATAAGGACTTATGTTAAATATTTGATAAAATTTAAAACTACGATTTTTTTTATATTAAATTGGTTTTCCCCGGGTACTCCGGTTTCCTCCCACACGAATGACCATATTCATCCTCGCTGAAGTAGCTGAAAGTTTGTTTGTTTAGAAGAATAGTCCATTTCATGTTGGTCTAGACATGTTAAACAAACGGACATAAATAAAGTTCAAACTTTTTTTTCAAAATTTTATTGCTGCTCGTTTTTTGTCCATCAGTCGGCTTAGTGCTTTCATCACATTTCGGGATGAGAAAATGGTTGACTTATGGCCGGGAATATGTGGTAGTTAATTGCCTGTTATATCGTGGATGACACTACAATACTGTGTATGCTGTCATGTTTTAAGTAGTCATTTCGTAGTGTGTTTTTCACAGATCTAATTGCTTCTTAACCCTTTCCTTCATAGAGATTTAGGTTAATATACTATTATATCTCCATACAAACGACAGCCATTTAGCTATCATGCAGTGGATAAGTAGTCGCCATATCTATCCCACCTCCATAGATATCACTGGGACTACATGAGATTCAGACCTTTATTATGCACATTGGTTTGGCTACTACATTGTCAATGTATGTGGTATTGGTAATGGCGTCAAGAGGTGCTACTATGAGGGAAAGGGTTTATGAACATTGGTTTGGCTACTACATTGTCAATGTATGTGGTATTGGTAAATGGCATCAAGAGGTGCTTCTATGAGGGAAAGGGTTATTATGAACATTGGTTTGGCTACTACATTGTCAATGTATGTGGTATTGGTAATGGTGTCAAGAGGTGCTTCTATGAGGGAAAGGGTTATTATGAACATTGGTTTGGCTACTACATTGTCAATGTATGTGGTATTGGTAATGGTGTCAAGAGGTGCTTCTATGAGGGAAAGGGTTAATAAATATATGTCTTCTATTCATGTCCTATTTAATAAACAGATAGATGCTCATGAAGATGATGTGAATGCTGTCGCGTTTGCCGATACCAGGTCACAGATATTGTTTAGTGGAGGAGATGATGGTCTATGTAAGGTAAATGTAAAATATGTAAATACGGGTAAATGTTAGCATTTACATCACACAACACTGATGATGCTAGACTCTGGAAGATGATGAAGTTTTGAAGCCAAAAGAAAATTGTGAATGATATGACAAAAGGAAATAAAACGGTACTAAAGAAATGCATTTTTTAGTTTTGAATTTTTGAAAATTGAAATATCTCCTGTTTAGCATGAAATCATGGATTGTTTCAGATCTTATAAAGACCTTGTCACTAGTCACCAATCGTGGTGACAATATATAAGTAAAAAGCTAGGATGGTTAACCGCTGGAGCCTGCCCAGGAAAGGTGTTGTTAGGTAAACTGCCCGCCGGCGATATAGCCCAAAATGGTGCTGATGCAGGCGTATAACCCGAAATATAAAAAAAGCTAGGCTGCAAGTTCAGGTCAGGTGTCACTCGGCAATTGTATTGAGTTTTCTGTTACATATGAGAAAAACACATTAATGAATTGTCGTCTGCTACAATTCTTTGAACTATTTATATCTTTTATTTTACCCAGCAGGCAAAAAGTTAACACCTACTCAGTGATGCTTGTTGTAAAAGTAAAGTAAAGTGTTTGTTTATTATAGTTTTAAAGGGCCATAGTCAGGGTGCAGAAGAAAATTTGCGGGAAAAAAGTAAAGGAAAAATAATTCTTAGTTTTTCTGAATCAGTACACCCCATAGTGCCTCAGAAAAAAAATCCCCATGAATTGGGCTTGGGTAATTTTTTTCCAAGCACTGAAATTTCGGCCCCAAGACCCAATCGAAGATCCATCAAGATAGGGGGTAGGACTAACACATTTAAGTCTCTAGTCACTTCTGGTCTAGGTATGATAATGGAAATTGGCAGGAGGTTACAAAGGTGATTACTCTTCCCTGGGGTCAATGGAGCAAATTGATGTGATGATGTAATCATGATGAAATCCAAGATGGCGTCCATTTTGGCGGGAAAAAACGAAAATATTGGTTACCAGTCAACTCACGTCATTCTGACTTGAGAAATATATTCTATACCAGCCTGTAATGTAATTTGATGTATCTCTCTTGTAGATCCTCACAGTTTGATTTGCATTTCTGGTGCCTTGCGTAGTGTCCTGGGTTCGAATCCCAGGTGTGACAATATTTTTTCCAGCTTAGAATACTGAATGATCATGAAACTTTGTCACATCTTTGGATCAAAGTGGCTCACAGAAGATCTTTCCTCATTTGGCCTGTCCATCACCTACAATGAAGTTCAGCTTTTCAAGCAGTCCATTCTTCAGCAGCAAACATTGCAATCGTTGTCCCCACCGCCATTCCCGACGTTAGGACAGTACATTGCAGATAATGCAGATTCAAACATACGCACCTTGGACGGGACCGGAACCTTTCACGGTATGGGTATTATTGCTTGGTACCAACGCCGAAGTAGCAAGCAAATTACCGACCAGTGTGTAAAACGTATGGCAAGGGTCAAAATTTCCGATCTTACTTACGATAAAGGCATACCAATTATTCTTTATGTCACACCAGCCATCCCCGCCTTGTCAACATTCAAGTTCAATGCGATATGTGAAACGATATTATCATTCACTATCCCACCTGTGTCATATTATTCAAAGGTGCTCTGGAGTTCTGCCAAAGTACTTGCAGCCAAAATGACTCCTAGCCCGGATTGGACAAATTGGTCTGGATTCATGCACTGTGTCTATCAAAACGACACAGATGGAATTAGTGCCGATGAAGTGTTGATGCTTCCAATCATAGACCTGAACCCTAGTGATGAAACCTGCATCTACTCCACGTTGTCTTACATACAAGACCAAGTGACGAAGCTGAAACTGCCAAGTACATCAGTAACATTTGACCAACCGCTCTTCATTAAAGCTGTTGAAATTGCTGCCACCAAACAGCTTAACAAACTTGTGATTAGACTGGGTGGGTTCTAGGGGTGTAACGATGCATCGAAATATCGATGCATCGCAATAGACAGCGTCACGATAGTCAACCATCGATGGTAAATATGACCATCGATAGTATTGACTATTGCGGCAGTACTATCGCAATAGTTTCGATAGTTGCCAGGGATGGCGAAATCGGTCATTTGTTACGCCGGGCAAGTAGATTTTCGAATGTAACTTGTCCGTGGACAAGTAAAAATACCGGCGAGTGCATTTACTTTATGTTCCCATGGCATTTAAATCGTATTTTAATGAGAAAGCATCGGCAAATGTTCTTGTTTATTTTCCTGCGGAACTTCCGCAATAAACACAAGCCAGCCGACAACGGTGGCGGACAACATTTCCAGCCGACAATAACCTGAATAAGAACCGGAAATGTCAAGAGTTATCGCCCGTCACATAAAAACTGTGTAAAATGCGGTGGGTATGCAATGTATTTTCCGCTCAAAACAAGCCAGCTGTCAATAAGAATAACTACTGTCGAAAATGGCTTCTTTGGTACTGAATAGTGAGCAAAGTAGGCGATGTGACCCCCATAATCCCGGGTATGGGTAATTTAAAGTGCTATAGCGCATGCGTCAGTTACAAGTATACTACGCGGTCGCTAAATCGATATACGGGAACGGGTACGTGACGCAGCCTTATTATTGAAGACGACAGGTAAACAATCATGTAACTTAGCGGGACTGTGTATCGATTTTTAAATAAGGTTGGTTTATATTATTTAAACATATAAAGTTCGGATATACGGGCAAGTGGGTTTTCAACTTTTCACTACGGACAAGTAAATTAGTGCAGTGTGTTCGATGTCATGATAATAAAGAAAAAATTGCATGCTAATAAATAAATACACAGAACTTGTGTATTCCATACGAAACAGAATATTTTTTTAATTAATATGTATTTACACAATACTATTGCAATAGTCCTACAACTATCGCAATACTATCGCAATACTATCGCAATAGTATTTTAACTATCGCAATACTATCGCAATAGTAAAATTGACCCCAATAGTCACCCCTAGTGGTTCCATACATTAATGAGCGCAATCAGTAGCATCTTTCATACGATGCGAGGATCTGGAATATATGAAGCTCTGGGTCAGATATTTGGCCCCAATGCTATTTTGCACATATTGTCTGGCAAAGCCATTGCACGGGCACTACGGGTTCTCTATCTTCTTGACGCATGCCTGACCACCAAATTACTGGAACAGATAATACCGGACTGCGAGGCACATCGTGACGAGAATGATGATTATGACGGTGGTATCAATGAGAAATTTCAGTCCAGTCTTACTACAAAGGATGTGGAGGCCTTGCAAAAGCTTCTCGGTGACGTATTGAATTCCGATGCTGAAACTCGTTGTGATGACATTGTAAATTCGGAGCCACTTGTCTTGTTAGATAAATGCATTGAAGAATTGAAAATATCATTGTCATCACAGTCTAGAACAGCAAAATTATGGATCCAATTACTGAATTATATTCGGAAAATAGAAGACTTTGTAGCATGTGAGAGACTAAAGGACTGGAACAGACATTTGAGAGTATGTCGTGAGTTTCTGAACTTATTTGCAGCAACAGGACATATTCACTACACAAAATGTGCAAGGCTTTACGTGCAAAATATGGCCAAGCTACCAGAACAGCATCCCTGGCTATATCAGAAGTACATAGAAGGCGCTCATGCTGTGGAAAGAACAGAACACTGTTTTAACGGACTCTGGTCAGACTTGGTGATAGAGCAAACGCTCATGTGTTCGCTAAAAAGTCGTGGTGGTTTGACACATGGACGAGGTTTGACTGAATCTGTCCGTCACCAATGGGTGTTCACCTTACCAATCTGTGTGGCAATCCATGATGCAATGACAACTCGCTCGCAGAAGAAGATACGGACGTCCGAACAACACGTAGATCTCAGCATTGCTCGAAAAGACTGCGACCTCACTGATCTTGATAAACTGTTAGACTGGTTTGGTGATCACAATCCATTCGTCAGCAACGGTTGTGACTTGCGTTCATTGTCAACCGGTTTGACAGCGGAACAAGGGGATGGTATCAACTGTGATATCACCGAGAAAGTTGGCTCTAGATTACAGTCAAAGATAGACTCCGTGTCATATAACGGCACAAAGATTAAGCGATCTGAGCAAATTAAGACGGCAAGATCTCCAACCCGGAGTAAGGGTAGGACGAAAGAAAACACTGCACATTGATCCGGCTATTCTACTCAGTCGATGTTCGGCCATCTCACAAAGAATCAGCGAGAACATGGAGCCATATTTCCAATGGGAAATGTGTGTGAGTCCTCCATCCTTGTTCAAGGACAATTTCATGAGCCGGTGAAGTCTGAATTAGCTAACGCACTGTATAAGGATGTAGTAGATACTAGGCCATCTGGTGAGCAAATGCGTGTTGTCGACGGCGGTTGGCTTCTTCACTACATACGGTGGAAACACAACACATACCAGGAAGTCTTCGAGCAGTACTCATCATATCTCACACATCAATTCGGTCAGTGTATTGTTGTATTCGATGGATATCCTGAGTTTTCAACTAAGGATCACGAACACCACCGACGCAAATCAGATCGACTTCCCGCCGCTACAATAGAAGTGAACCCGTCACGTCGTAGGTACAAGGATCAGGAAGCGTTCTTTGCTAACATTGCAAATAAAGTTGGCTTCATTGCTATGCTCACTGATCACTTGGAAGCAAATGGTCATATCATAAAGCAAGCACAAGCAGATGCCGATACACTGATAGTCTCTACCGCACTAGATTATGCCAAGAACCAGCAAACTGTTGAAGTAATCGCAAATGACACGGATATCTTGGTTTTGTTTCTGCATCACTGGAAAGAGGATATGGCGAACATATACGTTCATAAGGTCATCAGAGGAACAAGGCGAAAACTAGTGGGGCCTTCCACAATTCATTCCGTAAAGGATGTGTCATCAAAGGTTGATCCAGTCATTAAAAAAAACATTCTGTTCATACATGCATGGAGTGGATGTGACACAACATCTTCAACATCTTCAACATTCGGACATAGCAAGACTAAACTAATGAAAACTATAGCAAAAGACCGCTCAATTCAATCGATTGCCGACAATTTCTATTCAGCTGAAACTCAGGACACAGTCGGGAAGCTTGGCATAGATTTATTCACTTTGTTGTTTGGTGAATATTGCAAGGAAAGGACTCTGACGACCATTCGCTTTCACAAGTACCAGACGATGATTGCGCAGTCAAACATCTTGGAACCGCAACGAATGCCTCTGACAGTACGTGCCGCCCATTTCCACAGCCTCAGGGTATTTCTACAAACTATTCAGTGGATGAACTTGGATACTGAAGTGCTTGATCCATGCTCATGGGGTTGGCAACATGATCGTTCCGGACTTGTACCATTAATGACGGACATGGACGTAGCACCGGAGAATGTGTTGAAATTCATTAGGTACAAGTGTAAAAGCCAAAATCCCAACCAATGTGGTACAAACTTGTGTACCTGTTTCAAGCATGGAATCCAGTGTGTTGAGGCTTGTGGAGGATGTCATGGAGTAAGCTGTAAAAACACTGTCAGAGTCGATATCCAAGAATAATTGGTAGCCTACATGAAACAAAAACAGTAAACAATGAGTCAGAATGACTCGAGTTGACTGGTAGCCAATATTTTCGTTTTTTTCCGCCAAAATGGACGCCATCTTGGATTTCGTCATGATTACGTCATCACATCAATTTGGTCCATTGACCCCAGTGAAGAGTAATCATTTTTATAACCTCATGCCAATTTGCATTATCATACCTAGACCAGAAGTGTCTAGAGACTTAAATTTGTTAGCCCTACCCCTCATCTTGATGGATCTTCGATTGGGTCTTGGGGCCGAAATTTCAAAGTGCTGGGAAAAACATTCCCCAAGCAAGGGGATTTTTTTTCTGATGCGCTATGGGGTGTACTGATTCAGAAAAACTAAGAATTATTTTTCCTTTACTTTTTTCCTGCTAAATGTTCATATAGGAGTTATACAACCAGACTAACCAGCCATTTCTTACTTATGAGACACCTCTTTTTATGAACATCAGTACTTCCCGAATCCTATGCTTGTATGCCAGGCGCCAGGCTGGTAGGCAATCGGTAACCATTATTTAACTAGCTGGCGGCTCACCAACCGGCCATATCTGAACGAACCCCTGACGAGATTCGCGCCTTCGATCTCCCACTCCGTGGCTACGCGGTAGAGTATTATATTTTCCAATACAAATGTTCATGTACCTCAATGTAGGAAATGTATGATGTAACTGGAACCACTGTTATATTGACGAGTTATTTCACACAAGTATAAACTTGCAGGTGTGGGACAGACGGACGCTGAAGGAAGAACACCCAGTACCCGTGGGTGTCTTGGCAGGTCATTTTGATGGTATTACATATATAGACTCCAAGGTATGAGATCCGTCGTATTTCTGTCAGTTGGTAGTTGGTACTCCCATTATATCGCAATTCTTGGGATCCAAACCATGAAGTTGTGATAAAGCTGGTCTCTTAAAACGTGGAAAATCATAGAAAGAATAAAAACGTTTTTGAATTTTATTTGGGAAGGCAGTTGGGGGTGCATTTTGATAAATGAACTGGTCCAAATGTAATTTTCTTATTAATTTATTGGTCTAAGAATATCATGCACCTGTCCATGTCAGTTACTTGGTGTTGAATGGATTAATTAATTTTTTTATTAATGTACTACAGTAACTATCTGTATGTAGCATATTGCAGGGTTCCTGCTGTCGGTCGCCAAAGGCGCCAATTGCGACAACAAATAAATATTGGTGCTCAATTTTGTTAATTGATGAAAATATTTGGCGCAACTTTTTAAAAACTATATGGCTCTTAGCACACCATTTTTTAAATTGGCTCCAGTATTTTTCAATTGGCAACAGAAGTGGTGCAGACAAACATTCAGACAGAGGGAACCCTGTATGCTTCAACGTTATCGGAATGCATGATTGTACGCCGCTATGAGTAGGTACTTTACAAGCGTTAGCTAGCTAATTTGTACCATTCTCTTGCTCTAAACTCCCGATATTAAGCTATGGTACTAACTCGTACACGAAACTCACTAATATGAGTATGAAGCTATTAATTAAACTTAAATCAATTGGAATATGTTCATCATTACAAGTAATGTCAGCTATAGTGTCAGCTTACTAGTGCTACAAACCTAATTCTTCAAAAATAGTTATTGAAAAATTTGAAACAAGTATGAAATGTTAGAGCTTTTAGTTTTATTTCTGTTGTGGACTGGTCAGTTTTGTCACTTTTATTGTTATTTCTGTTGTGGACTGGTCAGTTTTGTCACTTTTATTGTTATTTCTGTTGTGGACTGGTCAGTTTTGTCACTTTTATTGTTATTTCTGTTGTGGACTGGTCAGTTTTGTCACTTTTATTGTTATTTCTGTTGTGGACTGGTCAGTTTTGTCACTTTTATTGTTATTTCTGTTGTGGACTGGTCAGTTTTGTCACTTTTATTGTTATTTCTGTTGTGGACTGGTCAGTTTTGTCACTTTTATTGTTATTTCTGTTGTGGACTGGTCAGTTTTGTCACTTTTATTGTTATTTCTGTTGTGGACTGGTCAGTTTTGTCACTTTTATTGTTATTTCTGTTGTGGACTGGTCAGTTTTGTCACTTTTATTGTTATTTCTGTGGTGGACTGGTCAGTTTTGTCACTTTTATTGTTATTTCTGTTGTGGACTGGTCAGTTTTGTCACTTTTATTGTTATTTCTGTTGTGGACTGGTCAGTTTTGTCACTTTTATTGTTATTTCTGTTGTGGACTGGTCAGTTTTGTCACTTTTATTGTTATTTCTGTTGTGGACTGGTCAGTTTTGTCACTTTTATTGTTATTTCTGTTGTGGACTGGTCAGTTTTGTCACTTTTATTGTTATTTCTGTTGTGGACTGGTCAGTTTTGTCACTTTTATTGTTATTTCTGTTGTGGACTGGTCAGTTTTGTCACTTTTATTGTTATTTCTGTTGTGGACTGGTCAGTTTTGTCACTTTTATTGTTATTTCTGTTGTGGACTGGTCAGTTTTGTCACTTTTATTGTTATTTCTGTTGTGGACTGGTCAGTTTTGTCACTTTTATTGTTATTTCTGTTGTGGACTGGTCAGTTTTGTCACTTTTATTGTTATTTCTGTTGTGGACTGGTCAGTTTTGTCACTTTTATTGTTATTTCTGTTGTGGACTGGTCAGTTTTGTCACTTTTATTGTTATTTCTGTTGTGGACTGGTCAGTTTTGTCACTTTTATTGTTATTTCTGTTGTGGACTGGTCAGTTTTGTCACTTTTATTGTTATTTCTGTTGTGGACTGGTCAGTTTTGTCACTTTTATTGTTATTTCTGTTGTGGACTGGTCAGTTTTGTCACTTTTATTGTTATTTCTGTTGTGGACTGGTCAGTTTTGTCACTTTTATTGTTATTTCTGTTGTGGACTGGTCAGTTTTGTCACTTTTATTGTTATTTCTGTTGTGGACTGGTCAGTTTTGTCACTTTTATTGTTATTTCTGTTGTGGACTGGTCAGTTTTGTCACTTTTATTGTTATTTCTGTTGTGGACTGGTCAGTTTTGTCACTTTTATTGTTATTTCTGTTGTGGACTGGTCAGTTTTGTCACTTTTATTGTTATTTCTGTTGTGGACTGGTCAGTTTTGTCACTTTTATTGTTATTCTGTTGTGGACTGGTCAGTTTTGACACTTTTATTGTTATTTCTGTTGTGGACTGGTCAGTTTGTCACTTTTATTGTTATTTCTGTTGTGGACTGGTCAGTTTTGTCACTTTTATTGTTATTTCTGTTGTGGACTGGTCAGTTTTGTCACTTTTATTGTTATTTCTGTGTGGACTGGTCAGTTTTGTCACTTTTATTGTTATTTCTGTTGTGGACTGGTCAGTATTGTCACATTTATTGTTATTTCTGTTGTGGACTGGTCAGTTTTGTCACTTTTATTGTTATTTCTGTTGTGGACTGGTCAGTTTTGTCACTTTTATTGTTATTTCTGTTGTGGACTGGTCAGTTTTGTCACTTTTATTGTTATTTCTGTTGTGGACTGGTCAGTTTTGTCACTTTTATTGTTATTTCTGTTGTGGATGGTCAGTATTGTCACTATGTTGTGGACTGGTCAGTTTTGTCACTTTATTGTTATTTCTGTTGTGGACTGGTCAGTATTGTCACTTTATTGTTATTTCTGTTGTGGACTGGTCAGTTTTGTCACTTTTATGTTATTTCTGTTGTGGACTGGTCAGTTTTGTCACTTTTATTGTTATTTCTGTTGTGGACTGGTCAGTATTGTCACTTTTATTGTTATTTCTGTTGTGGACTGGTCAGTTTTGTCACTTTTATTGTTATTTCTGTTGTGGACTGGTCAGTTTTGTCACTTTTATTGTTATTTCTGTTGTGGACTGGTCAGTTTTGTCACTTTTATTGTTATTTCTGTGGTGGACTGGTCAGTTTTGACACTTTTATTGTTATTTCTGTTGTGGACTGGTCAGTATTGTCACTTTTATTGTTATTGTTGTGGATGGTCAGTTTTGTCACTTTTATTGTTATTTCTGTTGTGGACTGGTCAGTATTGTCACTTTTATTGTTATTTCTGTTGTGGACTGGTCAGTTTTGTCACTTTTATTGTTATTTCTGTTGTGGACTGGTCAGTTTTGTCACTTTTATTGTTATTTCTGTTGTGGACTGGTCAGTTTGTCACTTTATTGTATTTCTGTTGTGGACTGGTCAGTATTGTCACTTTTATTGTTATTTCTGTTGTGGATGGTCAGTTTGTCACTTTTATTGTTATTTCTGTTGGGATGGTCAGTTTTGTCACTTTTATTGTTATTTCTGTTGTGGACTGGTCAGTTTTGTCACTTTTATTGTTATTTCTGTTGTGGACTGGTCAGTATGTCACTTTTATTGTTATTTCTGTTGTGGACTGGTCAGTTTTGTCACTTTTATTGTTATTTCTGTTGTGGACTGGTCAGTTTTGTCACTTTTATTGTTATTTCTGTTGTGGACTGGTCAGTTTTGTCACTTTTATTGTTATTTCTGTTGTGGACTGGTCAGTTTTGTCACTTTTATTGTTATTTCTGTTGTGGACTGGTCAGTTTTGTCACTTTTATTGTTATTTCTGTTGTGGACTGGTCAGTTTTGACACTTTTATTGTTATTTCTGTTGTGGACTGGTCAGTTTTGCCACATTTATTGTTATTTCTGTTGTGGACTGGTCAGTATTGTCACTTTATTGTTTTCTGTTGTGGACTGGTCAGTTTTGTCACTTTTATTGTTATTTCTGTTGTGGACTGGTCAGTTTTGTCACTTTTATTGTTATTTCTGTTGTGGACTGGTCAGTTTTGTCACTTTTATTGTTATTTCTGTTGTGGACTGGTCAGTTTTGTCACTTTTATTGTTATTTCTGTTGTGGACTGGTCAGTTTTGTCACTTTTATTGTTATTTCTGTTGTGGACTGGTCAGTTTTGACACTTTTATTGTTATTTCTGTTGTGGACTGGTCATTTTTGTCACTTTTATTTTAATTTCATCCCCTCGACCCTTAATTTTTATCAACTAAATCTCCTGAACCAAGAAATAAAAAACATCTGGCCTAAATGTGTAATAAAATGCTGCTCTAAACAGACAGAATGCATCCTATTATTCATTGACCAAATGCATCAGAATTATTCTTCCATTCAGTGAAATTAATATTCAATTCCAATTAATTTGTTGATTTACAGAAAAAAACAAAATGTATGTATCCATTTAGATTGATGAATTGCCCTCCCCCATTTAAATTGTTGATTTAATCTGTACATAATTCTGTGTTTTCATGTACAGGGAGATGCTAGATATCTGCTGTCTAACTCAAAAGATCAAACAATGAAGCTATGGGATATACGAATGTTTTCTTCCCATAATGCAGTAGAACGAACTAAGAAGGCGGTTTCTAAGCAACGATGGGACTATCGGTGGCAACAAGTGCCTAAGAAAAGTATGGCTGGTGTTTTTTTTTAAAATGAGAAAAAAATCTTGTTTACTTGCATTTCATTGTACTCATTCATTGTTGTTATTTAGTTTAAATATTATTTATTTCTGTTTTTTTCTGTAAACAAGACATGAACATTTTACATATAAATTAACAGCAGTAGACTGAAAGGGATTAGAATGACAGAAAACTCGCGAAGGTGTGTTATTGGCAAGTACACTCCCAAAGACACAGATCCAAAAATATATTGCATGGTTTAGTCAGATTGAAAAATGGTACAAGTCGAAAGCCAGATTTTCACTCAGATATTTGTAAGAGATTTATTTAATAGGTTGTTTTAAACAATTGTAGTATCAGGACATTCTTTACAATTTCAACCTAGTTCTTAACCCTTTCCTTCATAGAGATTTAGGTTAATATACTATTATATCTCCATACAAACGACAGTCATTTAGCTATCATGCAGTGGATAAGTAGTCGCCATATTTATCCCACCTCCATAGATATTACTGGGACTACATGAGATTTGGGCCTAAATTATGAACAGTGATTTGGCTACTACATTGTCATGTATGTGGTATTGGTAATGGCGTCAACAGGTGCTTCTATGAGGGAATGGTTTATTATGAACATTGGTTTGGCTACTACATTGTCATGTATGTCGTATTGGTAATGGCGTAAACAGGTGCTTCTATGAGGGAATGGTTTATTATGAACATTGGTTTGGCTACTACATTGTCATGTATGTCGTATTGGTAATGGCGTAAACAGGTGCTTCTATGAGGGAATGGTTTATTATGAACATTGGTTTGGCTACTACATTGTCATGTATGTCGTATTGGTAATGGCGTAAACAGGTGCTTCTATGAGGGAATGGTTTATTATGAACATTGGTTTGGCTACTACATTGTCATGTATGTCGTATTGGTAATGGCGTAAACAGGTGCTTCTATGAGGGAATGGTTTATTATGAACATTGGTTTGGCTACTACATTGTCATGTATGTCGTATTGGTAATGGCGTAAACAGGTGCTTCTATGAGGGAATGGTTTATTATGAACATTGGTTTGGCTACTACATTGTCATGTATGTCGTATTGGCGTAAACAGGTGCTTCTATGAGGGAATGGTTTATTATGAACATTGGTTTGGCTACTACATATCAATGTATGTTGTATTGGTAATGGTGTCAAGAGGTGCTACTATGAGGGAAAGGTTTATTATGAACATTAGTTTGGCTACTACATTGTCATGTATGTCGTATTGGTAATGGCATGAAGAGGTGCTACTATGAGGGAAAGGGTTAACAAAGCAAATGAGTCTATGCCTATCTGTGTTTCTCTGTTACATCCATTATTATAGTAAAGGTATTGGTATCCATAAAACAAGTGCATGTTTTCTCCCAATGTATTCCTGACCAGCATCATTCCATTGCTTTTTAATAAAATATTGTTTGGAGCCAGATTGATCTAATCATCTACTTTACCATCCGATTAGCGCATTGGTTAGCGCGCTCGCTTCTCACCAATGCAAACCGGGTTCAATCCTCGGAACGGGAAGTATGTGAGATGGTACGATGGTCGCCAGATCGGACAGGTGGGTTTTCTCCGGGTACTCCGGTTTCCTCCCACACAAATGACCACATTTACGCTTTCATCCGCGCCAACAAGAGTGATTAATATAAGTTGTTAGAACTTGCTTCGCAATCGTTGTCAAATAAATAAAGTTTAAACTTTACCATTACAGTGGACAAAAGTCGGCGCCTGGATGGAGACACTTCGGTGATGACTTACAAAGGTCACTCTGTACTACACACATTGATTCGCTGTCACTTCTCCCCGGAATTCAGTACAGGGCAGAGATATGTGTATACTGGCTGTGCCTTGGGCAGGCTGATTAGTGAGTACAGTCCATGTTTGAGATAATTTTTACTCATTTTTACTTTGATATGAATATTAGCCTATTGCTTGCAGTTATTTGCCTACCACCCAGTTTGAATAACGTTTGCTGGTTTGATACAGCCACTCGTTCGTATTTCAACCAGTTCCTGAGAAAATAACGCATGCGCACTCGGTGCTAGTTTGTTTACTTCCTGTAGCATCTCAGTGTGTCAAATTTAACAGATAACAGATGTTTGTAGTTTCGTGATCATATTTCAATCACTTTCAGTCGATGAGATTCATTCCGGATAAATGGAGAACAAACAGTATTTTGATTGTTAAATGTTCAAATTCATATCGAAGTAATAAAGACGTTATTACGTGGCTAGCTTCATATAAGCCTAGGTATCAACCAGAGGTAACTTGATATCAGCCTGAAACCAAGATATGAAGTTACCTCAGTTCCATACCTAGGCTGATATGAAACTAGCCGCTTAATAACCTCTAACTAAAACCCATCCAAACAATGATTTCTATCGCTATCAGAAAAATCATGTCATAATTAACACCGAACGAGAGACTGCCTAATTAACATCGATTGAGATAGAGATAACTGTGTTTGCCACTTCCGTGGATAGTTTGTACAGACATGTTTACATGTACCTGTTAATGGTATCTCAGTCAGATCTGGTATCTCAGTTAGATCTGGTATCTCAGTCAGATCTGGTATCTCAGTCAGACCTGGTATCTCAGTCAGATCTGGTATCTCAGTCAGATCTGGTATCTCAGTCAGATCTGGTATCTCAGTCAGATCTGGTATCTCAGTCAGATCTGGTATCTCGGTCAGACCTGGTATCTCGGTCAGATCTGGTATCTCGGTCAGATCTGGTATTTCAGTCAGATCTGGTATAGATCTGGTATCTCAGTCAGATCTGGTATTGATCTGGTATCTCAGTCAGATCTGGTATCTTGGTCAGATCTGGTATCTCAGTCAGATCTGGTATAGATCTGGTATCTCAGTCAGGTCTGGTATCTCGGTCAGATCTGGTATCTCAGTCAGATCTGGTATCTCAGTCAGATCATATCTCAGTCAGATCTGGTATCTCAGTCAGATCTGGTATAGATCTGGTATCTCAGTCAGATCTGGTATAGATCTGGTATCTCAGTCAGACCTGGTATCTCAGTCAGATCTGGTATCCCAGTCAGATCTGGTATCTCAGTCAGGTCTGGTATCTCAGTCAGATCTGGTATCTCAATCAGATCTGGTATCTCAGTCAGATCTGGTATCTCAGTCAGGTCTGGTATCTCAGTCAGATCTGGTATAGATCTGGTATCTCAGTCAGATCTGGTAACTCAATCAGATTTGGTATCTCAGTTAGATCTGGTATCTCAATCAGATCTGGTATCTCAGTCAGATCTGGTATCTCAATCAGATCTGGTATCTCAATCAGATCTGGTATCTCAGTTAGATCTGGTATCTCAGTCAGATCTGGTATCTCAATCAGATCTGGTATCTCAGTCAGATCTGGTATCTCAGTCAGATCTGGTATCTCAGTTAGATCTGGTATCTCAGTCAGATCTCGCATGTGAGCTAATGTGTTTCTAGCTTGATTGCTTATTAATCTGTCTGGTTGCCCTCACTTGTATTGACTCCATACAAATTCACTGGTTATCTCAAAATTGGGTCGAAATCCCATTTCAAATTTCGTTAAGTCAAATTTTCCGTTCTATCAAATTCCTTCAGTATATATGTGCAGTATTTCACTCGTTATGTCAATGTGCCAGTTTGTCGCCGAAGTTCGGCTTTCGACTTTATTTCACCAAATTAATTTTATCAAAGATGTACCACCGTGTGTGTGCAAACAATGGCCAATTAACCAATAGTTGTATAAACGGCTCATCGTAATAATTATTAATTTTAATTAATATTTTATTAGTTTGTTTTGTTTTCTAAATAATATATATCCGCATAAGTAAACTTAACTTCACCATTGGTTTAAACATATTTAATTGTTGTACAGTACATAATTACATATATATTGTGGATTAAATCGAAAGCAAATATTATCTCCAATATTCACAATATGTTAATTGTTAGTTTGTTGCATATTTGCCCTCTATGTTGTTTGCCAAAGTCTTTAAATGTATCCAGAATGAAATGGGTTAAGCAGCCACCTATACTAATCAGCCATTTTCTGTGATTCCCTTAGCTGGCTGCTTAAGACAGGTTTGACTGTAATCAGATAACGTCTGTTAGTTTGTTACCTATATTGCTCTCTATTAACCCATTTCATTCTGGATACCGTTCAATCAATATTTGCAAAGAATATAGAGCCAGATCAGCTGCCATGGAACGTGCCGTCTGTTCAGGCTCGATGCTGTTTGCTAAGACACTTGGCTATGTAGCAAACAACATAGATCCTGATCAGCATGCAGCATCACGCTGCGGCTGATATAGATCTATGTTGTTTGCCAAAGTCTTTAAATGTATCCAGAATGAAATGGGTTAAGCAGCCACCTATGCTAATCAGCCATTTTCTGTGAGTCCCTTAGCTGGCTGTTTAAGACAGGTTTGACTGTAATCCGATAACGTCTGTATTCGGACGTTCCTCATCTATAAGTATTGTAGGGTGTTGGAGCTGATATCTTCATTGCTTTCAGTTTATGACACTCTGACTGGCCAGATCGTCAGGAAGTTGGAAGGCCATAGGCAATGTGTGAGAGACGTCTCCTGGCATCCGTACGAAAATAACATCATCACCACTTCTGTAAGTACTAACTTGGTTTGAAAACTACTTGCGTTTAAATTATATCGACTGTATATCCAACTGTGAAATCTCTAGACGTTATATGGTGTAGATCACTATCTATTCCTTTCTGTTTTAATTTTACGAAAGAACGCACAGATGAATTAAAGATTTAGTTAAGTATAAAGTTTAAACTTTATTTATTTTACAACTATTGCGCGGATGAAAGCGTATATGTGGTCATTTGTGTGGGAGGAAACCGGAGTCGCCAGCGAAAACCCACCTGTCCGATCTGGCAACCACCATACCGTCTCGCATGCTTCCCGGTCCGAGGATCGAACCCAGGTTGCATTGGTGAGAAGCGAGCGTGCTAACCATTGCGCTAATCGGACAGCCAGTTAAGTATAAGTGATTGTTGTCAACATTTTCTGATTGCAAATTTGAGTTTACACACATGCAAATTTAAACTTTTGCAATAAAATTGCACATGGGCAAGATGTGGCTAAAATGTTCACATGAATATTAAGTGATATACAGTAAGACTATATAGATTAGGTGATATACAGTAAGACTATAGATTGAGTGATATACAGTAAGACTATAGATTGAGTGATATACAGTAAGACTATAGATTAAGTGATATACAGTAAGACTATAGATTGAGTGATACACAGTAAGACTATAGATTAAGTGATAAGACTATAGATTAAGTGATATACAGTATGACTATAGATTAAGTGATATACAGTAAGACTATAGATTAGGTGATATACAGTAAGACTATAGATTAGGTGATACTATAGATTAAGTGATATACAGTAAGACTATAGATTGAGTGATATACAGTAAGACTATAGATTGAGTGATATACAGTATGACTATAGATTAAGTGATATACAGTAAGACTATAGATTAAGTGATATACAGTAAGATTATAGATTAGGTGATACGACTATAGATTAAGTGATATACAGTAAGACTATAGATTAGGTGATATACAGTAAGACTATAGATTAGGTGATATACAGTAAGACTATAGATTAGGTGATACGACTATAGATTAAGTGATATACAGTAAGACTAGATTAAGTGATATACAGTAAGACTATAGATTAGTGATATACAGTAAGACTATAGATTAAGTGATATACAGTAAGACTATAGATTAAGTGATATACAGTAAGACTATAGATTAAGTGATAAGACTATAGATTAGGTGATATACAGTAAGACTATAGATTAGGTGATATACAGTAAGACTATAGATTAGGTGATACGACTATAGATTAAGTGATATACAGTAAGACTAGATTAAGTGATATACAGTAAGACTATAGATTAAGTGATATACAGTAAGACTATAGATTAAGTGATATACAGTAAGACTATAGATTAAGTGATATACAGTAAGACTATAGATTAAGTGATATACAGTAAGACTATAGATTAAGTGATATACAGTAAGACTATAGATTAAGTGATATACAGTAAGATTATAGATTAAGTGATAAGACATAGATTAAGTGATAAGACTATAGATTAGGTGATATACAGTAAGACTATAGATTAAGTGATATACAGTAAGACTAGATTAAGTGATATACAGTAAGACTATAGATTAAGTGATATACAGTAAGACTATAGATTAAGTGATATACAGTAAGACTATAGATTAAGTGATATACAGTAAGACTATAGATTAAGTGATATACAGTAAGACTATAGATTAAGTGATAAGACTATAGATTAAGTGATATACAGTAAGACTATAGATTAAGTGATATACAGTAAGACTATAGATTAAGTGATATACAGTAAGACTATAGATTAAGTGATATACAGTAAGACTATAGATTAAGTGATATACAGTAAGACTATAGATTAAGTGATATACAGTAAGATTATAGATTAAGTGATAAGACATAGATTAAGTGATAAGACTATAGATTAGGTGATATACAGTAAGACTATAGATTAGGTGATATACAGTAATACTATAGATTAAGTGATATACAGTAAGACTATAGATTAAGTGATATACAGTAAGACTAGATTAAGTGATATACAGTAAGACTATAGATTAAGTGATATACAGTAAGACTATAGATTAAGTGATATACAGTAAGACTATAGATTAAGTGATATACAGTAAGACTATAGATTAAGTGATAAGACTATAGATTAAGTGATATACAGTAAGACTATAGATTAAGTGATATACAGTAAGACTATAGATTAAGTGATAAGACTATAGATTAAGTGATATACATTAAGACTATAGATTAAGTGATATACAGTAAGACTATAGATTAAGTGATAAGACTATAGATTAAGTGATATACAGTAAGACTATAGATTAAGTGATATACAGTAAGACTATAGATTAAGTGATACGACTATAGATTAAGTGATATACAGTAAGACTATAGATTAAGTGATATACAGTAAGACTATAGATTAAGTGATAAGACTATAGATTAAGTGATATACAGTAAGACTATAGATTAAGTGATATACAGTAAGACTATAGATTAAGTGATAAGACTATAGATTAAGTGATATACAGTAAGACTATAGATTAAGTGATATACAGTAAGACTATAGATTAAGTGATATACAGTAAGACTATAGATTAGGTGATATACAGTAAGATTATAGATTAAGTGATATACAGTAAGACTATAGATTAAGTGATATACAGTAAGATTATAGATTAAGTGATATACAGTAAGACTATAGATTAGGTGATATACAGTAAGACTATAGATTGAGTGATATACAGTAAGACTATAGATTAGGTGATATACAGTAAGACTATAGATTGAGTGATATACAGTAAGACTATAGATTGAGTGATATACAGTAAGACTATAGATTAGGTGATATACAGTAAGACTATAGATTGAGTGATATACAGTAAGACTATAGATTAGGTGATATACAGTAAGACTATAGATTAGGTGATATACAGTAAGACTATAGATTAAGTGATATACAGTAAGACTATAGATTAAGTGATATACAGTAAGATTATAGATTAAGTGATATACAGTAAGACTATAGATTAAGTGATATACAGTAAGATTATAGATTAAGTGATATACAGTAAGATTATAGATTAAGTGATATACAGTAAGATTATAGATTAAGTGATATACAGTGATATACAGTGATATACAGTAAGACTATAGATTAAGTGATATACAGTAAGACTATAGATTAGGTGATATACAGTAAGACTATAGATTAGGTGATATACAGTAAGACTATAGATTAAGTGATATACAGTAAGACTATAGATATACAGTAAGACTATAGATTAAGTGATATACAGTAAGACTATAGTATACAGTAAGACTATAGATTAGGTGATATACAGTAAGACTATAGATTAAGTGATATACAGTAAGACTATAGATTAGGTGATATACAGTAAGACTATAGATTAAGTGATATACAGTAATACTATAGATTAAGTGATATACAATACAGTAATACTATAGATTAAGTGATATACAGTAAGACTATAGATTAGGTGATATACAGTAAGACTATAGATTAAGTGATATACAGTAAGACTATTGATTAGTTTGTTAGTTTATGATTATTATTGAGCAGAAAATATTTAGAAGATTGTGGCATGTTTCACAAAAATATGACCACATATTACCGTTAATCTACAGTACGGTACTATCTAAATATTGACCAATCACAGTAGGTTTGTTGTTATTTTGTAAAATTTGCTTTGGCTCGATTGCGAAACCAATATCTTTCAACTTGAAACTGATCACTCTCGAGACCCCATATCTCGGTGCAATGCCACTGTCGAGTGATTGTGTGCAGTTACAGTGTTGTGTACAATAATATTGTTTATTCTACGTTACAGTGCTGAATGCCTGTGATTGTGTTTTTATTCTGTGTTACAGTGGGACGGCTCTTTACGTAAGTGGGAGTACAAGTCCCTAGATGAATTCGAAGAAGGCGAGATAGAATGTTTGAGCAGTTCAGATGACAATAGTGATGGATATTTGCGACGCAGTAGTCGCATCAGGAGTAAAGCCCGCAGTATATGTAAAAAGAGACAGAGACAGGAGAGCTGGTGTCAAAATACAGATAACAAATTTCGACGCTTATTTGATTGATTGATATTGCAGAAGCGAAGAATTGTTCTTGCTAGAATGCCATTGACAATATACCAGTACTAATAATGCACAGAAAGGCTAGACAATGATGGCAGGGCCATACTGTGTGCTGTTTACGGATGGTTACATTAATCAACTGAATTCACAATGGTTACATTAACCCTTTCCTTCATAGAGATTTAGGTTAATATACTATTATATCTCCATACAAACGACAGCCATTTAGCTATCATGCAGTGGATAAGTAGTCGCTATATCTATCCCACCTCCATAGATATTACTGGGACTTCATAGAGATTTAGGTTAATATACTATTATATCTCCATACAAACGACAGCCATTTAGCTATCATGCAGTGGATAAGTAGTCATCATATCTATCCCACCTCCATAGATATTACTGGGACTACATAGAGATTTAGGTTAATATACTATTATATCTCCATACAAACGACAGCCATTTAGCTATCATGCAGTGGATAAGTAGTCATCATATCTATCCCACCTCCATAGATATTACTGGGACTTCATAGAGATTTAGGTTAAAATACTATTATATCTCCATACAAACGACAGCCATTTAGTTATCATGCAGTGGATAAGTAGTCGCTATATCTATCCCACCTCCATAGATATATTACTGAGACTACATGAGATTTAGGTTAGTATACTATTATATCTGCATACAAACGACAGCCATTTAGCTATCATGCAGTGGATAAGTAGTCGTCATATCTATCCCACCTCCATAGATATTACTGGGACTAAATAGAGATTTAGGTTAATATACTATTATATCTGCATACAAATGACAGCCATTTAGCTATCATGCAGTGGATACGTAGTCTTTCTTTCATTCTAATCCCTTTCAGTCTATTGCTATTAATTTATATGTAAAATGTTAATTCTGTTATGTACATGTAAAATACTGAAATAAATAATTGTGATTTTCGTACACTAATCTCCAGATATAAACGATGTTGCAGATGCTGCAGTCTGGTGCACTATTACAAAAATCTCCATTGATTAATCTACTATTAAAGCGACATTACATCGCAATAAGCAAATAAAATGCATTTTTCACGTATAAATAAATGCATTGCTACTACAAATTCTTCCGAATACTTTCGAACAACAGTGAATCAATAAACAGTCTTTTTGTGGTCTACAAATTATACCATATAATAGGAAATTACATTCTGCAGAAAGTTTCATTTTCATTGATGTAATGTCGCTTTAATGAAATTCCAGGACATATTTGACTGTTATTTTTATCATTAGCATTCAAAGAGTTAAAATCGAACTATTATAGTACATAGGGATTAGTTTGATTAGGAACATGTCTAGGGATTAGGAACATGTCTAGGGATTAGTTTGATTAAGAACATGTCTAGGGATTAGGAACATGTCTAGGGATTAGGAACATGTCTAGGGATTAGGAACATGTCTAGGGATTAGGAACATGTCTAGGGATTAGGAACATGTCTAGGGATTAGTTTGATTAAGAACATGTCTAGGGATTAGGAACATGTCTAGGGATTAGGAACATGTCTAGGGATTAGTTTGATTAAGAACATGTCTAGGGATTAGTTTGATTAAGAACATGTCTAGGGATTAGTTTGATTAAGAACATGTCTAGGGATTAGTTTGATTAGGAACATGTCTAGGGATTAGTTTGATTAGGAACATGTCTAGGGATTAGGAACATGTCTAGGGATTAGGAACATGTCTAGGGATTAGTTTGATTAGGAACATGTCTAGAGATTAGTTTGATTAAGAACATGTCTAGAGATTAGTTTGATTAGGAACATGTCTAGGGATTAGTTTGATTAAGAACATGTCTAGGGATTAGTTTGATTAGGAACATGTCTAGGGATTAGTTTGATTAGGAACATGTCTAGAGATTAGTTTGATTAGGAACATGTCTAGGGATTAGTTTGATTAAGAACATGTCTAGGGATTAGTTTGATTAGGAACATGTCTAGGGATTAGTTTGATTAAGAACATGTCTAGGGATTAGTTTGATTAAGAACATGTCTAGGGATTAGTTTGATTAAGAACATGTCTAGGGATTAGTTTGATTAAGAACATGTCTAGGGATTAGTTTGATTAAGAACATGTCTAGGGATTAGTTTGATTAGGAACATGTCTAGGGATTAGTTTGATTAGGAACATGTCTAGGGATTAGTTTGATTAAGAACATGTCTAGAGATTAGTTTGATTAGGAACATGTCTAGGGATTAGGAACATGTCTAGTTAAAACTGAAAGGCAGATGATAATTACGTTAGATATTCAGTTATTGTATATATATTTGGTTATCTTGCCTTGTTTATGTGATATGATAAAGTATTTCGATTTCGTATTCATGTTTGCAATATTGTTAAAACAAAATATTTTATGTAATCATTTCAGAAAGTAATTGCTATCGGGCTGTGCGTTTTGAAAAATATGAATGGTGAATTATGCAAATTGTTTCATTTTTGTTGTATGTATGTAGGGTGTTTTATGTTCTTACTAGCTATATTTTGATGTATTTATATTTCAATGTAGCAGGTATTGCCTGCACTTATTAAACCTTTCGCATGTAAGCCCTACTTTCTATGAAATATATTACACATTTGTTATCTGCCCATTTCGCCTACAGCATGGTATGGGTTAATGTTCACAATTATCTATAGCTAACATGTTTATAAATACGTTATTTGCACATTTGACCAATTACGCTGCAGAGTTTTTGAACTATGATATATGGATACAGATATTCATAACATTACCAAAGTTACAAATGTAACCACCACTCCCGTGCTATTGTATAATCAAAATATGTCTGTAATCTAAGTATTGCTGCATATGTGATAATTACATAATGTCTGTAATCTTGGTATTGCTGCATATGTGATAATTACATAATGTCTGTAATCTAAGTATTGCTGCATATGTGATAATTACATAATGTCTGTAATCTTGGTATTGCTGCATATGTGATAATTACATAATGTCTGTAATCTAAGTATTGCTGCATATGTGATAATTACATAATGTCTGTAATCTAAGTATTGCTGCATATGTGATAATTACATAATGTCTGTAATCTTGGTATTGCTGCATATGTGATAATTACATAATGTCTGTAATCTAAGTATTGCTGCATATGTGATAATTACATAATGTCTGTAATCTTGGTATTGCTGCATATGTGATAATTACATAATGTCTGTAATCTTGGTATTGCTGCATATGTGATAATTACATAATGTCTGTAATCTAAGTATTGCTGCATATGTGATAATTACATAATGTCTGTAATCTTGGTATTGCTGCATATGTGATAATTACATAATGTGTGTAATCTAAGTATTGCTGCATATGTGATAATTACATAATGTCTGTAATCTTGGTATTGCTGCATATGTGATAATTACATAATGTGTGTAATCTTGGTATTGCTGCATATGTGATAATTACATGTGTGTAATCTTGGTATTGCTGCATATGTGATAATTACATAATGTCTGTAATCTTGGTATTGCTGCATATGTGATAATTACATAATGTCTGTAATCTAAGTATTGCTGCATATGTGATACTTACATAATGTCTGTAATCTAAGTATTGCTGCATATGTGATAATTACATAATGTCTGTAATCTTGGTATTGCTGCATATGTGATAATTACATAATGTCTGTAATCTAAGTATTGCTGCATATGTGATAATTACATAATGTCTGTAATCTTGGTATTGCTGCATATGTGATAATTACATAATGTGTGTAATCTTGGTATTGCTGCATATGTGATAATTACATAATGTCTGTAATCTTGGTATTGCTGCATATGTGATAATTACATAATGTCTGTAATCTAAGTATTGCTGCATATGTGATAATTACATAATGTCTGTAATCTAAGTATCTGCTGCATATGTGATAATTACATAATGTCTGTAATCTTGGTATTGCTGCATATGTGATAATTACATAATGTCTGTAATCTAAGTATTGCTGCATATGTGATAATTACATAATGTCTGTAATCTTGGTATTGCTGCATATGTGATAATTACATAATGTCTGTAATCTAAGTATTGCTGCATATGTGATAATTACATAATGTCTGTAATCTTGGTATTGCTGCATATGTGATAATTACATAATGTCTGTAATCTAAGTATTGCTGCATATGTGATAATTACATAATGTCTGTAATCTTGGTATTGCTGCATATGTGATAATTACATAATGTCTGTAATCTTGGTATTGCTGCATATGTGATAATTACATAATGTCTGTAATCTAAGTATTGCTGCATATGTGATAATTACATAATGTCTGTAATCTTGGTATTGCTGCATATGTGATAATTACATAATGTGTGTAATCTAAGTATTGCTGCATATGTGATAATTACATAATGTCTGTAATCTTGGTATTGCTGCATATGTGATAATTACATAATGTGTGTAATCTTGGTATTGCTGCATATGTGATAATTACATGTGTGTAATCTTGGTATTGCTGCATATGTGATAATTACATAATGTCTGTAATCTTGGTATTGCTGCATATGTGATAATTACATAATGTCTGTAATCTAAGTATTGCTGCATATGTGATACTTACATAATGTCTGTAATCTAAGTATTGCTGCATATGTGATAATTACATAATGTCTGTAATCTTGGTATTGCTGCATATGTGATAATTACATAATGTCTGTAATCTAAGTATTGCTGCATATGTGATAATTACATAATGTCTGTAATCTTGGTATTGCTGCATATGTGATAATTACATAATGTGTGTAATCTTGGTATTGCTGCATATGTGATAATTACATAATGTCTGTAATCTTGGTATTGCTGCATATGTGATAATTACATAATGTCTGTAATCTAAGTATTGCTGCATATGTGATAATTACATAATGTCTGTAATCTAAGTATTGCTGCATATGTGATAATTACATAATGTCTGTAATCTTGGTATTGCTGCATATGTGATAATTACATAATGTCTGTAATCTAAGTATTGCTGCATATGTGATAATTACATAATGTCTGTAATCTTGGTATTGCTGCATATGTGATAATTACATAATGTCTGTAATCTAAGTATTGCTGCATATGTGATAATTACATAATGTCTGTAATCTTGGTATTGCTGCATATGTGATAATTACATAATGTGTGTAATCTAAGTATTGCTGCATATGTGATACTTACATAATGTCTGTAATCTTGGTATTGCTGCATATGTGATAATTACATAATGTCTGTAATCTAAGTATTGCTGTATATGTGATAATTACATAATGTCTGTAATCTTGGTATTGCTGCATATGTGATAATTACATAATGTCTGTAATCTAAGTATTGCTGCATATGTGATAATTACATAATGTCTGTAATCTAAGTATTGCTGCATATGTGATAATTACATAATGTTTGTAATCTAAGTATTGCTGCATATGTGATAATTACATAATGTCTGTAATCTTGGTATTGCTGCATATGTGATAATTACATAATGTCTGTAATCTAAGTATTGCTGCATATGTGATAATTACATAATGTCTGTAATCTTGGTATTGCTGCATATGTGATAATTACATAATGTCTGTAATCTAAGTATTGCTGCATATGTGATAATTACATAATGTCTGTAATCTTGGTATTGCTGCATATGTGATAATTACATAATGTCTGTAATCTTGGTATTGCTGCATATGTGATAATTACATAATGTCTGTAATCTGGTATTGCTGCATATGTGATAATTACATAATGTCTGTAATCGAAGTATTGCTGCATATGTGATAATTACATAATGTCTGTAATCTTGGTATTGCTGCATATGTGATAATTACATAATGTCTGTAATCTAAGTATTGCTGCATATGTGATAATTACATAATGTCTGTAATCGAAGTATTGCTGCATATGTGATAATTACATAATGTCTGTAATCTTAAGTATTGCTGCATATGTGATAATTACATAATGTCTGTAATCTTGGTATTGCTGCATATTACTGGGTTAGGTTAAAGTTAATAAAGGGATGTCTATAGTCGACTGGTTACTGTCGTTGGAATTCAATCGTTTGCCCGTGAATGTTGATGCCATTAATTTCATGTGTGTTGTACAGGGCGACATATTCTGTTCTAGTAAGTCTGTCGGTTTAAATTAAAGCGCAGAACAATTTGTTTTATTTGTAAAGCTGCTCAAGATTGTATGTTGATGTACCTTTCAGAAATATCCCCTAATAAGCAGTAAAAATATGTTGTTACGTTTCTTCTTGTATCTCTGTAACCGTAACCCATTCCCACATGAAGCTGCACTGATTGTTTGGCTGGTAACCGTAACCCATTCCCACATGAAGCTGCACTGTTTGTTTGGCTGGTAACCGTAACCATTTCCCACATGAAGATGCACTGATTGTGTGGCTGGTAACCCATTCCCACATGAAGCTGCACTGATTGTGTGGCTGGTAACTGTAACCCATTCCCACATGAAGCTGCACTGATTGTGTGGCTGGTAACCCATTCCCACATGAAGCTGCACCGATTGTGTGGCTGGTAACCGTAACCCATTCCCACATGAAGCTGTACCGATTGCGTGGTTGGTAACCCATTCCCACATGAAGCTGCACTGATTGTGTGGCTGATAACCCATTCCCACATGAAGCTGCTCCGATTGTGTGGCTGGTAACCGTAACCCATTCCCACATGAAGCTATACCGATTGTGTGGCTGATAACCCATTCCCACATGAAGCTGCACCGATTGTGTGGCTGGTAACCGTAACCCATTCACACATGAAGCTGCACCGATTGTGTGGCTGGTAACCGTAACCCATTCCCACATGAAGCTGCACCGATTGTGTGGCTGGTAACCCATTCCCACTTGAAGCTGTACCGATTGTGTGGCTGGTAACCCATTCCCACATGAAGCTGTACCGATTGTGTGGCTGGTAACCGTAACCCATTCACACATGAAGCTGCATCGATTGTGTGGCTGGTAACCGTAACCCATTCCCACATGAAGCTGCACCGATTGTGTGGCTGGTAAACGTAACCCATTCCCACATGAAGCTGCACTGATTGTGTGGCTGGTAAACGTAACCCATTCCCACATGAACCTGCACTGATTGTGTGGCTGGTAACCCATTCCCACATGAAGCTGCACCGATTTTGTGGTTGGTAACCATAACACATTCCCACATGAAGCTGCACCAATTGTGTGGTTGGTAACGATAACACATTCCCACATGAAGCTGCACTGATTGTGTGGTTGGTAACCATAACCCATTCACACATGAAGCTGCACCGATTGTGTGGCTGGTAACTGTAACCCATTCCCACATGAAGCTGCACCGATTGTGTGGCTGGTAACCGTAACCCATTCCCACATGAAGCTGCACCGATTGTGTGGCTGGTAACCGTAACCCATTCCCACATGAAGCTGCACTGATTTTGTGGCTGGTAATCCTATACAATGCCATTTGTCAACATATATACTACAATATGTATTACATAGAGCCAGTGATCTCGATACCTAATTCTCGATGTATTACATGGAGTCGGAGTTCTCGATACCTAATTCCCGATGTATTACATAGAGCCAGAGATCTCGATACCTAATTCCCGATGTATTACATGGAGTCGGAGGTCTCGATACCTAATTCCCGATGTATTACATAGAGCCAGTGATCTCGATACCTAATTCCCGATGTATTACATGGAGTCGGAGGTCTCGATACCTAATTCCCGATGTATTACATAGAGCCAGTGATCTCGATACCTAATTCCCGATGTATTACATGGAGTCGGAGGTCTCGATACCTAATTCCCGATGTATTACATAGAGCCAGTGATCTCGATACCTAATTCCCGATGTATTACATGGAGTCGGAGGTCTCGATACCTAATTCCCGATGTATTACATGGAGTCGGAGGTCTCGATACCTAATTCCCGATGTATTACATGGAGTCGGAGCTCTCGATACCTAATTCCCGATGTATTACATGGAGTCGGAGATCTCGATACCTAATTCCCGATGTATTACATGGAGTCGGAGATCTGGATACCTAATTCCCATTGTATTACATGGAGTCGGAGATCTCGATACCTAATTCCCGATGTATTACATGGAGTCGGAGATCTCGATACCTAATTCCCGATGTATTACATGGAGTCGGAGATCTCGATACCTAATTCCCGATGTATTACATGGAGTCAGTGAACTCGATACCTAATTCCCGATGTATTACATGGAGTCAGTGATCTCGATACCTAATTCCCGATGTATTACATGGAGTCAGTGAACTCGATACCTAATTCCCGATGTATTACATGGAGTCAATGATCTCGATACCTAATTCCCGATGTATTACATGGAGTCAGTGATCTCGATACCTAATTCCCGATGTATTACATGGAGTCAGTGAACTCGATACCTAATTCCCGATGTATTACATGGAGTCAGTGATCTCGATACCTAATTCCCGATGTATTACATGGAGTCAGTGAACTCGATACCTAATTCCCGATGTATTACATGGAGTCAGTGATCTCGATACCTAATTCCCGATGTATTACATGGAGTCAGTGATCTCGATACCTAATTCCCGATGTATTACATGGAGTCAGTGAACTCGATACCTAATTCCCGATGTATTACATGGAGTCAGTGATCTCGATACCTAATTCCCGATGTACATGTAGTGAGAATGGAAAATGTGGATTTGACTGTGGTTATAAATATATATAATAATATAGCCCATTTAATGACTGGAAACAGTATGACATTATAATATTCTATTGATGACCAATTTATGTACATTTAGTTTATACAAATTTATTTTAGCTCGATTGCGAAACAAGTTCTTATAACTTATATTAATCACTCTCGAGACCTCATTCCTGATGGAATCCATCGCCACGAGGGAGAGAGAAGAGGCAACGTGGAATTTAAATGCATTGCATAAGGGCACAAACGTAACGGCTCCAGCGGGGCTCGAACTCCGGATCTTTCGCACCTGAAGCGAACGCGCATCCACTGCGCTATCACGACTTCCTGTACGATGTACATTTAAAAGACCAGATTGCACTAATACATGCTCAGTTTATTTAAAATAATTTACGCACATTCAATTCTTCGATCGGTGATACTAATCTGCAAAATTTCAACTTATTTCAATTACAATCAAGTTACTAGAATACGGTGGTTGTGGATAAAACCGAATTCGGGATAATATTGATCTAAATAAGGCTAGGATAGTCTATGATTGCATTTCTGTGTGTGTTTTACGTTTATTTATCCTCACTACTGGTTGTCCATATGAGCGACGCCTCCTGAAGAGATTAGTCGTTTTAGAGTTTTGGAGGAAAGTCTCCTCTGGTTCTTTTACGGGCATGGTGTACATCACCAACATGAGACCTGGGTTTAGCGTCCCATCTGAAAGAGTGTTAATTTTATTAGGGTCAAACGGGGGATTGCATTTCATTAAGTAATAATGTCTTTATAATGAGTACAATGTTCTACCTGTGATTTGTACAGGGCCCACTAAGTTTGTTGTGGTAGAGAAGACCACCCACATTTCCTGGGTAGAAAGTAGAATTCAACCTCCGCAAGCGACTGATTTTCTCACATCATTTTTATCGCATGTCCCTGATGGGGAACAAACTTGCGGTAAAAGTGCTAGACCACCCGACCACAGAGGCTCTTAATTAACCTTTATAGAAATAGCGACAATAATTTTGAACAGGAATACAAGTATAAATACAAGGTATAAAGACAATTCAAAGAATTATTGACATACTGGTGTATACATACAAGGTATAACGAACATTCTAAGAATTATTGACACACTAGTGTATATGTAGTAAATACACGGTATAAAGAACAATCTAAGAATCATTGACACACTAGTGTATATGTATTAAATACAAGGTATATATAACAATACAAAGTAGTGACAGACTAATACAGACGGATCTGTAGTCCAGTGGTTAACACGCTGGACTGGTAATCCAGGGATCGCAGGTTCGATCCCCCTGTCTGACCCTAACAAAATTAACAGTTTCAGATGGGACGTTAAACCGAGGTCTCGCGTCGGTGCTTTACACCGTGCACGTAAATGAACTAGAGGAGACTCTGGAATGGGTCTCTGTCTGTATCATTGCACTATTCTCCAAAATCTAAAATGACTAATCTCTTCAGGAGGCGTCGCTCATATGGGTAACCGGTAGCGACGATAAATAAACGTAAAACACACACTGACAGACTAATGTTAGTATGTTAGAATTATAAATTATAAGTATGCATCTGTATAATCGAGGAATCTGCTGACTGAACTTTTCACCCTATATTAGGTCATTGTTTGATATCGATATCTATGATCTGGTTTGTTTGAGTAAGTACACTATTTCCAGGATAGTTGTTATTGCTATATTAACTATTTGTGCTGAAGTTAAATAAAATAAAGAGTTCCATTCTTGTGTTTCAATTGTCTAATAATCGCACGTGATAAAGATTTGAACATCCACTCACAAATCAGAAGTGAAAAAATGTTTCAATCTTGCCAAGGTTAAGGACCCGCCCAGCATATTACTATGCCCAGTTTTAACCAGCTAAACTATGACTAGCCAAACTACGCCCTAATATAACTATATCATCCCATAGCCACCTATATCCACTATATATCCCACCTATATCCACTCTATATCCCCTATATCCACTATATATCCACTATATATCCCCATATATCAACTCTATATCCCCCTATATATCCACTCTATATCCACTATATATCCACTCTATATCCCCCTATATCCACTATATATCCCCATGTGTGCACTCTATATCCACTCTATATCCCCCTATGTCCACTCTATATCCCCCTATATACAATATATCCCCTATATACACTA
>CM026395.1:34214470-34233880 GCA_014843695.1 Archivesica marissinica
GTACTTTGTGTACTTTGTGTACTTTGTGTACTTTGTGTACTTTGTGTACTTTGTACTTTGTGTACTTTGTGTACTTTGTACTTTGTACTTTGTGTACTTTGTGTACTTTTTGTACTTTGTGTACTTTGTACTTTGTACTTTGTGTACTTTGTACTTTGTACTTTGTGTACTTTGTACTTTGTGTACTTTGTACTTTGTACTTTGTGTACTTTGTACTTTGTGTACTTTGTGTACTTTGTACTTTGTACTTTGTACTTTGTGTACTTTGTACTTTGTGTACTTTGTGTACTTTGTACTTTGTACTTTGTACTTTGTGTACTTTGTGTACTTTGTACTTTGTACTTTGTGTACTTTGTGTACTTTGTGTACTTTGTACTTTGTACTTTGTACTTTGTGTACTTTGTGTACTTTGTACTTTGTACTTTGTACTTTGTGTACTTTGTGTACTTTGTACTTTGTACTTTGTACTTTGTGTACTTTGTGTACTTTGTACTTTGTACATTGTGTACTTTGTACTTTGTACTTTGTGTACTTTGTACTTGTGTACTTTGTGTACTTTGTGTACTTTGTGTACTTTGTGTACTTTGTTGTACGTTGTGTACTTTGTGTAGTTTGTACTTTGTGTACTTTGTGTACTTTGTGTACTTTGTGTACTTTGTGTACTTTGTACTTTGTGTACTTTGTGTACTTTGTGTACTTTGTGTACTTTGTGTACTTTGTGTACTTTGTACTTTGTACTTTGTGTACTTTGTGTACTTTGTGTACTTTGTGTACTTTGTACTTCTTTGTACTTTGTGTACTTTGTACTTCTTTGTACTTTGTGTACTTTGTGTACTTTGTACTTCTTTGTACTTTGTGTACTTTGTGTACTTTGTACTTCTTTGTACTTTGTACTTTGTACTTTGTGTACTTTGTGTACTTTGTACTTCTTTGTACTACTTTGTACTTTGTGTACTTTGTACTTCTTTGTACTTTGTGTACTTTGTGTACTTTGTGTACTTTGTACTTTGTACTTTGTACGTTGTGTACTTTGTGTACTTTGTGTGCTTTGTGTACTTTGTACTTTGTACTTTGTGTACTTTGTGTACTTTGTGTACTTTGTGTACTTTGTGTACTTTGTACTTTGTGTACTTTGTACTTTGTACTTTGTGTACTTTGTGTACTTTGTGTACTTTGTGTACTTTGTACTTTGTACGTTGTGTACTTTGTACTTTGTGTACTTTGTGTACTTTGTACTTTGTACTTTGTGTACTTTGTACTTTGTGTACTTTGTGTACTTTGTACTTTGTACCTTGTGTACTTTGTGTACTTTGTAGTTTGTACTTTGTGTACTTTGTACTTTTTGTACTTTGTGTACTTTGTGTACTTTGTTTACTTTGTGTACTTTGTACTTTGTACTTTGTACTTTGTGTACTTTGTGTACTTTGTACTTTGTACTTTGTGTACTTTGTGTACTTTGTGTACTTTGTACTTTGTACTTTGTGTACTTTGTGTACTTTGTACTTTGTGTACTTTGTACTTTGTACTTTGTGTACTTTGTACTTTGTGTACTTTGTACTTTGTACTTTGTGTACTTTGTACTTTGTGTACTTTGTGTACTTTGTACTTTGTACTTTGTACTTTGTGTACTTTGTACTTTGTGTACTTTGTGTACTTTGTGTACTTTGTGTACTTTGTACTTTGTACTTTGTACTTTGTGTACTTTGTGTACTTTGTACTTTGTACTTTGTGTACTTTGTGTACTTTGTGTACTTTGTACTTTGTCTTTGTACTTTGTGTACTTTGTACTTTGTACTTTGTGTACTTTGTACTTTGTGTACTTTGTGTACTTTGTACTTTGTACTTTGTGTACTTTGTGTACTTTGTGTACTTTGTGTACTTTGTACTTTGTGTACTTTGTGTACTTTGTGTACTTTGTACTTTGTACTTTGTGTACTTTGTGTACTTTGTACTTTGTACTTTGTGTACTTTGTACTTTGTACTTTGTGTACTTTGTACTTGTGTACTTTGTGTACTTTGTGTACATTGTGTACTTTTGTGTACTTTGTTGTACGTTGTGTACTTTGTGTAGTTTGTACTTTGTGTACTTTGTACTTTGTATACTTTGTGTACTTTGTGTACTTTGTGTACTTTGTGTACTTTGTGTACTTTGTACTTTGTGTACTTTGTACTTTGTACTTTGTGTACTTTGTACTTCTTTGTACTTTGTGTACTTTGTACTTCTTTGTACTTTGTGTACTTTGTACTTCTTTGTACTTTGTGTACTTTGTGTACTTTGTACTTCTTTGTACTTTGTGTACTTTGTGTACTTTGTGTACTTTGTACTTTGTACTTTGTACTTTTTGTACTTTGTGTACTTTGTGTACTTTGTACTTTGTGTACTTTGTACTTTGTGTACTTTGTACTTTGTACTTTGTGTACTTTGTACTTTGTACTTTGTGTACTTTGTACTTTGTACTTTGTGTACTTTGTGTACTTTGTACTTTGTACTTTGTGTACTTTGTACTTTGTACTTTGTACTTTGTGTACTTTGTGTACTTTGTACTTATGTACTTTGTGTAATTTGTGTACTTTGTGTACTTTGTACTTTGTTCTTTGTACTTTGTGTACTTTGTGTACTTTGTGTACTTTGTACTTTGTACTTTGTACTTTGTGTACTTTGTACTTTGTGTACTTTGTGTACTTTGTACTTTGTACTTTGTACTTTGTGTACTTTGTGTACTTTGTGTACTTTGTGTACTTTGTACTTTGTACTTTGTGTACTTTGTACTTTGTACTTTGTGTACTTTGTGTACTTTGTACTTTGTACATTGTGTACATTGTACTTTGTACTTTGTGTACTTTGTGTACTTTGTGTACTTTGTACTTGTGTACTTTGTGTACATTGTGTACTTTTGTGTACTTTGTTGTACGTTGTGTACTTTGTGTAGTTTGTACTTTGTGTACTTTGTACTTTGTGTACTTTGTGTACTTTGTGTACTTTGTGTACTTTGTGTACTGTGTGTACTTTGTACTTTGTGTACTTTGTGTACTTTGTGTACTTTGTACTTTGTACTTGGTACTTCTTTGTACTTTTTGTACTTTGTGTACTTTGTACTTCTTTGTACTTTGTGTACTTTGTGTACTTTGTACTTCTTTGTACTATGTGTACTTTGTACTTCTTTGTACATTGTGTACTTTGTACTTCTTTGTACTTTGTGTACTTTGTGTACTTTGTACTTCTTTGTACTTTGTGTACTTTGTGTACTTTGTACTTTGTGTACTTTGTGTACTTTGTGTACTTCGTGTACTTTGTGTACTTTGTCCTTTGTACTTTGTGTACTTTGTTTATTTTGTACTTTGTGTACGTTGTACTTTGTACGTTGTGTACTTTGTACTTTGTGTACTTTGTACTGTGTACTTTGTACTTTGTACTTTGTGTACTTTGTACTTTGTACCTTGTGTACTTTGTGTACTTTGTAGTTTGTACTTTGTGTACTTTGTGTACCTTGTACTTTGTACTTTGTGTACTTTGTGTACTTTGTACTTTGTACTTTGTTTACTCTGTGTACTTTGTGTACTTTGTGTACTTTGTACTTTATACTTTATACTTTGTACTTTGTGTACTTTGTGTAATTTGTACTTTGTGTACTTTGTACTTTGTGTACTTTGTGTACTTTGTACTTTGTGTACTTTGTTTACTTTGTGTACTTTGTGTACTTTGTGTACTTTGTACTTAGTGTACTTAGTGTACTTTGTGTATTTTGTGTACTTTGTACCTTGTACTTTGTACTTTGTACTTTGTGTACTTTGTACTTTGTACTTTGTGTACTTTGTACTGTGTACTTTGTACTTTGTACTTTGTGTACTTTGTGTACTTTGTACTTTGTACCTTGTGTACTTTGTGTACTTTGTAGTTTGTACTTTGTGTACTTAGTGTACTTTGTGTACTTTGTGTACTTTGTACATTGTACTTTGTACTTTGTACTTTGTACTTTGTGTACTTTGTGTACTTTGTACTTTGTGTACTTTGTGTACTTTGTACTTTGTGTACTTTGTACTTTGTACTTTGTGTACTTTGTGTACTTTGTGTACTTTGTGTACTTTGTACTTTGTGTACTTAGTATACTTTGTACTTTGTACTTTGTGTACTTTGTACTTTGTCTACTTTGTTCTTTGTACTTTGTGTACTTTGTGTACTTGTGTACTTTGTACTCTTGTACTTTGTGTAATTTGTGTACTTTGTGCTTTGTGTACTTAGTGTACTTTGTACTTTGTGTACTTTGTGTACTTTGTGTACTTTGTGTACTTTGTACTTTGTACTTTGTGTACTTTGTGTAATTTGTACTTTGTGTACTTTGTGTACTTTGTGTACTTTGTGTACTTTGTACTTTGTACTTTGTGTACTTTGTGTACTTTGTGTACTTTGTACTTTGTGTATTTTGTGTACTTTGTTTACTTTGTGTACTTTATGTACTTTGTACTTTGTGTACTTTGTACTTTGTCGTCTTTGTACTTTGTGTACTTTCTACTTTGTACTTTGTGTACTTTGTACTTTGTCTTCTTTGTACTTTGTACTTTGTGTACTTTGTACTTTGTACTTTGTGTACTTAGTGTACTTAGTGTACTTTGTGTACTTTGTGTACTTTGTACTTTGTGTACTTCGTACATTGTACTCTGTGTACTTTGTGTACTTTGAACTTTGTGTACTTTCTATACTTTGTGTACTTTGTACTTTGTACTTTGTGTACTTGTGTACTTTGTACTCTTGTACTTTGTGTAATTTGTGTACTTTGTACTTTGTGTACTTAGTGTACTTTGTACTTTGTTTACTTTGTGTACTTTGTGTACTTTGTACTTTGTGTACTTTGTACTTTATACTTTATACTTTGTACTTTGTTTGTGTACTTTGTGTAATTTGTACTTTGTGTACTTTGTGTACTTTGTACTTTGTACTTTGTGTACTTTGTGTACTTTGTACTTTGTGTACTTTGTTTACTTTGTGTACTTTGTGTACTTTGTACTTTGTACTTTGTGTACTTTGTCCTTTGTACTTTGTGTACTTTGTGTAATTTGTACTTTGTGTACTTTGTACTTTGTACCTTGTGTACTTTGTACTTTGTGTACTTCGTACATTGTACTCTGTGTACTTTGTGTACTTTGTACTTTGTGTACTTTCTATACTTTGTGTACTTTGTACTTTGTACTTTGTGTACTTTGTATACTTTGTGTATTTTGTACTTTGTGTACTTTGTGTACTTTGTACTTTGTACTTTGTGTACTTTGTACTTTGTACTTTGTGTACTTTGTCCTTTGTACTTTGTGTACTTTGTGTAATTTGTACTTTGTGTACTTTGTGTACTTTGTACTTTGTACCTTGTGTACTCTGTGTACTTTGTACTTTGTGTACATTGTGTAATTTGTGTACTTTGTGTACTTTGTACTTAGTACTTTGTGTACTTTGTACTTTGTATCTTGTGTACTTTGTGTACTTTGTAGTTTGTACTTTGTGTACTTTGTGTACTTTGTACTTTGTACTTTGTGTACTTTGTACTTTGTACTTTGTGTACTTTGTGTACTTTGTACTTTGTACTTTGTGTACTTTGTACTTTGTGTACTTAGTGTACTTTGTGTACTTTGTACTTTGTGTACTTTGTGTACTTTGTACTTTGTGTACTTTGTACTTTGTGTACTTTGTACTTTGTGTACTTTGTACTTGTACTTTGTTACTTTGTACTTTGTACTTCTTTGTACTTTGTGTACTTTGTACTTTGTACTTTGTGTACTTTGTGTACTTTGTTCTTTGTACTTTGTACTTTGTACTTTGTGTACTTTGTACTTTGTACTTTGTGTACTTTGTGTACTTTGTCTTTGTACTTTGTGTACTTTGTACTTTGTACTTTGTACTTTGTGTACTTTGTGTACTTTGTGTACTTTGTGTACTTTGTACTTTGTACTTTGTACTTTGTGTACTTTGTGTACTTTGTGTACTTTGTGTACTTTGTGTACTTTGTGTACTTTGTGTACTTTGTACTTTGTGTACTTTGTACTTTGTACTTGTGTACTTTGTGTACTTTGTGTACTTTGTGTACTTTGTACTTTGTACTTTGTGTACTTTGTACTTTGTGTACTTTGTGTACTTTGTGTACTTTGTGTACTTTGTGTACTTTGTACTTCTTTGTGTACTTTGTACTTTGTGTACTTTGTACTTTGTGTACTTTGTATACTTTGTGTACTTTGTGTACTTTGTCTACTTTGTACTTTGTACTTTGTACTTTGTGTACTTTGTACTTTGTGTACTTTGTGTACTTTGTACTTTGTACTTTGTGTACTTTGTGTACTTTGTGTACTTTGTGTACTTTGTGTACTTTGTGTACTTTGTACTTTGTACTTTGTGTACTTTGTACTTTGTACTTTGTGTACTTTGTATACTTTGTGTACTTTGTACTTTGTACTTTGTGTACTTTGTGTACTTTGTGTACTTTGTACTTTGTGTACTTTGTGTACTTTGTGTACTTTGTACTTTGTACTTTGTGTACTTTGTGTACTTTGTGTACTTTGTACTTTGTGTACTTTGTGTACTTTTACTTTGTGTACTTTGTGTACTTTGTGTACTTTGTACTTTGTTACTTTGTGTACTTTGTGTACTTTGTACTTTGTACTTTGTGTACTTTGTGTACTTTGTGTACTTTGTACTTTGTACTTTGTGTACTTTGTGTAATTTGTACTTGTGTACTTTGTGTCTTTGTGTACTTTGTGTACTTTGTGTACTTTGTACTTTGGTACTTTGTGTACTTTGTACTTTGTACTTTGTGTACTTTGTGTACTTTGTTTACTTTGTGTACTTTGGTACTTTGTACTTTGTGTACTTTTGTACTTTGTGTGTTTTGTACTTTGTGTACTTTGTACTTTGTACTTTGTGTACTTTGTACTTTGTCTTCTTTGGTACTTTGTACTTTGTGTACTTTGTACTTTTGTACTTTGTGTACTTTGTACTTTGTGTCTTTGTGTACTTTGTGTACTTTGTGTACTTTGTGTACTTTGTACTTTGTACTTTGTGTACTTTGTGTAATTTGTACTTTGTGTACTTTGTGTACTTTGTGTACTTTGTACTTTGTACTTTGTGTACTTTGTGTACTTTGTGTACTTTGTACTTTGTGTATTTTGTGTACTTTGTTTACTTTGTGTACTTTGTGTACTTTATGTACTTTGTACTTTGTGTACTTTGTACTTTGTCGTCTTTGTACTTTGTGTACTTTGTACTTTGTACTTTGTGTACTTTGTACTTTGTGTACTTTGTACTTTGTACTTTGTGTACTTTGTACTTTGTACTTTGTGTACTTAGTGTACTTAGTGTACTTTGTGTACTTTGTGTACTTTGTACTTTGTGTACTTTGTACATTGTACTCTGTGTACTTTGTGTACTTTGTACTTTGTGTACTTTGTATACTTTGTGTACTTTGTACTTTGTACTTTGTGTACTTGTGTACTTTGTATGTACTTTGTGTACTTTGTGTACTTTGTACTTTGTGTACTTTGTGTACTTTGTACTTTGTACTTTGTGTACTTTGTTCTTTGTACTTTGTGTACTTTGTGTACTTGTGTACTTTGTACTTTGTACTTTGTGTAATTTGTGTACTTTGTACTTTGTGTACTTATGTATTTGTCTTTGTTTACTTTGTGTACTTTGTGTACTTTGTGTATTTTGTACTTTGTACTTTGTGTACTTTGTACTTTGTACTTTGTACTTTGTACTTTGTTTGTGTACTTTGTGTAATTTGTACTTTGTGTACTTTGTGTACTTTGTGTACTTTGTACTTTGTACTTTGTGTACTTTGTGTACTTTGTACTTTGTGTACTTTGTGTACTTTGTTTACTTTGTGTACTTTGTGTACTTTTGTACTTTGTACTTTGTGTACGTTGTGTACTTTGTGTACTTTGTGTACTTTGTGTACTTTGTGTACTTTGTACTTTGTACTTTGTGTACTTTGTGTACTTTGTACTTGTACTTTGTACTTTGTGTACTTTGTGTACTTTGTGTACTGTGTACTTTGTACTTTGTGTACTTTGTGTACTTTGTGTACTTTGTGTACTTTGTGTACTTTGTATACTTTGTGTACTTTGTGTACTTTGTACTTTGTACTTTGTGTACTTTGTGTACTTTGTGTACTTGTGTACTTTGTAATTTGTGTACTTTGTACTTTGTACTTTGTGTACTTTGTGTACTTTGTGTACTTTGTGTACTTTGTATACTTTGTGTACTTTGTACTTTGTATACTTTGTGTACTTTGTGTACTTTGTGTACTTTGTACTTTGTACTTTGTGTACTTTGTGTACTTTGTGTACTTTGTGTACTTTGTACTTTGTGTACTTTGTACTTTGTACTTTGTGTACTTTGTGTACTTTGTATACTTTGTGTACTTTGTATACTTTGTGTACTTTGTACTTTGTGTACTTTGTGTACTTTGTACTTTGTACTTTGTGTACTTTGTGTACTTTGTACTTTGTACTTTGTGTACTTTGTGTACTTTGTGTACTTTGTGTACTTTGTGTACTTTGTGTACTTTGTGTACTTTGTGTACTTTGTACTTTGTACTTTGTGTACTTTGTGTACTTTGTACTTTGTACTTTGTGTACTTTGTGTACTTTGTGTACTTTGTGTACTTTGTACTTTGTACTTTGTGTACTTTGTACTTTGTACTTTGTGTACTTTGTACTTTGTACTTTGTGTACTTTGTGTACTTTGTGTACTTTGTTGTACGTTGTGTACTTTGTGTACTTTGTACTTTGTGTACTTTGTGTATTTTGTACTTTGTGTACTTTGTGTACTTTGTGTACTTTGTGTACTTTGTACTTTGTACTTTGTGTACTTTGTGTACTTTGTACTTTGTGTACTTTGTGTACTTTGTACTTTGTACTTTGTGTACTTTGTGTACTTTGTACTTCTTTGTACTTTGTGTACTTTGTGTACTTTGTACTTCTTTGTACTTTGTGTACTTTGTGTACTTTGTACTTTGTACTTTGTACTTTGTGTACTTTGTGTACTTTGTGTACTTTGTACTTTGTACTTTGTACTTTGTGTACTTTGTGTACTTTGTGTACTTTGTGTACTTTGTACTTTGTGCTTGTACTTTGTACTTTGTGTACTTTGTGTACTTTGTGTACTTTGTGTACTTTGTGTACTTTGTACTTTGTACTTTGTGTACTTTGTACTTTGTACTTTGTGTACTTTGTACTTTGTACTTTGTACTTTGTGTACTTTGTGTACTTTGTGTACTTTGTACTTTGTACTTTGTGTACTTTGTACTTTGTACTTTGTGTACTTTGTACTTTGTACTTTGTGTACTTTGTGTACTTTGTACTTTGTACTTTGTGTACTTTGTGTACTTTGTACTTCTTTGTACTTTGTGTACTTTGTGTACTTTGTACTTTGTACTTTGTACTTTGTGTACTTTGTGTACTTTGTACTTTGTACATTGTGTACTTTGTACTTTGTACTTTGTGTACTTTGTGTACTTTGTACTTGTGTACTTTGTGTACTTTGTGTACTTTTGTGTACTTTGTTGTACGTTGTGTACTTTGTGTAGTTTGTACTTTGTGTACTTTGTGTATTTTGTACTTTGTGTACTTTGTGTACTTTGTGTACTTTGTGTACTTTGTGTACTTTGTGTACTTTGTTACTTTGTGTACTTTGTGTACTTTGTACTTTGTGTACTTTGTGTACTTTGTGTATTTGTGTACTTTTTGTACTTTGTGTACTTTGTACTTTGTGTACTTTGTGTACTTTGTGTACTTTGTGTACTTTGTGTACTTTGTGTACTTTTTGTACTTTGTGTACTTTGTGTACTTTGTACTTTGTACTTTGTGTACTTTGTACTTTGTACTTTGTGTACTTTGTGTACTTTGTACTTTGTACTTTGTACTTTGTGTACTTTGTGTACTTTGTACTTTGTACTTTGTGTACTTTGTACTTTGTACTTTGTGTACTTTGTACTTGTGTACTTTGTGTACTTTGTGTACTTTGTACTTTGTGTACTTTGTACTTTGTACTTTGTGTACTTTGTACTTTGTACTTTGTGTACTTTGTACTTTGTACTTTGTGTACTTTGTGTACTTTGTGTACTTTGTACTTTGTACTTTGTGTACTTTGTGTACTTTGTGTACTTTGTACTTTGTGTACTTTGTACTTTGTACTTTGTGTACTTTGTGTACTTTGTGTACTTTGTGTACTTTGTACTTTGTGTACTTTGTGTACTTTGTGTACTTTGTACTTGTACTTTGTACTTTGTACTTTGTACTTTGTGTACTTTGTGTACTTTGTGTACTTTGTGTACTTTGTGTACTTTGTTCTTTGTACTTTTTGTACTTTTTGTACTTTGTGTACTTTGTGTACTTTGTACTTTGTGTACTTTGTGTACTTTGTGTACTTTGTGTACTTTGTTACTTTGTACTTTGTGTACTTTGTGTACTTTGTACTTTGTACTTTGTGTACTTTGTACTTTGTGTACTTTGTGTACTTTGTACTTTGTGTACTTTGTACTTTGTGTACTTTGTGTACTTTGTACTTTGTACTTTGTGTACTTTGTGTACTTTGTGTACTTTGTACTTTGTACCTTGTGTACTTTGTGTACTTTGTGTACTTTGTAGTTTGTACTTTGTGTACTTTGTGTACTTTGTGTACTTTGTACTTTTTACTTTGTGTACTTTGTACTTCTTTGTACTTTGTGTACTTTGTGTACTTTGTACTTCTTTGTACTTTGTGTACTTTGTGTACTTTGTACTTTGTACGTTGTGTACTTTGTGTACTTTGTGTGCTTTGTGTACTTTGTACTTTGTACTTTGTGTACTTTGTGTACTTTGTGTACTTTGTGTACTTTGTACTTTGTGTACTTTGTACTTTGTACTTTGTGTACTTTGTGTACGTTGTGTACTTTGTGTACTTTGTGTACTTTGTACTTTGTACTTTGTTTACTTTGTGTACTTTGTGTACTTTGTACTTGTACTTTGTACTTTGTACATTGTGTACTTTGTACTTTGTACTTTGTACTTTGTGTACTTTGTACTTTGTACTTTGTACTTTGTGTACTTTGTGTACTTTGTGTACTTTGTGTACTTTGTGTACTTTGTGTACTTTGTACTTTGTACTTTTTGTACTTTTTGTACTTCTTTGTACTTTGTGTACTTTGTGTTCTTTGTACTTTGTGTACTTTGTGTACTTTGTATACTTTGTGTACTTTGTGTACTTTGTCCTTTGTACTTTGTGTACTTTGTTTACTTTGTACTTTGTGTACTTTGTGTACTTTGTACTTTGTACGTTGTGTAATTTGTACTTTGTGTACTTTGTGTACTTTGTGTACTTTGTGTACTTTGTACTTTGTACTTTGTGTACTTTGTGTACTTTGTGTACTTTGTACTTTGTACTTTGTGTACTTTGTGTACTTTGTACTTTGTACTTTGTACTTTTGTACTTTGTGTACTTTGTACTTTTGTACTTTGTGTACTTTGTGTACTTTGTACTTTTTGTACTTTGTGTACTTTGTGTACTTTGTACTTCTTTGTACTTTGTGTACTTTGTACTTTGTACTTTGTACTTTGTGTACTTTGTGTACTTTGTGTACTTTGTACTTTGTGTACTTTGTGTACTTTGTGTACTTTGTGTACTTTGTGTACTTTGTACTTTGTGTACTTTGTGTACTTTGTGTACTTTGTGTACTTTGTGTACTTTGTACTTTGTGTACTTTTGTACTTTGTGTACTTTGTGTACTTTGTACTTTGTTACTTTGTGTACTTTGTGTACTTTGTACTTTGTACTTTGTACTTTGTACTTTGTGTACTTTGTACTTTGTACTTTGTACTTTGTGTACTTTGTACTTTGTACTTTGTACTTTGTGTACTTTGTGTACTTTGTGTACTTTGTGTACTTTGTGTACTTTGTACTTTGTACTTTTTGTACTTTTGTACTTTTTGTACTTTGTGTACTTTGTGTACTTTGTACTTTGTGTACTTTGTGTACTTTGTACTTTGTACTTTGTGTACTTTGTGTACTTTGTACTTTGTACTTTGTGTACTTTGTTTTGTACTTTGTGTACTTTGTGTACTTTGTACTTTGTTACTTGTGTACTTTGTACTTTGTGTACTTTGTGTACTTTGTACTTTGTACTTTGTACTTTGTGTACTTTGTGTACTTGTACTTTTGTACTTTGTGTACTTTGTTCTTGTGTACTTTGTACTTTGTACTTTGTGTACTTTGTGTACTTTGTGTACTTTGTACTTTGTACTTGTGTACTTTGTATCTTTGTACTTTGTGTACTTTGTGTACTTTGTGTACTTTGTACTTTGTGTACTTGTGTACTTTGTGTACTTTGTACTTTGTATACTTTGTGTACTTTGTGTACTTTGTGTACTTTGTGTACTTTTGTACTTTGTACTTTGTGTACTTTGTGTACTTTGTGTACTTTGTGTACTTTGTACTTTGTGTACTTTGTCCTTTGTACTTTGTGTACTTTGTGTAATTTGTACTTTGTGTACTTTGTGTACTTTGTACTTTGTACTTTGTGTACTTTGTGTACTTTGTACTTTGTGTACTTTGTACTTTGTACTTTGTGTACTTTGTGTACTTTGTACTTTGTGTACTTTGTGTACTTTGTGTACTTTGTACTTTGTACTTTGTGTACTTTGTGTACTTTGTGTATTTTGTACTTTGTGTACTTTGTACTTTGTGTACTTTGTACTTGTACTTTGTGTACTTTGTGTACTTTGTACTTTGTGTACTTTGTATACTTTGTGTACTTTGTACTTTGTACTTTGTATTTTGTGTACTTTGTGTACTTTGTGTACTTTGTGTACTTTTACTTTGTGTACTTTGTACTTTGTACTTTGTGTACTTTGTGTACTTTGTACTTTGTACTTTGTGTACTTTGTGTACTTTGTACTTTGTACTTTGTATTTTGTGTACTTTGTGTACTTTGTGTACTTTGTGTATTTGTGTACTTTGTACTTTGTACTTTGTGTACTTTGTACTCTTTGTACTTTGTGTACTTTGTGTACTTTGTGTTTTTGTACTTTGTGTACTTTGTGTACTTTGTATACTTTTTGTACTTTTGTCTTTGGTACTTGTGTACTTTGTGTACTTTGTGTACTTTTGTACTTTTGTACTTTGTGTACTTTGTGTACTTTGTGTACTTTGTGTACTTTGTACTTTGTGTACTTTGTGTACTTTGTATCTTTGTGTACTTTGTGTACTTTGTGTACTTTGTGTACTTTGTGTACTTTGTCCTTTGTACTTTGTGTACTTTGTGTACTTTGTACTTTGTGATCTTTGTATACTTTGTGTACATTGTACTTTGTACTTTGTGTACTTTGTGTACTTTGTGTACATTGTGTACTTTGTGTACTTTGTGTACTTTGTGTACTTTTTGTGTACTTGGTGTACTTTGTGTACTTTGTGTACTTTGTACTTCTTTGTACTTTGTGTACTTTGTGTACTTTGTACTTTGTACTTTGTGTACTTTGTGTACTTTGTGTACTTTGTGTACTTTGTGTACTTTGTACTTGTACTTTGTGTACTTTGTGTACTTTGTACTTTGTGTACTTTGTACTTTGTACTTTGTGTACTTTGTGTACTTTGTTACTTTGTGTACTTTGTGTACTTTGTGTACTTTGTACTTTGTACCTTGTGTACTTTGTGTACTTTGTAGTTTGTACTTTGTGTACTTTGTGTACTTTGTGTACTTTGTACTTCTTTGTACATTGTGTACTTTGTGTACTTTGTACTTTGTACTTTGTACGTTGTGTACTTTGTGTACTTTGTGTACTTTGTACTTTGTACTTGTGTACTTTGTGTACTTTGTGTACTTTGTACTTTGTACTTTGTGTACTTTGTGTACTTTGTGTACTTTGTGTACTTTGTGTACTTTGTACTTTGTACTTGTGTACTTTGTGTACTTTGTGTACTTTGTGTACTTTGTACTTTGTACTTTGTGTACTTTGTGTACTTTGTACTTTGTGTACTTTGTACTTTGTGTACTTTGTGTACTTTGTGTACTTTGTACTTTGTACTTTGTGTATTTTGTACTTTGTGTACTTTGTGTACTTTGTGTACTTTGTACTTGTACTTTGTACTTTGTGTACTTTGTGTACTTTGTGTACTTTGTACTTTGTGTACTTTGGTACTTTTGTACTTTGTGTACTTTGTGTACTTGTGTACTTTGTACTTTGTACATTGTGTACTTTGTGTACTTTGTACTTTGTGTACTTTGTGTACTTTGTACTTTGTACTTTGTGTACTTTGTACTTTGTGTACTTTGTGTACTTTGTACTTTGTGTACTTTGTGTACTTTTGTACTTTGTGTACTTTGTGTACTTTGTACTTTGTACTTTGTGTACTTTGTACTTTGTACTTTGTGTACTTTGTGTACTTTGTGTACTTTGTGTACTTTGTGTACTTTGTACTTTGTACTTTGTGTACTTTGTGTACTTTGTACTTTGTACTTTGTACTTTGTGTACTTTGTGTACTTTGTACTTTGTACATTGTGTACTTTGTACTTTGTACTTTGTGTACTTTGTGTACTTTGTACTTGTGTACTTTGTGTACTTTGTGTACATTGTGTACTTTTGTGTACTTTGTTGTACTTTGTGTACTTTGTGTAGTTTGTACTTTGTGTACTTTGTGTACTTTGTGTACTTTGTGTACTTTGTGTACTTTGTGTACTTTGTGTACTTTGTGTACTTTGTGTACTTTGTGTACTTTGTGTACTTTTTGTACTTTGTGTACTTTGTAATTTTTGTACTTTGTGTACTTTGTGTACTTTGTGTACTTTGTGTAATTTGTGTACTTTGTGTACTTTGTACTTTGTGTACTTTGTGTACTTTGTGTACTTTGTGTACTTTGTGTACTTTGTGTACTTTGTGTACTTTTTGTACTTTGTGTACTTTGTACTTTGTGTACTTTGTGTACTTTGTGTACTTTTTGTACTTTATGTACTTTGTGTAATTTGTACTTTGTACATTGTGTACTTTGTACTTTGTACTTTGTGTACTTTGTGTACTTTGTACTTTGTACTTTGTACTTTGTGTACTTTGTGTACTTTGTACTTTGTACATCGTGTACTTTGTACTTTGTACTTTGTGTACTTTGTACTTGTGTACTTTGTGTACTTTGTGTACTTTGTGCACTTTTGTGTACTTTGTTGTACGTTGTGTACTTTGTGTAGTTTGTACTTTGTGTACTTTGTGTACTTTGTGTATTTTGTACTTTGTGTACTTTGTGTACTTTGTGTACTTTGTGTAATTTGTGTACGTTGTGTACTTTGTGTACTTTGTACTTTGTGTACTTTGTACTTTGCACTTTGTGTACTTTGTGTACTTTGTACTTTGTACTTTGTGTACTTTGTGTACTTTATGTACTTTGTACTTTGTACTTTGTGTACTTTGTACTTTGTGTACTTAGTACTTTGTACATTGTGTACTTTGTACTTTGTACTTTGTGTACTTTGTTTTGTACTTTGTGTACTTTGTACTTTGTGTACTTTGTACTTTGTACTTTGTGTACTTTGTACTTTGTGTACTTTGTGTACTTTGTACTTTGTACTTTGTGTACTTTGTGTACTTTGTACTTTGTACTTTGTACTTTTTACTTTGTGTATTTTGTACTTTGTACTTTTTGTACTTTGTGTACTTTGTGTACTTTGTCTACTTTGTACTTTGTGTACTTTGTGTACTTTGTACTTTGTACTTGTGTACTTTGTGTACTTTGTGTACTTTGTGTACTTTGTGTACTTTGTACTTTGTGTACTTTGTACTTGTACTTTGTGACTTTGTGTACTTTGTACTTTGTACTTTGTGTACTTTGTGTACTTTGTGTACTTTGTGTACTTTGTACTTTGTACTTGTACTTTGTGTACTTTGTACTTTGTACTTTGTGTACTTTGTGTACTTTGTACTTTGTACTTTGTGTACTTTGTGTACTTTGTGTGCTTTGTGTACTTTGTACTTCGTACTTTGTACTTTGTGTACTTTGTACTTTGTACTTTGTGTACTTTGTGTACTTTGTACTTTGTACATTGTGTACTTTGTGTACTTTGTACTTTGTACTTTGTGTACTTTGTCCTTTGTACTTTGTGTACTTTGTGTACTTGTGTACTTTGTACTCTTGTACTTTGTGTAATTTGTGTACTTTGTACTTTGTGTACTTAGTGTACTTTGTACTTTGTTTACTTTGTGTACTTTGTACTTTTTACTTGTGTACTTTGTGTACTTTGTACTTTGTGTACTTTGTACATGTACTTTGTGTACTTTGTGTACTTTGTGTACTGTCTTGTGTACTTTGTGTACTTTGTACTTTGTGTACTTGTGTACTTGTACTTTGTACTTTGTGTACTTTGTACTTTGTACTTTGTGTACTTTGTGTACTTTGTACTTTGTACTTTGTGTACTTTGTACTTTGTGTACTTTGTACTTTGTGTACTTTGTGTACTTTGTACTTTGTACTTTGTACTTTGTGTACTTTGTGTACTTTGTACTTTGTGTACTTTGTGTACTTTGTGTACTTTGTACTTTGTACTTTTGTGGTACTTTGTACTTTGTGTACTTTGTGTACTTTTGTACTTTGTGTACTTTGTACTTTGTATTTACTTTGTACTTTTGTACTTTGTGTACTTTGTTTTGTACTTTGTGTACTTTGTGTACTTTGTTGCTTTGTGTACTTTGTGTACTTTGTACTTTGTCTTGTGTACTTTGTCTTTGTACTTTGTGTACTTTGTGTACTTTGTACTTTGTACTTTGTGTACTTTGTACTTTGTACTTTGTGTCTTTGTACTTTGTGTCTTTGTACTTTGTGTACTTTGTTTACTTTGTACTTTGTGTACTTTGTGTACTTTGTACTTTGTACTTTGTGTACTTTGTACTTAGTACTTTGTGTACTTTGTACTTTGTATCTTGTGTACTTTGTGTACTTTGTAGTTTGTACTTTGTGTACTTTGTGTACTTTGTACTTTGTACTTTGTGTACTTTGTACTTTTTACTTTGTGTACTTTGTGTACTTTGTACTTCTTTGTACTTTGTGTACTTTGTACTTTGTGTACTTTGTACTCTTTGTACTTTGTGTACTTTGTGTACTTTGTGTACTTTGTACTTTTTACTTTGTGTACTTTGTGTACTTTGTGTACTTTGTACTTGTACTTTGTGTACTTTGTACTTTGTACTTTGTACTTTGTGTACTTTGTGTATTTTGTGTGCTTTGTGTACTTTGTACTTCGTACTTTGTACTTTGTGTACTTTGTACTTTGTGTACTTTGTGTACTTTGTACTTTGTACATTGTGTACTTTGTGTACTTTGTACTTTGTACTTTGTGTACTTTGTGTACTTTGTACTTTGTGTACTTTGTACTTTGTACATTGTGTACTTTGTACTTTGTACTTTGTGTACTTTGTGTACTTTGTACTTTGTACTTGTGTACTTTGTGTACTTTGTGTACTTTGTACTTTGTGTACTTTGTACTTTGTACTTTGTGTACTTTGTGTACTTTGTGCTTTGTACTTTTTGTACTTTGTGTACTTTGTACTTTGTGTACTTTGTACTTTGTACATTGTGTACTTTGTACTTTGTACTTTGTGTACTTTGTGTACTTTGTACTTTGTACCTTGTGTACTTTGTGTACTTTGTGTACTTTGTACTTTGTGTACTTCGTACTTTGTACTTTGTGTACTTTGTGTACGTTGTGTACTTTGTGTAATTTGTGTAATTTGTGTACTTTGTACCTTATACTTTGTACTTTGTGTACTTTGTGTACTTTGTACTTTGTATTTTGTGTACTTTGTGTACTTTGTGTACTTTGTTCTTTGTACTTCTTTGTACTTCTTTGTACTTTGTGTACTTTGTGTTCTTTGTACTTTGTGTACTCTGTGTACTTTGTGTACTTTGTTTACTTTGTACTTTGTGTACTTTGTGTACGTTGTACTTTGTACGTTGTGTACTTTGTACTTTGTGTACTTTGTACTTTGTACTTTGTGTACTTTGTACTTTGTGTACTTTGTACTTTGTACCTTGTGTACTTTGTGTACTTTGTGTACTTTGTAGTTTGTACTTTGTGTACTGTGTGTACTTTGTTTACTTTGTACTTTGTACTTTGTGTACATTGTACTTTTTACTTTGTGTACTTTGTACTTCTTTGTACTTTGTGTACGTTGTACTTTGTACGTTGTGTACTTTGTACTTTGTGTACTTTGTGTACTTTGTACTTTGTACTTTGTGTACTTTGTACTTTGTGTACTTTGGTACTTTGTACTTTTTACCTTGTACTTTGTGTACTTTGTGTACTTTGTGTTTGTACGTTGTGTACTTTGTGTAATTTGTGTAATTTGTGTACTATGTACCTTATACTTTGTACTTTGTGTACTTTGTGTACTTTGTACTTTGTATTTTGTGTACTTTGTGTACTTGTTGTGTACTTTGTGTACTTTGTTCTTTGTACTTCTTTGTACTTCTTTGTACTTTGTGTACTTTGTGTTCTTTGTACTTTGTGTACTCTGTGTACTTTGTGTACTTTGTTTCTTTGTACTTTGTGTACTTTGTGTACGTTGTACTTTGTACGTTGTGTTTTGTACTTTGTGTACTTTGTGTACTTTGTACTTTGTACTTTGTGTACTTTGTACTTTGTGTACTTTGTGTACTTTGTACTTTGTACCTTGTGTACTTTGTGTACTTTGTGTACTTTGTAGTTTGTACTTTGTGTACTTTGTGTACTTTGTTTACTTTGTACTTTGTACTTTGTGTACATTGTACTTTTTACTTTGTGTACTTTGTACTTCTTTGTACTTTGTGTACGTTGTACTTTGTACGTTGTGTACTTTGTACTTTGTGTACTTTGTGTACTTTGTACTTTGTACTTTGTGTACTTTGTACTTAGTGTACTTTGTGTACTTTGTGTACTTTGTACTTTGTACCTTGTGTACTTTGTGTACTTTGTGTACTTTGTAGTTTGTACTTTGTGTACTGTGTGTACTTTGTTTACTTTGTACTTTGTACTTTGTGTACATTGTACTTCTTTGTACTTTGTGTACTTTGTGTACTTTGTACTTCTTTGTACTTTGTGTGCTTTGTGTACTTTGTACTTTGTACTTTGTGTACTTTGTGTACTTTATGTACTTTGTGTACTTTGTACTTTGTGTACTTCGTACTTTGTACTTTGTGTACTTTGTGTACGTTGTGTACTTTGTGTACTTTGTGTACTTTGTACTTTGTACTTTGTTTACTTTGTGTACTTTGTGTACTTTGTACTTTGTACTTTGTACTTTGTACTTTGTACATTGTGTACTTTGTACTTTGTACTTTGTACTTTGTACTTTGTGTACTTTGTACTTTGTACTTTGTACTTTGTATTTTGTGTACTTTGTGTACTTTGTGTACTTTGTGTACTTTGTACTTTGTACTT